>CM062808.1:769926137-770312009 GCA_031772625.1 Pinus tabuliformis | reverse complement strand
AGAAGAAAATACTTCATTTTGTTAATAGAAAAATATTGAACTATTCTTACAAACAAAATGGAAATAAGATAGCTCGAGCAATGGTAGCTTATCTCTAAGAAGAGTTATGGTGGCTACATGCCTCTGTGCTATATTACAATGAAGCTCAAGGCCCTATTTATTATTGAAAAACAGGAGAAAACTCTATACAACCAAAACCCTAACCCCATGAGATGTAACACCAAGAGTTTGTGGGCCCTGTTGGGGTTAGTTGGGCAACCAACTTCCCAGGGTCGTAACTTGGTCATATTATCTCCATTTGCCGTGTACAATAACTTGTTGGAAAGGTCTCTCTAAGTACTATAGGTTTCGTCATAGGCCCATTCCTATAGAAATGGGCCTATAACGGATCTCAAAAAAACTCTGTTTAAGGGGTCGAAATTGATCAGAAAGTTTAGGACCCGAAAAACTACTAAAAATAGTAAATGTTGAATTAAATAAGGAAACATATGAAAGTGACTGGAGGGTCTAGGTGGAATAGGCAGGTGGCCACCAATATCCACTTGGATCATTCCTACCCCCTTAGGGTGCAATGGTCCCCATTGTGTGTAGAGCCTCCATGAGGTGAGGAAATTTCTGTTGAACCTGGTCCTCGGTGAACCACTTGCCCTAGTGAAGGAGGTGGTCTACTTTGACAGCTTGATATAGGTGCATCATCTATTGGTGAGTGTTCTTGATATGTGTATCCATGATCTAATCAATTGTGACCTATTCCATGCAGTCCAGGTTGAGCTTTGTTAGTGTGAGTTGCTCTACAATGTCGGATGTGTCCAAAAATGGTGAAAAGTATGGCCAAAGTCGGTCTATAGTGAACATTGGGTGCAGACAAAGGAATGGTGGGATGTTGAGCTTGAAGTCATTATCACCGAGAACCTTGATGGTGTATGGCCCATATCGGAGTGGGTTAAGCTTGTGGTGGGGACCAACGAGGTGCTCCTTCTACAAATGTATCCAAAATTGTCACCCACCTGGAACTTTTGCGGCACTCAGTGCTAATCATGGCGCTGATTCTACTTAGCATTGGATCTGTCTAACATATCATGGACCTACTAGAAGATGTGTTGAATTCGCTCAATGAATTTGTTAGCCCTTTTAGCTTCAGACTAGATGTCAGCTGAATCTACCTGATAGGCTGCAAATGGTAGTGACACATCAATGGGACATAATGGTTGAAATCCCATTCCTGCCTGAAAGGGGTTCTGGCCTGTTGAGCCATGGAGAGATATTTTGTAGATGTGTTGGACATAAGGGAGACTTTCATCACACGTGTGTGGGTGATTCGAGTTGTACATGCACAGAATGTGTAAAATAATCCTATTGATAACCTCTACTTGGCCATCAGTTTGGGGATGGAAAGTTGTGGACTTAGTAAGTTTTGTATCCAGCATCGACCAAAGACTAGAAAAAAATTCACTTAGGAATCTGCTATCTTGATCTGAGACAATGGATTGTGGGATCTCAATGTGTACCCACACTCGCTCAAAGAAGAGATTAGTAGTGGCCTCTGTGGTGATACTCTTCTTATAGGCCGCCATGATGGCCATCTTAGAGAATCTATCGACGACTACGAAAACATAATCATTGTTGTGCTTAGTGTAAGGAAGGCCCAACATGTAATCCATGGAGATATATTCCCAAGTCCAACTAGGAGTAGGTAGAGGAGTATACAGGCCTTGATTCTTGATGGTAGGTTTGGTAATGGCCTAGTTGGTGCAGGATCGAATGTACTTCTCAACATCCTGACGAAGTTTCTACCAATCAAAATGCTTCTGCAATACCACCACTATTTTCTCTACTCTAAAATGTTCAGTGACCCGACTATAGTGCACCTCCCAAATCATCTTGGCATGCTCACTTGAAGGAACACATATGTGTCCTAGGTGGTATAATAGTGCATCCTAAAGGTAAAAATTTGGAGCTTCGTTCCTTCCAGGAGTGTCTGGTATGTGCTACCAAATTCTAGACTTCTCTTGTAAAGATGTGGCCACCTTGAAGTCTCGTGCCCATAGGAGTCGAGCATAGAGATTAGTGCCATAACCATTTTTTGGCTAAGGTAGTTAGCAACATTAGTGGTGCTTCGATTCTTATACTTAGTGTTCAAATGGAACTGTTGTAGGTAGGTTAACCATTTCTGAGGTGATTGTTCTGCAACTTCCCTTGTGTCTGTATGAACTGCATGGGTCAGTGGTCTATGTCGATGACCATTTCCTTCCCCATAATGTACTGCTTCCATTGATGCCAGGCATACACAATAGAATACATTTCTTTTTAGTAAGTGGGATACTTTTAGACTATGTCTGAAAGTGTCTCACTGTGGTAAGCCACTCAATGCCCATGTTGAGTAAGAACCACACCAATAGCATAGTTGGAGGTGTCTGTCTCAATCTCAAATGGTAGTTATAGGTCTAGTAATGTGAGAAATGGTGGAGCGAATAGGTGATTATTTGACTTGAAAAACACCTACTCTTGGGTTTCATACTAAGAAAAAATTTCTTTCACTCCACCCCTGGTGATTTGACTTAAAGGCCAAGTGATATGAGAGAACCCGAACACGAACTTCTGGTAGAAATTGGCAAGACCCAAAAAGTTGTGGAGCTATGTTATAGTGGTCAGGGTTTTCCAATCTAAAATGACTTGTATATTGGTTGGGTCCACATGTACACCCTACTCATCAATGATGTACCCCAGATATTGAACTTGGGTAAGGAAAAAAGTGCATTTCTCCAAATTAGCACATAGCTTGTGTTATCGTAGGGTTTGGAGGATGTGTCGAATATGGTGGAGGTGCTCTTCCCAACTCTTACTGAATATCAAGATATCATCTAAATACACCACAATGAATGCATTGGTGAAGGGTCACAATATGTCTTCCATTTGTCTCAAGAAGGCTACAGGGGCATTCATCAATCTGAACAACATGACCAACCATTCGAAAAGGCCCTCCTTGGATTTGAAGGTAGTCTTCCACAGATCAGAGGGTTCATTAGGCACCTGGTGATAACCTGGCTTCACGTCAATATTGATGAAATATTTGGCCCCTTCGAGCTCGTCTAGAAGGTCATCAATCCATGGGATTGGGTACCTATTCCAGAAAGTGATCTTGTTTAGTGCTCGATAATCAATGTAGAGTCTCTAGGTCCCATCCTTCTTTGGTACCAATACAAGTGGGCTCCCACAGGGTGATGAGCTTGGCCTGATGTGCCCTTTCTACAATATTTCCTAAATCTACCTCTTGATCTCATCATTCTCCAAAACACAACATCGATATATTGGTCCATTCGGCAGCGATGCACCTGGGGTGAGATCAATGGAGTGCTTGACTTGACTGTGTAGAGGTACCGTTGTAGGTGAGGAAAAAATATACCTATACTCGTCAATGACCTTGTCCATCTGTTGTTGTTGTGCAGAGGATCCATGCCTAGAATTTGTGGCCACAACCTTCTTCTTTCCCTTAGTGTGAATCATAAGGAAAACAAATTTCTTAGTATGGGAAATGATCTTACTACATTGCTTTGCAGTGATCAAAGAGATGGTGGTAGGTGGGGCTACCTCTGGTATCATGTACAACTTATTGGCCAAAGTAATAATCATAGAGTGAGGTCTAGACTCATATACCACATGTCACTTCCACAAGTATGATTTTCATAACAATAAATCACAAACTTCAAGAAGAGAAACATCATAGAATACCTCATTCGTGAAGGGCTTGATGTTGTAGGGTGGTGGCACTGCTTACTGATGTGGATATATCCTCCTTGGTGAAGCCACTCGATGGTGTTCGGTTGTGGATGTGTTGTAGTATTTAGGCCCATCTTCTTCACAGCCTATTCTGAAATAAGGTTCTTTTGGCTCCTGTTTTTGAAAATGAACTACAGTGGAGAACCCTTCACCCACATCAATGAGTGGAAGAGGAATTCCCCCTCCTTTGGATATTTAGGCTCAATCTTTTGGATCTTGGTGGTGGCTATGGTAGCACTAAGCTTCGCGTCAATGATCTACTTCCATTTTTCATTCCACTTATCGGGTTATGATTTAGGTTAGAACATGCGTCTAATTCATAGGCCTTCAACCCAACCCCCAGTGACTACGTGGCCCGACACTCACTTATGTTGTGAGTGGAGCTCTTATGGATCTCTTCATGGTGTTGTTCCTTGCTTGTGGGTTCAGTGAGCTCTCCTGGATAGCCCTGCCTTCGCTCTATCCTTTGTCATATGGTTTTGGGGTGGCTTTTCCTTGCTTTGGATTCATAGATCCAGAGTCCCACTTCTTCTAGTTAAGCTTCTACTCAATCTTGACAACATATCGTTATGCCATGCTAAGCGAGAAAATGTCCAGGAACTCCATCTCTTCCTTGATTTACTTGTGTAGATAGCAATGGTACTTCAGTACCAAATGTTGCTCAGTATCCTTGATACCTATCTTCATGCGAAGGGTATCGAAATTATTTGTGAACTCCGACACCTCTTGGTCCCTTCCCTATCGTAGCATGGTACACTTTATGTATTTATCTTCATAGCTCCTGATAGGGTAATATTGTCCCTTGATGGCATCTTGGAAATAATCCCAAGTGGGTGTGGCTGAAAACAACGAGGTTTCACTCTCATCTTTTTTTTCACAGTAGGTTTCCCACCGGTCCTTGACATGTGGGGCAGGTTTGAGAGGTGGAAAAGTAATCTTTTCCTTATTGGAAAAGTCATGAATTGAAATATATCCTTCCAACAGATTTAACCATTTATCCACGACATCTACATTTATCAGGCCCTCAAATATGGGAAGGTCGAAGTTAACCTGTACCCTAAAAGGAGTGGCGCCTCAAGAGTGGCTGCTGGATGAAGATGCGTCGCCTTTGGGTAGCCATCGAAGGATCTGGGAAAAGGGTTATAAGAAACATTTTGAAAGGATATCCTGACCCCTTACCTTTCTTTTCTTCTCCCACGGGAGGTCGTCGGGGTTTGCGAGGCTGATTTTGCAGCAGTTCAACCAGATCGAGCCCTAACTCCTTATACTCTGACCTCCTTGGGTACATGAACATAAAAATAGAGAAAGAACAAAATACTCTGATACCACTGATACAAAATTAAACAAGAATGAAAAAAATTATAGATATAATCATAGATATAGAGATGCAATAGAAAAATAGTTCATTTCATTAATAGAAAGATATTGAACTATGCTTACAAATAGAATGGAAATAAGATAGCTCGAGCTATGGTAGCTTATCTCTCTGAAGAGATGTCAAAGGTACATGCCTCTAAACTATGTTACAATGAGGCTCAAGTGCCTAGTTATTATTGAAGCACATGAGAAAACCCTAAAAACCCAAAATCATAACCCCAAGAGATGTAACACCAAGAGTTTGTGGGCCCCATTGGGTTTAGTTGGGAAACCAACTTCTCGGGGTCGTAACTTGGTCATATTATCTCCATTTGGTGCATACAATACCTTGTTAGAAAGGTCTCTCTAAGTACTATAGGTTTCAATTTAGGACCCTTTTGATAGCTGTGAGCCTTCAGTGGACCACAAAAAAACACCATTTAGGGGGTCAAAACTACTATGGAATTTCATGACCTGAAAAACTGCTAAAAATAGTAAATGCTGAAATAAGCAAGGAAAAATATGAAACTGACTGGAGGCTCTAGGTGGAATAGGTGGGTGGCCACCAATATCCACCTAGATTAGCTGGTCTATCAAATGTGCATATGTGTATATGTGGTTATTGTAAATACCGTAATGAGCTATGTTATAAAGATCTAGTAAATTGTATGATTGTTATCTTGGCATGTTGTCATGATGTTTTTATTTTGAGTAGGCCATTTACTGTAACTACTGCAACGAGCTAAGTTATAAAGCTCCATGGGCATTATATTTGTTTTCTAGTGATATTGGTGAGGTCTTGGTGTGTTTTAACACTGAGGATGGTGTTCCCCAAGGGGGAGGGTTATGTGACAGCCATGGTGAAAATTCCATGTAATAAAAGCTAATAAAGGGAAAATAAGACCATGGGTAAGGGACACTTATTACAAGATGAAGGTTGGGCAAATATATCCTAGTGGGTATCATTGTATGTGTTTATGGCTAAGTAAATTGGCAAAGGAAAAGGCATTGGGAAGGCAAAATGGCATTTTTGGAACATTTATTTATGAAAATAAAGGAAATTAGGAGAAAAGTAAGGTGAAAGGTCACATGTTGCATGTGAGGAGGAAATTGAAGAAAAATAATGGAAAATGAAGAAAATATAGGCCTCATTGATAAAAAGGCTTCTGAGGATCAGTTAACAAGCTCTTGGCTCAAGACTTTGCTTAGGTTTCAGAACAAGGAAGGAAAAATCAAGCAAGGGAAGGAAAAGGAAAGGAAAGGAAGGAAATAAAGCATCAAGAAAGGAAAAGTAGGATCAAGTAGTTTCAGAAGGAATACTTGTGGGTAACATATTACATGTGTGATTTTCTAGCTGGTTTTGACATGCATAGATTTGCATGTTGGTGTATGGTTCTCTTGCTATCTATGGCATGATTTTTCCGGGTTATGACAATTATTTTCAACCTACCCTTTCCTTTTTCGAATGCCATGGTGTGTTGGGATTCTTATCTCGGTTTTGATCTTTGGATTTTCTAGATGGATTTCAGAATCCGAGGCAGAGATGGTCTCAAAGTTCATTCCCAAAGGCCTATGAATCCCTTGACTAGTTTTGGAAGAATACATGGTAAATTCTAAGGAAGGAGTCTCAATTTAGGTCCTAGTGATCCGAGTTTCGATTTTGGTAAATCCTGAGAGACTGGTCTCGGCTTAGGGCATACTGATCTAGGATTGGATTGCAGTAAAGGTTGGCAGACATGGAGACAAAAAATTCCTCAAGGATAGTGATGGATTTCGGATGGCATTACAAGTTTGGTTTGGTTTTGTGGTCAGAGCACCAATTTTGTTGAGGGTGGAGGTGGTTTAACCTCTGGATTCCCTTGGTTGTTTTTGGATTGGTTTATCCATGATATCCCACACTCATGCTTGGAATATGCCACAGGGGTGACTAGTTGAAAGAAAGATTTGGTTCAGCCATGTCTACGATCGGGTGGTACGTAGAAGTACCAAACTTGGTTAGATTTTCCTATGATTAATGAAAGACATATTCTCTTGCTTTGTACTATTTTATATGTGGATTTAATGGCTATTATATCTATTTTATTTCCATGGTTTTACACTGGTTATAAGCATAGTTAATTTACTCGTTCATGTCATGGCTATTTCATGTATTTACTTGTAATTATTAAAATGATGAATGAAAAACCTAATCAATATCATCACATTCAAGGGAGAAGGTGGCAATCCTTCTTGTCATGCTTTAAAAAAAATCATTCATTCATGCTATGTCTTGTATCCTAGACCTTTAGGTTGGATTGATGCCAAGTGTTTGACAGAATGTCAGTCCTTGTTGGGGATGGTCAGGCCTAGTCCAGAAGTTGATTCTTAGTTTATTAGTCTTTTCATCATGTGTTTGATGGATTCTAAAAGCTACAATAAGTTCTGGGTAGTGTCCAAAATTCTTGGCTATAAAAGTGCCTTAAATTCCATGGACGCTAACATAGGTCTACTAGGAAAAGTCTCTGGATGCAAGCATGTAGGCTTGTGAGAGTGTCCAAAGGTCTTTGGATGTTGGCGTGCCAATAGTATGAGAGCATCTAGAGGTCAAGAGGTACAAAAACTCAGTGAGACCCAGGGACAAGATTCCTGAGTAGTAGGAATGCCTCATGGGAGTATTGCTGCTGATATGGAAGATATGGTTGATGTGTTTCCATCAATTCCATTTCCTTAAGGTAACCAAGGAGTTTGAATCATATCATAGTAGCCTCTTGTCACATGTTTACCTTGGTTGGAAGGTTACCTGGGTAGATTTGGAAGGAGGATTGTTACACTTGGAAGCACTAGATTCAGAAATGGTATTGCATGACGTCCATGACGGATTAGCCAGAGGGAACTTTGTGGGTGACACTACAATGCATAAAGTCATGCATGTCAGTTTATACTGGCCCACACTTTTCAAATATGCTCACACTTATGCTCGCAAGTGTACAGTCTGTCAGAAGTGTGTCAATTGAGAAAAGAATTTAAAATGTCATTACAACCCATTAACATAGAAGAATAATTCCAAAAATGGGGTTTAGATGTTATTGGTGAGATACTTCCGCACTCATCGAAGAAAAACTACTTCATCTTCACTGCCACAGACTACTTCACGTATTGGAAAAAAGTGGTTCCCCTCAAGAAAGTGAATGATCTGGAGGTCATAAAATTCCTAAAACAAAATATCATTACCAGGTTTGACGTTCTAACTTCAGTTGTTTTTGAAAAGGAAACACACATCTCATCATTAGAGTTACATGATTTTGTGTTAGAAAATGGCATTGTATTGAAACATTCAGCTAATTACCACACGCAAGGAAATGGTCTTTTCTAGTCTATCAACAAGAACCTTATTCATATTATAAAAATGATTGTTCTCTCTGAACAAAGGAACTAGACCTCTAATTTTATGAATGCCCTATCGGCTGACCCAGTCACACCCAAGCATTCTTTGAATATGTCTCCTGACTTCTTGGTGTATGGAAATGAATCCATCCTACCTCTAAACATCTATTTTCTTGCCCTTCAACTTTTGCAAGAATCCCAGGGTAAACCATGGCTATTGGTTCAGAGTAAGATAGACACCCTCTTTATACTAGAGGGAGAAATAATGAAAGCTAAAGAAAAAAATTCTCTCCATCAGAGTCGTATCAAGAGATGGTTTGACAAAAATTTTGTAGGGAAAAATGAATTCAATTTGGGTGACCTAGTCTTGAAGCGGGATAAATCACATGAAGAAAAAGGTAAACATACTAAGTTCCAATCCTCGTGGATTAGACCGTACATCATGTAGGATAAGCTTGGCCATTACAATTATTGTCTCAAATATTTAGATGGGAGGACTGACTCTCTTCTTGTTAATGGCCAAAATTTTAAACATTATTTTCAATGATGGCCTAAGTCTATGCCCTACCCTATGTACATAGTTTGTTCTTTTGTTGTCAGTTTTGTTCATTCTTTTATTGTTTTTCTCATTCATGTAAATAAGAATCATGTGCTTTCTTTCCAACTTCAGTGTATGTGGATGAATTGAAAGAGTCTTGTGAAACTACAACATTTGTCTAACCTTCAATCCTTCTTCTTCATCTTGGTTACACCTTTTGGTCGATGAAGTTTTGACATAAAATACCATCCTTTCATAAGCAAAGCTTTGTGGTGAACCATGATATCCATGTCTGTTATGGAAACCTTAAACCTTTATTCAATTCTTTATGTTTATTTGTCTGTCACACTAATCAAATCAAGTAGAGAAGGAGAAGGGGAAAAATTTAACGAGCAAACAATATCATAGGCTTTACATATGCTTCTCTGAAGGGACAACCTATACTGCTCTCAATCAGTCAGGATCCCTCTTCTTCCCATTAAATAAATAAGTTTTGATTCATAGTTATTTAATATAAATAAATAAAGGGTAAAAGAAGAGAAAGGATTTTGGCATAGGGAGGTGAAGCAAGCAAGTTCGCCAGGGTATTGTCCAAGATCACTGGAAATAGAGTGATCTTTTTGTCCCTCATGTGACTTTGTTAGGGTAATGTCTATGCCTACTGGTAGCTGAGAAACACTAGAGATGAAAAGCTATATTATGAAAATCTATAGCTCACGAACTACATTACCCTTATCCCGATTAAAAACATTATGATATGGCTGGCTCTATGTCTGTGTTCAATTTGGAAATGCCAAAGGGGACTATGTTTATGCATTGGCTAAGTGGGGACAATAAAGCGATCTGAATGATGAATCAATACTCCCTGAAGAACTATACCCTACATAAAAGAATTAACCAAGGCAGAGAAACCAGAATTCTACCAGTGTGTCACAAAATGTCGTCACTGCTACAACACCCTCCAAGATTTTGGCCAACATCCAAAATTTTTGGCCTACACCTTTAGAGCCTCTTTTGACCTTGTATGTTTTAAGTATTATGATTCATCATGTGTGTTTTCTCTAAGTGTTTTGGTCCCCTTTGTAAGGAAATCAAAGTCTCATCTTTTATTTAAGGCAAGTGTCACATGTGACACAAGTGTGGTTTTGGTTTGTTTCAAGGGGTGATATTTGTGCTAATGACTTGTATTTACCATGTAAACATGTACTGCACTCATTTCCAAATTTTCAAGCATTTTCGCACAAGTGTCATAACTATCATCACACAATATATCTTTGGTGTCACACTTGAAATAAGCTGTCAAAAATTTATCACATTGAGGAAAGTATGTTGTTCATGTGTTTTTGAATGAGCTGTCTTGTGTCTTCAAGTTATCTAAGTGTGTGATCATACTTAAGTATTATCACTGTTCCTTATGGCCTCACTGATCCCACACTTAGTCGAATCCTAAAACTTCTTGACGAGGAAGCCTAGAATCACCCAGCCTTCTTGAACTATGCATTGCGTAGTCTCAGTCATCAAGCCTCAGCCTTACTTCCTGTCACTAAAAAATGCACATTATTTGCCTCCCATAACTGTGCACTGTGCAATCACAAGGATCAATCCCAACCCTTGAGCTCCAAAATTGTGCAATCTTTCTCTCCAACCAGTATCCACTGTGCATTGCACAGTCTCATTCCTTAAGCCTCAACCTTGATCTCTTGACTACATCACTACCTAGACCCTTAATATCAGTCTCTCTAAAATTATGTAGTGGGAGACCTTGGTCCTCAATCCCCTAGCTTGACCTCTTGAGCCCATCAACTGCATAGTTGATAAGTCGATCCGAGCCTGAACAACACACTACATAGTATCAATGCTTAGTCTTGACCCTTGACTACCTGAGCTATGAAACTGTGCAATCATTGTGTCACTTTCCTAGTCTATCACCCAATTTTATCCCATCGAGTGATAATCATGGAGCACGTTAGACTACGGGTTTATCGAACTGATGTCATCTTGTCATGAGTAGATCGCAGTCACAAGTTTGTTATCATGTTATGACAACATGATGATGAAGGAGATGGAGAAGGATACCTTGTTAGAAGACAGCCACTCAGCTATGAAAACACATTCATCCATCAAGAGAGACAAAGGGGACATAAAATTGCAACAATTATTGAAGATTGATGATCATGTTGAAGACTCCCTATCTTAAATCCATATGGAGGATGAAGAGGAAGACCATGTTCCAACTTTCATGAAGAGACAAAGAAAGTAGAAGAAAAGACTGGCTTGACATCGCCATGTCATAAAGAAGTCTACATCATCAGTGTCATGTCATGTCATTTCATGAGTGATCATGTTTTTGGCTTGAGGGGGTCTAGACCCAGGTTCAGAGGTAGCTGTGCCAACCAAAAATACCCTAAATTGTTAGCCCTTTCAGAAACAACCTGCATTGTGCAGTCCGCAGTCTCACCCTAGGCAATATTGTGTGATGATAGAACTAGGTATCTGCATCCAGAGGTCCACGTGATGGGTTTTTGTTACTTTTAGGACTTATCCCAACCTTTGCGAACCCTAACCCTCGAAATGCAAAAATTATGATAATTTATAGATAACAACTTCTAGCCCTACGCCAATTTCTTTAAACATTCATCACATCAAGTAAACTAACAGATCTGCTACTTTGACGGATCAATTAAGTGTTTCTTATGATAAGCACAGAAAACATAGCAAATGTACAGAAAATGCAAAAGTAAACATAAAGGCATAGATACACACATATTGCTCAAAATAGTCTTTATTAGTTTCCGATCTTCTATTATAGACTCTTTCTTCCCTACGCACACATCTGCAGGGACCCGCATACTCAGTTGTGGAGTTACCAGGGTCTCTTTTCACACACTGCAGGAGCCTTCCACTTCCCCTAAGTACAAAAAACAAAATCTTCTGACTTAGATTACTTGCCCATACATATATCTTCAATGATTGATTAATTCGTATGACTTGCTATGACTCCATTTTATAGCATGTTTCTTTACAATACCATGGTTCATGAAACATGGGCGCATCACAAAAACATCTTAGCTTCTAACATACTATGGGGCTTTGACCTTCATAAAACCACTTTGACTCCTAACTATCTTCATGCTCCCCTCATCAAAATGCAGAGACTTTAAAAAAGTAACAAAACTATTACAAAATTGACCCCAGGGGACCCTATCCCAATAGGTCCCCAACACAAAGTTATGACTCGTATTCGAGTCACTCTGATGGTGGCACCTTAATCTTCTCATGTAGCTCATTGAATTCAATCTTTAAAACTTGCAAGTCTATTATCCCCTATGCAATGGCCTGATGGACTTCTTCAACCAATTTTTCTGTTGTTTGGCCTTCAACTGCAAGGCCCATGATTCTTTGTGTCTGCTACATTGCTTTTATCTTGCTCTGCACTGACAGCATCAACTGACTTGCATCAACTGGCAAGGGCTACATCCTTGAAGATATAATTGTCTCCTTGTGACAAAACTCATTGATATCACTCTAGATGAGCTTACCCTCTTCCAATCTTGTGAACCTTTTCACTGGTGTTAAGGTTCACGCTATTGACCTAATCTCATCGAACTACCTCTGCTTTTCTCTGATACCAACTTGAATCTTTTGTAGAGTTGGATCCTCCTATAGCGAGGTCCACAATTCCATGGCCTGTTCAAACAAATGAGTGCAACCCTTCACTACACCTTCCAAGGTAGCCATTTCTTCTTTAATAGCAACTCCGCACTGCTCTCTGACTTCTTAAGGGTTAGTTGGCTGAAGCTTAAGTCATAGCTTAGAGATTTGCAGTTGTAGCTTAGATATTTCCAGTGACTCATTTACTACGATAACTATCTTCTAAATATTTTATACAGAGGCCACTTCTGTCGAAATCTGGAGCTCAGGAAGCTCACTACAAGCTTGCGTAATAACTTCTTCCAGCTACTAACTTTTCTTAGTTACCTCCATGGTTTCCTTGAGGGCTTGCACCTTTTCCTCAAATATCTTCTTAATATTAGTTTTGATCTCGTTGATGATCAACAGTGTGCGTTATTATCAAATTCTGTGTTATGTAACCAGCTCAAAAAAAGATAGAAAAGATAGTTGAACACCTTAGAATTCAGCCTCTTCAAGGGGGTAACCTCCTTTACATTACACAAATGAACAATTCTTGGATGATGCAAATGAAAAGACCTCCTTTCTATATATAGGAGTCTAAGGAGTCATAATATAATCACATCCAACATAACAATAATAATGTAAGGGCACAATAATAACAATAGTGGGCTTCTATGGGGAACAATAGTAACAATATGGGGACTACATGGGTACAACAATATAATAAGGGGGTTGTACTAATAACAATAAGGGGTTACACTAGTAGTATAGGGGCCTAACTTGCCCCTCTCCTTCAAAAAGTGTTGTCCTCAACGCTTGAGTAGTTCTTGATGCTTCTGTATAAAATTCTTGTCCTCCCATGTGGAATCTTCAGTGGGTAAGTTCTTCCACTTGATGAGATGCTCTAAAATTGATTGATTTCATAGCTGTCAGGTTCTTGTTTCTGTGACTGCTCTAGGTTCCAATATGATTTTTCCTTCCTCTTCAAGTTTTGGCAATATTGTTTGAATTAGGATCTTCTACAACTTTTGAATGAGTGGCCATACTTCTTCGTCCTTCTTCCATTCATCCCTTGCTTCGTTTATCCAATATGGTTGGATAATAGAAATAGCACAAAGCAATGCTTCCACATCCTCATCCTTTCTTGAGAGTGCATCTGCAACCAAATTTTGCTTCCCCTTTCTATAGATGTCAAAGTCATAACCCACCATATCTGTGACCCATTTTTTCTGTTCTTCTAAGGATAATAGTTGTTCTAAAAAGTATTTAAGACTATGATGATCCATTTTTACCTTGAAGTGTCTTCCAATTCAGTAAGGTCACCATTTCTTAAGTGCATGTAGTATCGCTAACATTTCATTCTCATAAATAGCTTGCTTGAGATGTAGTAGTAAAAATACCAAATCACCTACATCAAAACATTTTACACTATGATGTTGATATACATGTTGTTTCATTCGATTTTGCACCAAAGTGGCATTATCCTTTAAAAGTTGGAGAACTTGTTGTTGATGCTCGATGTGATCTTTCACTCCTTGAACCTTTTTCTTATTGATATGTCCTTCTATATTGATAGTTTGAGGAGTGGTAATTTCTTCCAATGCTTTACAAGATATGGTCAGATTCATTTCTTGATGCTTGATGTGATATTTCACTTCTTGAACACTTTTTTCTTGATATGTCCTTCTATCTGGATAGCTTGAGGAGTGGTAATTCCAGCCAATGCATTACAATATATGTTTGGATTCTTTTCTTATTTCTTGATGTGATCTTTCACTTCTTGAACCTTTTTCTTCTTGATATGTCCTTCTACCTTGAAATTTTGAGGAGTGGTAATTCTTGCCAATGCTTTACAAGATATGGTTGGATTCATTTCTTCTTTCTCTGGGGCTGGGTCCTAGTGTATATCCTCTTATTTTGATGTTTCTTGATCCTTTTCTTCGTCCTCTTCATACTCTATGTAAAATAATTTCTTCTCAGCACACTTATGACCTTTAGTGCATTTGCTATGACAATTGTAACAAAGCCCTTTTTCTCCTTTTTCTTCCAATTGTTGTGGTGTAACCCTTGTAGGTTGTGGAAGGCTAGGAGAAACAACACTTCCATATTTATAGTTGTGAGGGGTAGAATTCCTTGTTTCCATAATTTTGCTTTCCACTTTGTAACAAATCCCTTTTTCTCTTTTCTCTTCCAATTGTTGTGGTGTTGCTCTAAGGAAGGTGTTGCTCTTTGTATTCTCATAATGTGCTATAATTTCCTCTTTGAAAATTGACCACGCAATAAGTTGTTTACAAGAACAAAGCGCTTTATACCATAAAAATTGATCTTGTTCTAAATATGAAGATGCAATACATACCTTTTGTAATAGTGGTACACCATGTAGATCAAAATATTTCTCCATCTGTAGTATCCAATTTACTAGATCCTTGCCATCAAACTTCCTCATCTCGCCTTTTCTTGATTTTAGGAGCTCGATCTTGAAACAAATATAAATCTGTAATTTGAAATTAAGTTCTAAAATTGTGACCTGTAGTAGCCCTCTATGTGCTCTTTCCAATGCCAATAGTTTGAGCAAATTTAGATTCTCCAAGGCAAAGTTATGCACAATCTCCCAAGATGACCTGATTATAGACCTTTTTAGAAGAGCGAACTTGTATGAAGTGCCACGTGTCACTGTTTTGACCTTAGTATGTGAAAAATATATATAGGAAAATATAGTTCGTCCTCTTTCTGTAGCTTCTTACGAAATCTTAATCTGATGCTCAAAACAAAAGTTATGACGTTTTTCCCAAGGTCACCTATTTGGAATGTAATTCTGGAGTCTGCAAAAAGGCCAACTTCCTCATATCATATCTCTGCAAATATAGCGTGAAAAGCTCTGAAATTTAGACCTGCAGTTCAAAACGATTTTGGCCCAAATGGGTTTTTTTTAGCATCTAAAATGTTGCAGAAAAAATGTTATAGCACAAATGCCACAATGACCTGTTTGGAGTAGCGAAACCCTAGAATTCAAAGCTCTGATACCAAATTTTATGAAACTAGCTCACAAAAAGATAGAAAAGATAGTTGAACGCCTTAGAATTCAGCCTCTTCGAGGGGGAAACCTTCTTTACATTACACAAATGAACAATTGTTGGATGATACAAATGAAAAGACCTCCTTTCTATATATAGGAGTCTAAGGGGTCATAATATAATCACAGCCGACATAACAATAATAAGGTAAGGGCGCAATAATAACAATAGTGGGCTTCTATGGGGCACAATAGTAACAATATGGGGACTACATGGGTACATCAATATAATAAGGGGGTTGTATTAATAACAATAAGGGGTTACACTAGTATTATAGGTGCCTAACATTCTCAATTCATTTGACACCCTTTGGTGGAGCTCGTGCAATGTCTGAATAGGAAGCACTGCCATATTCAGACTCAAATCCTTCATATGTAGTAGGTGAACCATGCCTTTTGTTGAGTTAATGCATAGGGACCGCTCTGGAAACTATATTGTGCAGAGATCCAGGGTGATTTTTGCTTCTAAGGCTGACCTGCTCACTTATTTTAGGCTCGCTTGCTTCAGGCTCGTCTGTCCCATGCTCACTTGAAAGAGACCTATGTGGACATGCAATTCCCGTAGGCCCTGCTTTACATTACCCAACATTTTTTAGTACTTCTCTTCGAAGTGTCCCCAAAGATCTATTGTTGCATCGCGGACCACATCACCAATCTCATCTAGGTCCCCCTCTCTGACGACCAAAGGTGTCGCGCTCGCCGATTTATTTGATTTTTTCTTCTTGCACGACCCTGTCAAACTCTTTTTTTGCCTCTTCTTAATGATGATGGGGGACTCCAAGCCTACGCCCCTTTCCTCTTCTCCTTATATCTCTCCCTCCACATCCGTGTGCTCGGTTTCTGACTCGCTGAGGTCAATGGTTTCCTGCGATGTAGTCTTTTCTTTTGTTGCTACCTTTTCCTTGGACAAATGCATATATATATATATATATATATATATATATATATATATATATATATATTGCTAAAAAATAGTCTTTATTAGTTGCACATATTTGATTACAGACTCTTTATTCCCTGCACACATAGTTGTAGGGGCCCACGTACTCAGTAGTGGATTTATCAAGGTCTCTATGAACACAGCTACAGGAGCCTTTCCCTTTGCCTAAGTACATAAAGTAGACTCTTTTGACTTAGATTACTTTCCCATACATAGATCTTCAATGATTTATTACTTCATATGACTCACTATGACTTATTTTTATAGCATCTTTCTTTACAATACCATGGTTCATGTTTTTTGGCTTGGGGGGCTCTAGACCTAGGTTCAGAGTTAGTTGCACCACCCAACAAAACCCTAAACTTCTGGCCCTTTCACCAAGAACCTATGTAGCGTAGCCTAAAATATCACTCGAGGGATTGTTGGGGGACAACAAAACCAAGTTTTTGCATACAGAGATCTCTATGATGGATTTCTGTTACTTCCAGGGCCTTATCCCAACCTTCGAGAACCCTAACCCTTGAAATGCAAAAACTATGATAACTTACAAATAACAACTTCTAATGTTGCATCGATTACTTTAAACATTCATCACATCAAGTAAAATAACAGATCTACTACTTCCAAGCAACAATTAAGGATTTCTTATGGTAAGTGCAGAAAACATAGAGAATACACCGAAAATGTAGAAGTAAACATAAAGGCATAGATACATAGATATTGCTCAAAAATAGTATTTATTAGTTTCAAATCTTTTGTTACATACGTTGTCTTCCCTGCGCACATAGATGCAGGGGCCCACGCACTCAACTACGGACTTACCAAGGTCTCCGCGAACACAAATATAGGAGTCTTCCCCTTCACTTAAATACATATAAAATACTCTTATGACTTAGATTACTTGCCCATATATAGATATTCAATGATTGATTACATCTTATGACTCACTATGACTCCTTTTTATAACATCTTTCTTTACAATACCATGGTTTGTGTTTGTTGGCTTGAGTGGGTATGGACCCAAGTTCAAAGTTAGCTATGCCAACCAACAAAACCCTAAACTACTGGCCCTTTCGTCAACTGTAACCTACATAGCGCATGCTGGTGTTATTGGGAAAACTAGTGTCCATTCAGAGCTACTAGTCCCACTAAGATGGGTAGCTATCTTAGAAACAAACAGAGTAAAGTTACTTTTGTTTTCCTTTATGAGAGATAGATGAGAGAGAAGCAGAGAGCACCAACCTCAATCTTTCGCTAGTCTCCTTGCTTGTTTCCTCTCTCCTTTGATAGAGCTTTTGCCACTCCTTTCTCACTTGTCCCGCTTCAAAGAACACCTGCAAATTCGTGGCAGCAAAATACCATCAAAGCATAGAGATCTATAACCATAAATAATGTAGGATCAGATGTACATTAACCATATAAGTGCATAAATAAGATTCAGAGATATATAAGCATATGGAGGAAAACTCAAATAGCTTTACTGATAGAAGTAGTAGAAGAGAGGATTACAACCAGGGTGTCTGATCCAGCATCATCCTCCCAGCATGAAAGCCCTCTTCACCTCATACAAAGCAAGATCACCCAACAATGTCTTCAAATAGAAACCAACAACACTTCTTTGCAAATTACAAAATTCCAGCCTCTAGATCTCTAGGATGAGGGATCCATATATAGATGTTTACAAGAGAGTGAGTTAGCTTCTAGGATTTTTATTAGTGTCATTTCACTGATAGTTCTTGGTTCCACTTGGAGATTTTAGATCTCTTCGCACCCTATGCATGGAGCAGTCTGTGTGGTCCTATTTTGACCAGCTCTGAGTAGTTTTTCATGGAGAACTTCTGGGAGATGATGTACTCAGCTGACCTTGTTCCTTTAGGGTATGAAACAACACTTTTAGGGGCTTAGAAGCCCTTGGTTTATGGACATATGTGATTTGGGTTGTAGTGCCCAAATATGTCTACAACAGTTGCCCCCTAAAGCATTAGGTCGTAAATCCTTTTGATGTCAGGTGAAATGCTTTATAATGAGGATCCGAGGTTTTTCGAACTGGAAGGTGACCTGTAATAAGATACAACACAATACATTATCTTCACAATATTTTCATGATTTATCTGAGGCAGGCATTCCCATGCTTAGCTTTATAAATTCATATTCATGTACATAAGACAGACAATTGTCTGTGTGGCAGACTGATGATTCTGGTAGAGCCATCATCCTTTAGTTTGGATGATTATCTGTGCAGCAATGATGTACATTTGATGTCTTTATTTTCCTGAATATATCGTAGCCTGGATGGATGAAACTAGATCCGGGGTCCTCAAACTCGTTCAATCTTGACTCGAAGTACAAGTTGATCCATGTGAAAAGATGTTCTGATGTCGAACATGGAAAGACATCGCCTGATTACCAACCAATGATGTAAGATGTTAACGGGAACGAGAGGAATCACCAATAATGATGATGACCCTCAAGGTACTACAGTACAATTCACATGGTGTCAATACATGAGTTGACATCGAACACCACATAAAATCTTTCGATCGAAGGCCATTGATGTAAACCTATTGCCAGAAGTGAGAAAGTGGCCATTGAGGCATGCAAGCTTCAAAGTACTGAAAGGGTTGTCCCTAAGTCAACTTCTTGGATAATGAGCTGATGTCGACAAGAAGTGACCCATCATAAGAGGGCCTTAATGAATCCCACATCTACGACACGGAACAGAGCAAATGATTTTGTGGAGGTGAAAACGATCTGATGAGACAAGGTTCAGGGTGGCGGTCATGAAAAATGGAGAGTGAAGGTATTGCAGTGGATGAAACGTTAGCTAGGTTGGTAAATTCTCTGAGCGACTTCTCTTCAACATACCAGTGACACTGAAATGGATTGGTAGTGTTAACCCCAAGGTGGATGGTACGGTGGACCAATGACCGGTGAACAAAATAACCCAACCCGACTCAATCATGGTGACGGAGTGAAAGTGTCATGTTCAAGAGTGACTTGCTACCAATGAAGCTATTCAAGTTTTCTTCCCCTTTTTCCCCAATCATTGCTGACCAGTATCTCTTTATTTTTGTCAAGCTTGAGGATAACATATGCTTGTTCTATAATTTTCCCTTCGAGAAAACCCGTCGCTATGTTTTAACAAGCCTAGCTACAGTGAAACTCGATCTTGTCTACATGGACAAGTTTGTTGCTATTGCTTTAATGAGTTTAATGACAAAGATAACTCGGTCCTTTTCAATTTTAGAGAGTCTAAAAAGGGACATAAAGGCAACTCCAGTGTTCCTTTTTTGTAATGTAATCCCTTAAGTCTGAAAAAGTGTAAAATGATAAGAAATGGATGACTTTTAGATAGTTTTAACGAGCCGAACAAGACAAGCGCTAGATATTTTTGTGTAATAATCCCTCAGGTCCAAAAAGATTAAAATCTAGAGGAGTGATAGCACTTTCGGTCGCTTTAACGAGCTGGAGAGGCCAATTGCTCGGCAACATTTTCATATTTTACGAGTCAAATGAAAAGAGCTTAAAGGAGACTCGTTTTTTGAGGAACGAGTGATGTTTTTGGATAGCAACTGGTTCCAGGTAAGGTTTGGAACATTCCAATCATGACAGTGGAAAGAGGCTGACTAATAGAATCACTCGTCATAGTTGTTCCTCAAAAGGGTAAACAATCAAATGGAGGCATATGATCGGCTAAAAAAGAGTGGAGGTGATGGTAAGAACATGACCAAGGTTCAAAGGTTGATAGTCATGCAATCAAAATGGTTATTTACCGGGGGTGGGGTTCATTTTTTAATGAGCTTGAAATCTATGGAAACATTTGCTCATTGCTAGGTTTATTTTTTGACAAGCTTGAACTTCGCGTAAAACTACTCATGGTGAGGTTTATTTTTTAACGAGCTTGAACTTTACGTAAAACTACTCGTGCTAGTCGTATAATAAGGATGTCTCATCAGTAGGTTCATTTTTTTAGGGAGCTTTCCCCATGCGCAACTTTTCTCCGAAGGCTTTCTTTATGCAATCTAGGAATGAGCAACCTACGAGTTTAAAGGGTTAATAGCCTACAAACTAAGAAAATAAATGGTCGCTTTTCGCTTGCATGCAAAAAGGTTTGCATGCCCCCAAGTATAAAGTAGAGTTTCCAGCTCACCATATGGAAGTTTTTGCATTAACAAGATTGTTCCACCCGCGTCGCAGACAAAACCTTCCTTGACGATGTCCATCGAAATGGACAAAGGTGACTATTGTCAGTTCCAATAACATAACCTTTGACAAGGGAATATTTTTCCAGTCCAAATCCATTTTCCTAAACAGATAGGGGTATCAGACTAGTCATATTCCTACGTGAAAACGTACCTTATATCTAGGGTTTTCCTACTGAAGCAGACCAGGGCGCATGCCTCCTGGGTTTCAGTCACAATCACCGAATCACTCACGATCATCAGGTGGACAGACTGGAGATTGATTAGACATTCCTTGTGCAAAAAGACCAGTTAGGGATGGCATTTGACTAATAGCTATGTTTGAACCAGGGAATGAAAGCTGGTCAACTAGGTGGACCACTCTACCTTCATGTGGAAAGCATATCACTCGGAAGAGTGAGGAAACAATAGCTCCCATGCTATAAATGTAGTCATGTCCAAGGAGTAAATTGTAATCTAATGGCCCTTGGACTACCATCGCATTCAGATAAATTTTTTTCCTTCTCAAATTTATAGGCAATTTTGGAAGGATCCCTAACGGTTGACTGGTTCTTTGGTTGAAGCCTGTCAGATTTCGAATCTCAGGCAGAAGCGATGGTGAACCAAGCGCTTTCCAAGCAGTTGAGGAAAGGATACTCACAGAAGCCCTTCATCTACGATAATACCAACCATGATCATTCTATAAGATTGTACTATGATTCAGAACAGTACATTAGATGGTAGGCGAGGTCTACCTAGTAGATTCCAATCGAAGGAAATGACTAGATTTCTTGGAGGTGGGACCGAATAAACGGCCAGATAAATCTCTAACTAACTTCCTTCCTACAGTAAAGGAATGGGTATATTTCACCCATGTTCATTGGAGTCTGTGTTTATGAAGAGAATTTGAACGGTGTCGTTCTCATTCTCTTTGGTGACAATATCATCTGAAGGTGGGCTCTCTGAAGACAAGATTACGTTGACTGTCGTCTCGACCTGTTGAATTTGGTGTAGTGTGGACTCAGAGGGTTATCTTCAATGGTAGGTGCTTCGACTGACAACAGTGGTGTGTCAGTCGGATTTTCAACTAGCGATGGACTTGGCAAGAGTTTCTTGTATCTAGGAGGAAGTCGCTGCAGTGATGTAGGACGGTTACCCAATACTCTTTTAGCTTCTTCTAGGAAGGGACAATAGTGGAGGGCATGATCACCTTCACATAGTCTACAAGGAAATTTGGATCTACCTTTTTTTCTGTTGACTTCATTTTCACTAGTTGATGGTGTGCTCTCAACACGATCATCAGCGGTTGAAGACACCGAATTGTGCAAGCGGGGAGACCAGTCCCTTAAGATCCATGGGATGCAAGGAAAATCTTGATGACAGTGGTCTCCCTTGCAAATGACACATGGAGATTCAGGTTTGGAAGGTACAGTGTGTGGATTTTCACCAGATGATGCACGATTGCCCACTTTTGCTATTAAATTCTTCTTCTTCTTCTCCTTCCCTTTCTTCTCCTTCTTGGTTACTTGGTTTCTATCATTACTAGCTTCACCAAGCGAAGAGGAAGAAGGAGAGGGAGAAATAAACGAGGTAGAAGGTGGGGTAGAAACTTCATCTGGTTGTTGATTTGATTGCTGAGGAATAGTAGTGTTTTGAATGATAGAGGTTGAGAAAATCCATATGGGCAGGACAATTGTGAGTCCTGGAAGGGACAATGTGGCCATGTGTGGAGCACCAACATCCCCCCAAGAGGAGAAGTTACTAGGATTCCCCCCAAGGTGAAATCCTTGATTGGTAGACTCCATTTTCTCAACCTAAGACCAACGAGGGAACAGTGACATTATTCCGATTAAAATAAATTTTATGATGCTTTGACACAACATGCCTTTTCAATTTTTAAGAATCGAGAAAAAGCTAAAGATGACCCTAGTTGCCTTCGAAATTTAATGAGCCTGATGTGACAAGTGCTCAGATGGACCTTTTCTTTTAAGAAGTATGAAAAGGGACATAAATGACTACTCTAGAAATCTAGATAGAGGGGATTACAAAACCAATCGAAAAAATGCAGAATACTTTTTACGGTATGACAGTCAATCTTCCCGAATGCTGTGTTCAGTGCATTGCGATCGATAGGGCATCAAACATGGCTTCCTAAGGATAAAGGATGTAGCCTATTGTGGTATCCAAATATATACTTGACAATACGTGGGAGCACAAGTCCGTACTCGCATTTGTTGTCTCAAAGAGGAGGAATCACCCAACCTACGATGAAAGCGATAGTTACCAGGCTTTACGACGCCGGAATACGTCTCTAGCCTAGACTTCTAAATGTTGTGCATTAGGTTCCAAAGAATTTTTATGTTCATTGAAGTTTATTTTACAGTTGATTTTTCTTAATAAGTTTGCTTTTAAGGTTGACCGTGTGATGTAGATATACAATTCCTAAATATGTAATCTAAGATGATAAATAGTCGTTTACTTTCTTTTTGCAATGAAAATCGTAGCTACTAAGGAAAGAGAAATGAAATTCTTTCAACATAGAGCAAAGAGCACACACTAGATGCACTTTTACTAAATCAACTTCAACATGCAGTCTCAATGCAAATGCACATGCATGTATTTGTTTTAGGCTTTCTTAATGTATGAATGACAAAAAGAATGCCAAGTACAGATCTGAACTATTCTTCTTTCAAAGAGACAATACTAACAATTTTCTTTTCAAAAAACGAAAGTAAAGCCAAGACGACACTTTGCGATTTTGAATTTAAACTACTTTCGACACTTGAAATACTAGTGATTCAAATCAAATACAATGGCAAAATTGTAATTGACTGTATAAAAGAGGAATGCTTTGTAATACTCTTTTCTTGACTGAAAACGACACTTGCGACACTTTCAAATCAGAAGACAACATTTCGATTAAGCTACTGTTTGCACAAGAGAACTGTAAATGATGAAAAATACATAAAAATCATTCACAATTATTTATTGATGGAGGCTAAATAATGCAAAAGAAGATGGTTTCAACAGAGATATACTGATCACAGACAGCAAAACTACTGAATAAAGCTAAAGACAATGAAGAAAAAACCAAAATTTGGAAGCAGAAACAATCTCATTTGATCACTGCACCTATAACACAAGTAAATAGCAATGCATCTCACCTACAACACACAGGAGGTGTGATGCATCCAGATTGTCAAAGGGAGATAGTGTGATGGTCCAGGGACAAGACTGGGCTTGGTTTTTTCTCACAGTTTACAGCTTAGTTTTGGGATTTAAGCTGAGCTAATGATAGTCAATAAATACAAAGTACAGGGGCTGATCTAATGAGGTTACTTCAGCTACCACCAGGGCACTTAGGATGTTTGCAAGTCAGTTGTTCAATTCATAAACAAACCCAGAGATTGACTGAAGCAGCATTCATCTACTTTGCACTTGCATAGCAAATGCAGTTCGAAGGCTAACTGGCTTAACTTTAGGCTCCATTTGTAGTTTATGAAGCAAACAAATAGAGGCAAGCAAACAAGCTATTCACTCCCCAGAAGAGTCACCATTTTGATATCGGGAAACTAGTGTCCATTCAGAGCTGCTAGTCCCACTAAGACGGGTAGCTATCTTAGAAACAAACAAATTAAAGTTACTTGTGTTTTTCTTTATGAGAGATAGATGACAGAGAAGCAGAGAGCACCAACCTCAATCTTTCGCTAGTCTCCTTGCTTGTTTCCTCTCTCCTTTGATAGAGCTTTTGCCACTCCTTTCTTGCTTGTCCCACTTCAAAGAACACCTGTAGAGTCAAGGAAGCAAAATACCATCAAAGCATAGAGATCTATAACCATAAATAATGTAGGATTAGATGTACATTAACCATATAAGTGCATAAATAAGATTCAGAGATATACAAGCATATGGAGGAAAACTCAAATAACTTTATTGATAGAAGTAGTAGAAGAGAGGATTACAACTAGGCTATCTGATCCAACATCATCCTCCTAGCATGAAAGCCCTCTTCACCTCATACAAAGCAAGATCACCCAACGATATCTTCAAAGAGAAACCAACAACACTTC
Source organism: Pinus tabuliformis (assembly GCA_031772625.1). Taxonomy (NCBI): domain Eukaryota; kingdom Viridiplantae; phylum Streptophyta; class Pinopsida; order Pinales; family Pinaceae; genus Pinus; species Pinus tabuliformis. The sequence goes on along the minus strand of CM062808.1, from coordinate 770,287,078 downwards.
CTTGCAAATTACAAAATTCAAGCCTCTGGATCTCTAGGATGAGGGATCCATATATAGATGTTTACAGGAGAGTGAGTCAGCTTCTAGGATTTTGATTAGTGTCATTTCATTGATAGTTCTTGGTTGCACTTGGAGATTTCAGATCTCTTACTCATCCCTGGGCGAATTCAGAGAGGCAAGTTTCATATGAGCAGTTTCTAGAAGATTCTCTGGGTTTCCACCTAGCAAACTTCTTCTTCCATTTGTCTACTCTCACTCATCACACCCTATAGAAGGGATTTCCAGTATGCATCGCACCGCCTGTGTGTAATAGGTGAGATGCATCACACCCTATGCATGGAGCAATCTGTATGGTCCTGTTTTGACCAGTTCTAAGTAGTTTTTCTTGGAGAACCTCTGGGAGATGATGTGATCAGCTGAACTTGTTCCTTTAGGGTATGAAACAACACTTTTAGGGGTTTAGAAACCCTTGGTTTATGGACATACATGATTGGGGTTGCAATGACCAAATATGTCTATAACAGCTAGAGTCTCACCCGAGGCAGTATTGGAGGATGACAAAACCAGGTTTTTGTATCCAAAGGTCTGTGTGATGGGCTTTTTTTACTTCTAGGGCCTTATCTTGACCTTTGTGAATCCTAACCCTTGAAATGTGGAAATTATGATAACTTACAGTTAACAACTTCTAACCCTGCGCTGATTGCTTCAGAAATTCATCACATCAAGAAAACTAGTAGATCTACTACTTTCATGCATCAATTAAGGGTTTCTTATGGTAAGTGCAAAAAACCAAAGTGAATACACAAAAAATGTAGAAGTAAACATAAAGTCATGGACACAGATATTTCTCTAAAATAGTCTTTATTAGTTTTAGATCTTCTGTTACAAACTCTTTCTTCCCTACACACACAGTTGTAGGGGGTCATGCACTCAGCCGCGAACATACCAAGGTATCCGCGCACACAGTTGCAAAAGCCTTCCCCTTCACCTAAGTACATAAAATAGACTCTTCTAACTTATGTTACTTGCCCATGAATAGATCTTCAATGATTTATTACTTCCTATGATGCGTTATGACTCCTTTTTATAGCATCTTTCTTTACAATACCATGGTTCGCGAACCATGGGCAGGTCAAAAAAACATCTTAACTTATAACATACTAAGGGGCTTTGAACTTCCTAAATCCCTAGAGACTTTACGAAAGTAACAAAACTATTACAAAAATGACCCTAGGGGATCCTGTCCCAATAGGCCCCTAACACAAATTCGTGACTCGTCCTCGAGTCACTCCACTAGCGACGCATCGACCTTCACCTACAGCTCACTGAATTCAATCTTTAACACTTGCAAGTCTATTTTTCCCTACGCAGCGGCCTTAGAGACTTCTTCAACCAAGATTTCTATTGTTGGGCCTTTAACTGCAAGGCCCATGGTTCTTTGTATCTATTCCATTTCTTTTAGATTGCTTTGCACTGACAATGTCAAATGACTTGCTTCATCTGCCCAAGGCTAAATCCTTGAAGATATGATTTCTTCCTTGCGATGCAACATATCGATCTCGCTCTGGATGAGCTTACCATCCTACAATCTTGTGAACCTTTACAATGGTGCTAAGGTTCGCGTTGTTGACTTGATCTCATCAAACTGCCTCTACTTTTCTATGATATTAGCTTGAATCTTCTACAGAGTTGGATCCTCCTGTAGCGAGGTCCACAATTCCATGGCATGTTCAAACAACTGAATGCAACCCTTGACTACATCTTCCAAGGTAGCCATTTCTTTTTTAATAGTAGCTTCACGCTGCTCTCTGAATTATGGAGGAGTAGTTGGCTATAGCTTAAGTTGTAGCTTAGAGATTTACAACTACAGCTCAAACCTGACTTTTCCCATTTTTTCATGTGACTCCTTTACTGCAGTAGCTATCTTCTGAATCTTTTCTACAGAGGCAGCTTCTGTTGGACTTTAGAGCTTGAGAAGCTCACTACAGGACTGGGTAATAGATGCTTCCAACTGATGACTTCACACCATTACCTTCTCCTTTTCCTTGAGGGACTACACCTTTTCCTTAAATATCTATTGATTATTGGATTTGACCTTGTTGATGATCAATAGTGCGTATTATTATCGAATTATGAGCTCATCTGACACCCCTTGGTGGAGCTCAAGCAGTGTCTGAATAGGAACCACCACTAGATTCAAAATCAAATCCTTCATATGTAGTAGGTGTGCCTTTCCTTTTGCTAAGTCGATGTGGAGGGACCCCTCTGGCAACTGTACTGTGTGGAGATCTAGGGTGAGTTCTACTTCTAAGGATGACTCGCACACTTGCTTTAAGCTCACTTATCCCACGTTCGTTTGAATGAGACCTATTTGGAGCTGCAATTCCCATAGGCCATGTTGTACCTTACCCAATGTTTTTTGGTGCTGCTCTTCTAAGTGTCCCCAAAGATACATCATTGCATCATCTACCACATCCCAAATTTCATCTAGGTCCCCGTCCGTGAGGACCAAAGGCATTGGGCTCACCAATTTATCTAATTTTTTCTTCTTATGAGACCCTGTTGAACTCATTTTCTTCCTCTTATTGATGATGAAGGAGGATTCTAATATTTTCCTCTTCTCCCTCTATCTCTTCCTCCATGTCCATGCACTTGATTTCTGACTTGCTGAGGTCAATGGTGGCACGTTACGCAGTCTTTTATTTTGTTGCTTCTTCTTCCTTCGCATCCGCTTCTTTCATGAAAAAATACTTTTGACCTTAGCTTCTCCCATAAGTCATCAAAGAGACAGACTCAGTAATTTTGGGGAGAAATTTGTGGCTTCAATTCTCCACTACTAGAGCTAGTCACGTTCATTGTATTCATGTATCTTAGTACTTTTACTTAATACTTGAAGTCCGATGGCCAACACGTTTCATGCATGAACTGTGAATATTTGTAAGACTATTATGTGAACATTTATGATTCATGTTTTCTTTCACCTGTACGAAAGTAGTTGAACTATTTTGGTCATTTTAGTGCTTATCATATTGATATGTGTTGTAACAATCGTCGCATCTATGTGGACTATTTTGCTTGATGTTAGGTGAGTCTTTCTTATTTGTGTGTGACTCTCCTAGGGTCGTATTATTACCTCTCTCTTAGAGGCTCACTTTTTGTTTCCTATGTAGTAGAATAACCTCGATACACTTGCAATTGAACATTCAATAGGCATAGTTGCTTTCTTTTTCAAAGGCAAATTTGCATTTCTCTCTCTTGTAGACAACTAAGACCAAGGAAAATATTTAAGTAAATGAAAACCAAGCCATATTCTGGATCAGAATCCTACACGAAATGGTGTGAGGTCTAATTGGGACATCATATCAGGAATATCCCCTTAAATGTTGGCAAGTACAACACTGTAAACATGATCTCATCATGATTGCGAGAACCTAACATAACCATCAAGGGGAGTTGAAGTGCCCCAACTCCCTAACAAGTCCCAGAACTTTGGAATGTTAGATAGTTACATTTTGAGAGCTGAGTCTGATTGTTCATTGCAGGTGGAGAACTATTATTAGTTATTTCAGTAAGGTCACCATTATCAAAATGGTAGCCATCTACACCACTAGTTTGATCATATTTTTCGACTTCAATAGACAAAATACTTGACTCGCAAGATTCTTCTAATTCCAAATCTAGAGATGTATAAATCAAATAAATATCACGAGAAACATGATTTGAATATTTTTCCTCATGAAAAAGGAGATTGTAAGAAGTTAATTGGATGCTCAATAATTTGATTGTTCTCTTCTTCATCATGGATGACCTCACTACCTCATGTTAACTAAAGATCTTGCTCATCAAAGCATGATATGAATTTCTCATGAGTTAATTCATTAAAAACCACAGGACATGAGGGAGATAAATGTAACAGCCCCTAGTTTATTTTCCATGTAAAAAAAAATATAAGAACAAGGTCATGGGACATGTATTCCAAGCTAAATGGTGGGAAAAACATCCTAGTGGGTGTCACTTTTGGTTATTTATGACTAAGGAAATTGGAAAAGGCATTAGCAAAGGGAAAGTGGCAATAATTGGCATTTATTTATGAAAACAATGGAAAACGATAGAAAAGGGAGATCAAAGGTCACAAATTTGCATGAGACCAAAATTGAAGAGAAAATGAAGGAAAATGAAGAAAAGGGAGGCTTCAATGCTAAAAAGTCTTGTGAAGATCAGTTCATGGCTTTTGTCAATTTGGGATTTTTCCAGTTGAGGTTTTTCTCAGCTCAGTTTTGGAGCTCTCTTCTATTCTCTCATTCTCTCATACTCTTGTACACTTTGAGAATTCTTGGAGCATGCTTGGAGAACTCTAGTTTTCACTTGGTTTAGAGAAAGAAGGCAAAGGAAAGTAGGAGAGTGCAAGGGAAGAGGTGGATCAACAACTACAGTGGTATCACTTTCAAGTATTAAGTTGCATGTATGATTTCCTTGCTATTTTTGGCATGCATGGTATATGCATGTGGTTTCTTGGTTATGTGTTTTCATGGGCAAGGAGGTTTGCATGGATTGACAGTGGTTTTAGCCTTGTCTTGCCATTCTTGTATAGCCATGGTCTTGTGGGTCTTATCATTCTTTTTTTTCTAATTGGTGCTCAAGTTCCTTATGGTTGTGGGTTGACTTATTAGTTCTTGGTGCCATTGCTTGGGACAAATGCTCTAGAATCCCTAGAAGGTTGTGGGTTGTGTTACTAGTCCTAAAGCCTAGGTTGGGACAAACGATCTCGAGCCATTGATGGGTTGAGTTACTAGTCCCTAGAGCCAGGTTGGAAAAATTCTCTATAGCCCTAGAAGGTTGTGGGTTGAGTTATTAGTTCCTAGAGCCATTCTTGGAAAAAATGCTTTGGAGCCCTGGACAGCTTCAGTAGGAACCAATCTGGTTGGTGATCATGATGTCCAACTGTGAGATGGAATCACTGGTTGAGGGATTAGGTGGTTTTGGCCTTTGGAAGCCCAGAGTTTGGTTTTGTTTGGCTCATTCCATGATATCCAACATTCACGCTTGGAATATGGCATGAGGGTGATTAGCTTAAATAAATATTTGGTTTAGCCCAATCTATGGTCAGATTATACATAGAAGTCCTTAACTTGGTTTGAATTTTCATATGTTAATATCAGGGATTTTGTATTATGATATATGAGTATATATATTGATTATGATGGTGATATTATGGATGAGTATCCATGGTTTATATGCTAGCTATTTTTTGGTTTATATGGTGGTTATATGTTGGTTATATGATCTATATTGTTTATGGATCTTGACATGTTTGATCAAGACATGAATGGTTGATGAATGCATGGACTAGAAAAAAATATTTCAACTATTATGAGAGGGCATTGGACCTTCTTGGTGAATGTCTTATAAGGTTTAGACTCGTAGGTTCAAATATGCATTCATGACTTGTAGTTTGCATGTTCACCTTATGTTTGATAAAATGACTATCAAGGTTAGGCCTGGTTAGGTCAAGTCCTTATTCAAGTTTTGTATGAATGGATTTTTCCTGATGTTATTTATCATTTCAGAAAGTCTCATTGAGTTTTGGGAAGTGATCTAGAGGTTGACCTAGAATTTAGGGTCAGAATTTGGGACTGCATGCTCTGAACTAGATGTTTTAGGCTACAACCGCATGGATGTAGGCTTGTGCATGTAGTTGGAGGCTTAAAACTGCATGGAGGGTTTATTATAGGAGCAATCTGGGATCAAGGTTAGATAATAGGGTGTCCATCTCAGGTTTTGGCCACGTGGGGTGGTTATTGAGCCTCTAAGTGACTTATAGCCCCTGTAGGTTGTTGTGAGATGTCAATTGTTCATCAGTAATCGACTGCACTTACTTAATTGGATCTAGGAGTTTGGGTCATGTCATATTAGCTGTCCATCTCATGCTTTCCCTAGCAGGACAATGAAACTAGGTAAATGTGCGAGGCATGGCTACTCGGTGGTATCAGAGCATGGTGCAAACACTTGGACTGGATGGGATAGATGCATGTTATTATGCATGCATAGTAGGTTAGACATGCATCATGGTGGTCATTATGAAATTTGGGTCTTCATGACACTATTGGTATGTTATGATGCTAATATGTTGGTTGAGATAGAGCAGGAGATACACATCATTAGAGCAAGGTTGTAGCATTGGACCTCGGGGTAAGAGCAGATCGTCATACAAGTTTCTATGTTTGGCATATGAGTATGATGTTTAATCATTGTTATATAAATTATGGTTATGTATATGTATTTCACTTTATTGTTGTTATAGTTACATGCATGATAGATGCTAGTTAATCAATGTGGTCACATGCACATGCATCAGATAGTCATGAATGGTAGTAACTTGTTGTTGTACGGATTGTGGTTGTTATCACTCCTCCGGATCTCCAAGGCTGAGGAAGAGTCGAGTTGAGGTAACAACAAAATAATCTGTTAGCTTGGTAGCTAGACCTACCAAGCTTAGAGGGGCTCTCTCCAAAGGATCACATCCAAGAGGGCTGGATAGATTAGCGTTTTAGGCTAGATATAGTATTTCAGGGTTTGTTTGATTTTATTTGGTTGGGGTGGTCACTAGAAGAGTGAATTAGGCGAGAGAGTGAACTAGGTCAGGGCAAAAGAGAATTAGAATTATAGAAATCTGATTGGGCAAGGTAGGCAAGTTAATTTAATACTTTTGTAGCATAGTGATGAGATGGTTTAGACTAGTGAGGTGCTAAAAAGAGCATGAAGATCATGAATTATTTTTAAACTGAAGAAATGAAACAATCTATGATGATTTTCCCAAAACAGAGCATACAAGATGAAGTATGCTTATCACACCTTGAAAATCAAACACACTTAGAGTGAAATGGATCATGAAAGGTACAAAACATTCACACACATGTAACTGAAGAAGAAACAATATCAAAATACCATGCCACACGAATCCCACAAAAATAGCTACAACTCATCCAATACATTCCATGCCAAAGTCTTAAACACTATTACAACATCGAAGAGAGTCCAACCATTGTCTATGGTGAAGAAAGGGACTAAATAGACATGAAAAACACTTCCCCTCATCCTCAGGGGTTGAATCCATGAGGTGAGTAAGATATTACACAAAAATCTGAGATGGTCCAAGTGACGCGTTCCTATCTTAAGTGAACTGATTCATTATACCTCATCTGTTTGATTTACCTAATGAATTTACCCTGGGTAATAGTAAAAACATGATAATTACATTCAATTTGATCATTTACATAGGTGAAATCATCATTTGCAAAGGCGAAAATCAAAACAGGAGAGAAACTTAGAAAATTGGAGAAGATTGCCAAACGCACGCTCTCTTTGTCAAAAGCGCCCTCCAACTTTCGGATTGCTTTTGGGTGCCTTCCCGGTGTCCAAATTTTCTCCAAGATGGCTTGTTTGAAAGCCATTCAAGTATACTTTCTAGAAATGTCTTCAGGTTTCAAATTGTAGCTCATTTTTCCTGTCAAAAACTCAATCTCCCAAGACTGGTAAACGCGCAGTGCGCAAGCCAAAAATGAGGTAGAAACATGGTTTTTCGGTAGTTTTTGACCTTTTTGACTGACCCATTTGTCTCCAAATGTCTAGAAAATGCATAGGATGCTTGTCCTCATCACTATTAATCCCATTATGTTGACCTTTTTCTCATTATATTCCCCAAAAAGGAGAACAACACCCTAGGTTCTACGCGTTTGACCTTTTTATTGTGCTAAAAATGCCTCAAAAAACACAAAAATTCACAACTTGAAAATTTTTGTAAAAACTTGTCAAAATTGGTGGGATGATAGCTGATCATCTGTTTGAGGCATGGAGTGATGCCTCAGCAAGAATGTCTAGCCTCCTTTTCTCCTCTTTCTTGGTCAAGGCTTCAATCTTCTCCTTTGTAGCTTTTAGTTTTGCCCTGGAAATCCTTTCTCTGTAGGCGTAATATTTAGCCATATTCTTGTGAATTTCATTATCCCTTTTGGCCTTGACTAGGAGTTTCTCAAGATGACCATTTACCCTCTCGAGCCAATACTCCTGGTTCTCATTCATCATTTTGGAAAACTGTTCATTTAGGGTGAGTTGATTAACTAGTTCACCCTCTTTTTGTTCCTCTAAATTCAATGCTCTTTTTAGGCCTCTAGTCCGTGGCCTTTCTCTTGGCACTTGTTCATCAAGCTATTCACCATATTATCCATATGCTTCATCAAGTAAAATGTTAGTCTTTTCAGCCTCCCCCTTTTCCTTGATGAGTTGAATCTCCATGAGCTCTTGTTTGGTCTCAAACTGCTTGTTTTCTTGCTTATAGTACGAAATGATATATTTTGCCCTCTGTAAGTTGACCTGGAGCTCCCCTATGAGTGCATCCTTTTCTTTGATGACAATGCTTGTGATTTCACTGTCATCATGCTCACTTAGGTCAACTAAGTCAAAATCCTGCTCTGTTTCATGGAGGTCTTCCTCCTGCTGCTGGATCTTTGTCTCTGTCATCTTCTCCTTGCCCTTTTGTACCTGCTTTGCTGATGAAGAAGGCAAGGCCCCTCCCACAATCTATGGGGAAAGCACCTTCCTATGGCCTCTTTGATAAGTATGTGCCATTATGCCCAAATCTGCCCTGTTAAGCTTGCTAATTTCACCCCTGCTAGGTGACCTAGTCTCAGTGTAAAATGGAGATGATGGTGGTGAGGTGGGTGAAAGAGACTGATTTGGTGATGATGTATGAACTGTAGGTTGAGGTGGAGGAATGGATATGGAAGGATGAGATGATGAAGGTGCTTCTTGGCCATGATGAATAGGTGGGATAGTGAAAATCTCATTAGATATAAAGGTGTCCCATTCAATGTTAAGCTGATCAAGGTAATGGAGGTCTATTATCTTGACGAGGGAGTGGTGAAAGATACTTTGCATTTGATGATCATAATATTTCTTTTGGGCAATTAATGACATCTTGTCAATGCTTCGGTAAAGATAGTAGGTTATATTGAGCATTTTGACCCTTGTGAAATGCATGGGTAGCCGAATATGATAGGAATAAAGCCTAGAAAACCTACCCTCACAAGTGAGGTATTTCATGATGATTTTCATCATGGGAGCATATCTGCCTAGGAGGTAAGAGAAAGGAAAAATCCTCTTTCTCTCATTCTTTTACCTTGGTTTAAGATATGACTCATAATAGAAATGATCCAATTCTCCTTTTTTAAACCATTTTTCCCTAACATTTGGGATCCCAGAGGCAGTTGATATGATAGCATGAGATACAGATTATAGTGAAGGTGATGCCAACAAGGGTTACCTAGTTATCATGGAGGTTGGTGATGAATAATTTGGTCAACACAGGATAATTTTGGATCCTTTTTATTTTCTCACAAAACTCAAAAAAACCCACATGATTAAAGCATGTCACAGTGATGGGAGATGCCATGAGTTCTCTGGTATTGGTTGGCTCATGTCTAATGATTCTCCCTCCTCTTCTGTATTTCTTCCTCACTATGACTTATGTTCTCTTCTTCTGCCATGAGTTATTGGAGTCAAACCCTAGGGAGATGATGAAATGGAATGTAGGTGTAGAGAGTATGGAATGATGTGAGGAAATTGAGGAGATGAAAATGGGGATGTGTGATATGCGGGAGGTGACAGGGGGTAGTTTTGAAATGTAGGAATGGTATTGGGATGCTAGAAAATGAAATTTAGGAATGTGATTATGTTACTATGGTTTTGAATTTAGTAGGACACCAAAACATAATGAAACACCATATAATTCAAATGTGGAGGAGAGGAGTGATATGATTTCAACCTACTTTTTTTGTTGGAGCATGTTGGTGACACATTGTGAAGCTTGGAGATGATGTAGAGCTCTTTGGGAAATCTCTGGAAATTTTCAGGAAAACGCGTAGTAATATGGTAAAATGCGCAACACTCTTAACAAGCATGCAATTCTCTTAGGAAACACGCAACATTTTAAGGCAAATACATAGCACTAGTTAAAAATGTGCCCTCTGCCCCCATTTTGCACTCATTTAAAACTCGAAAATTCCCTTTTGTTGAGGATGCTTTGAGAGTGTATGAGTGCAAATGAATGTTGAATTGATGTCTTTGACAACTTTTATACTTGAATGGGTTTGATTTATCCTTTGAAAACCCATTTTCTAATGTTTCACGCCACTTTTAAAATTTTCACACTACTTCTCTTTAACTTCTGACCTTTTCCTTTGCAGGTGGATGATGTTAGAAATAGAGTTTGAGTGAACAACTTAGGAATAGTAACTTATTACATATAATTAACATAAAATTACATAAATAAATAAAAATATTACATTGCTTTTTTTTAAAATAAAATTACAATCTGAAACCAAACCCATACTTTGGAATGAAAATTAGAGCTTGAGCAACCATAGTTACATGTTTGCAAATCCTCTTTGAACGGAAAAGGGATATTATTTCTTTCACTCTTATGCTTTTGCTGGCCTTATGCAATGAATGATGTTTTATTGGACATTGGAGGAATGAAACCTAGTGACCTAATGGGACCTTGAACAAGAAGATTTCAGGTGGACTTTGACTGACATATGACATGATGACATGAGCCTTTAAAATGAATGTATGCTCAGCAAGACACATGAAGGCGAGCTAGAAAATATTGATTTTTTGAGAGGGGCTTTGGAGTTTAAACTTTTACGTGATGACCTAGGTGGAATGATAAAAATTTCAACATGGGACACTAATATGATGTAAAAGAGGAATTTTGATCACTGATGCCAGTAATGCAAACACTGACTCTAACAACGGTCACACACATGATCAATATCGTCATTGTTGTTATGTTCGTAGTGGTATATGTATCGTGTTAATCTATATCAACCTATGAAAATGGTTATGGTTATGATATTAAGGTACGAGTTGATATATTTGTGATATTGTGCTGTACTAATCTGGACTCACTTGTGTAGATGTGAAAACCTCCATTGAGATACATTAAGGTATGAGTTTGATTATGTCTTCTATTTGTTATAAAAAATGTTACGTTTATAGGTTGTTTGAATGCTGATTAATTTCATGGTATTAGTATGCGTATATAATATTACATGAAGGATTGATCTTGTTTTAAGGTAGTTGTACTAACAGAATGTGCTCAGACAGTTGATATGCACATGAGTGTAAGTGGGTGCTAGTTTTAGTATTATGACCGATGACTGTGCGTTGAATTTTAATTATGACATGATTATTAGTATTCACAAAGAAGGATTTCAAATTAATAGACATGATGTCTTGATCTTTGGAACATGTGACTGACATGTGCAAACAGTTGCAGGGAAACATGCTTGGCATTAGCATTACAAGGTCATAGTTGATTTGTTTATATAACTAACATTTGAGTGATATGATAACACATAACAAGACTCAATTGCAGCAAGGAAAAAGGTAAAAGAAAGGAATTAGGTGAGAATTCCTTTGGCTATGTTTGGAAATTGCAATTTAAATGAGTTAGTGCATTACATGAATACAAGAGTTTTCTTAACCTTTATTTTGTTTGACATTATGTGGATATATGTTATATTCAGGAACATGTATTTGATAGGAATACCAATTTATTTCTAGTTATGGATGGATTTTTCAAGGAATTGGAGTCCCTTGAGAGATGATTTGTGCATGAGTTCAAATACAAGGAAGCGTGCTTGGAACAACAAGGTAATGTAACTGGTATATTGTTATGTTTACTTATGCACTAACAATTGTGTGTTTATGGTAGTATGATACAAGGAATTGCATGGCAAAAAACACTCTCATGAAATCTTGAAGAAGCTCGGGTTGAGATCCCCTTTGCAAGCACTAAGAACCATGGGGTTGATTCTTGGTGTTTGTTGCTAGCTTTGTGCTTTGAGTTCCTTGTGATTTGTTTGTGCTTGGTTTATAGTTTTGTTTATGTCTGGTGCATGGCCATGCCATTTTGTTTGTGGTCTTGTATCGTTATTGGTTTCTCATGGTTTTTCTTCTTGTTTTATTATCGTTCTTACATGTTATGTTTTGAGGGTCTTGGGAATTGGTCAGGGAATGAGGAAAGTTAATGTAGTTTAATGAGAGCTAGATGAAACCCAACAAGTAATGTAAGACTCGGATGAAGCTTAGTGCATGTTCAAGGGTAGTGGAAGGAAAGAGTATGACAATTGGTTGGATTGGTTGGGTCCATTGGGGTAAATGGACATTGGTAGGAAAATAATGAGAAAGGTAACAAGAAAGGTAAAGTAACTGAATTTCAGGTTTTAGATGCCTTGGTTATGATGAGAACTATTTATCTCAATATTATGCATGTAGTGCACGAATAAAGGGAGTTATCTTAATCTTGACCTCATGATATTTGGTAATTGTCTTGTGATTATGATTATGTTGATGTCTACACATGCACACACACACAAACACACACACACAGATATGTATGTATGTATGTATGTATGTATGCCATTTCCTGATAGGATCGTGAGGGATCATGCTTGTCGAGGAATGATTTCTTATGTAGGTGAATGCCATGAAAAGGTTCTTAGCTATGAGAAATAAAGTGGAAAGAGTAGTCGTGACAGATGTATGGGGATAGTATCATGCGGATATGATTTGATATTATTTTCCTATACTATGACTATGTTTCTGTTATGGATAGGTAATGCTAAAGGACACATCAACGGAATGAAAGTAATGAAATCTATTACATACCTAGATAAGTATGGATAGTGGAAAGACACTAGAACTTAGGTTGCTTGGTAGAGTTAATGTGGTCCCTATATGTACAATACTACTATTGTACATGCGGTGTTGTATATATGGTGTTGTGTACTTGTATATGTGGCACTGTGTACATATGGTGTTGTGTACATTTTATATATGTGTCGTTATGTACATATAGTGTTGTGTACATGTTACACAGTGTTGTGAACATATGGTGTTGTGTGCATGTTGTATATGTCATGTTATGTACATATTGTGTTGTGTGCATGTTGTGTGTGTCGTACTATGTACATATGGTGTTGTGTGCATGTTTTATATACAGTGTTGTGTACATATGGTGTGGTGTGTGTTTGAGAAAATTATAGACTTATAATTTGACAGACATAAATTATCAACCAAGGGTAGGTAACGTTGTGAGATTCTGTGCAAAATATATGCACGCTAATACTTCAAGTGTTTACCTAAAATAAATCACATACACACACAGCTTCAATATCCCTCTTTCCCATCAACAATTAGTCGAAAAGGCTATGGAGTAGATTTAATCATCCCTCTAAAGCTCTAAAAATTGTTGATGCCGATAAGAAAAAGATAATAGATCAATCAAACAACAATTGAATCAATTCAAAAATTTGCAATGTAAGATTAAAGACAACTAAAATATTCCAAACGTATTGATCACATAAGCTTCACCATTTAATCATCACACATGTACTTCTACAATTTAGGAAATAGGAATCAAAAGTTGTGTAATAATTCTATCAACTCATGAAAATAATTAAAAGAACACAATCTGCAACTATGGGAGTTTTGAGTAAAGGGGTTCCTCCCTTACTCACAACTCCTTCAACTGCTAAAGGAGTTTACACAACAAGATCAATAGAACATGAACTTTGTATTAATATGAACAAGTATTATAGTAGTATCAAAGTCTGGTCTCTCTGCCTCTCCCTTACAAATGAAACATAACAATATTTATACAAATACAAAGGCATAAAATTGCCCGAATTAGGAAATTGATATATTGCACTGTATCCTAATAATATTTGGAAAATATAATAAAAAATAAGCATGATAAGTTTGATCCATGACTGCAAGCATGGATCAAACTAATCTCATTGGGTTGCTAAGGCCGTTTCCCACTACGACTCCCAATGAGAGGTCTGAAGATATGGGTGGTTTCAGTGTCAGTTTTGAGACAACCAATAGGACAACATTGTTGGCTTGAGGGGGCCTGACTCAGGTTCAATGTTAATTAGCCAAACAAATCCCTACACTACTGGCCCTTTTGGCATCAGCTTGCAGAGCGCGTACCGAAGTCTCACTCGAAGTAGTATGGGGGACACTGGAACCAAGTTTCCACACCCTGAGATGGTTGTGATATCATTTTATTCCTTCCATTCCTACCTTCCCACAGGTCTCTTAGTCCTAGAGCTCTGTCTTTCTAACCCGTTACTCCTCCTTTCCATACCTCCGCGAAAGGGTATGGTTGTCCTTCGTGCAGCCCTAACCTTCGATTCATACACTTTCGCATTGCTAAGGCAGCGTATTGCATAGATTATCAAGTTTATCTTAAGAATCTTACTTGTCTTATTAGATACTCATAGTTAGCACCGCGTAAATAGATATTCTTATATGTGTTCAGTCATCCAACATAATTATACACATTCGCACACCATATAATCATTATAAAATAAATTCATACATAAAATGACAAGATGCATTAATCAGAACAAAGACACAAAAATTGCAGAATACTTCTCTTTATTAATCTCTTCCAAGGGATTACAAACCCTATCCACCCTATGCACATAGCTACAGGGGTCTGTGCACTCAGCTGTAGAGCCTCTACCTACGCTACACCCAAAACTTAGACTTCTTACTTTAGATCGATTGCTCTCTTATCTTGTGTGTCTTTTCTAACTACTTAGAGCTTAGCTCCTTTTATACAATCCCATGGTCTGTGAACCATGGGTAGATCTCTTATAGCCGACTTTACTTTACAAAACTAAGGGAAGACAACCCTTTATGACTTATAACACCTACGCACTCCGCGACCACAAAATGTAGAGTCTTTACAAGTTTCTTACAAAATTTGACCAAAATATGGGCTTTTAGCTCCAAAATTTCCCTTTGGGGGATCTCGTTCCCAACATGGATCAAAATGATCTCGTTGGGCTGCTGACGCTGTTTCCCACTGCGACCGCCCATGAGAGGTTTGAAGATATGGGCAGTTTTGGTGGTAGTTTTGAGGCAGCTAATATGACAGCATCCATGTAGACAAATTTCTTGACAAAACCCATGTTTTCATTCTCTTCGAGGTTGATCGAAACATACTCAACCATCGATATCACTATAGGAAATTGGATGAGTTACAGGAAATCACAGAACTACTTCAAAAGATAGTTGATTTGCATAAGATTTGGTCAGAACTCTTGAAGTGTTGATAATTTGATTAGGTATCATTTAACTTCAGAAATACTCAAGAATAAAGTGAACTGATATTTTTTTTACTAATTTGCATATCTTAAAGCCCACATCACCCTTTTCATCAAAACACATAGGATATGGAAAAAGAGAGTCATGAATGGTCAAAAAGAGTTCAAAATAGGGGGGAGCAACGCTTTAGAACATTCTAAAAAATGGACAAAATCGGGACTCAACATCTCCCCCACACGTAGCTTCTTGCATGTCCCTTATGCAAGCAAATATGTTGCACATCAGAATAAAAAAAACATTTTGATCCATGTGTTGCAGCTATTGAAGCTAGGTGATCTAATTTTTCCCTACTCGACTCAGCTTCGTGAACCCTACCTTGATATTCTGCATTCTTTTTTTGAAGGTGCTCGATCTGAGCCTGGTTTTTCTTCATGAATCGGCATGCCTTTTGATGCTTTACTTTCTACTCCCCCAGTTCTTTCTGTAGATGTAGGCTGTTATCCTTTAAAGTTTTGTTTTCCCTTTGAATAACCCATTCAGACACAGTGAGCTTGGTGACAACTTCCTCCATTTCCTTCAGGGACTGCTTATTTTTAGAGGTTTCCTCATCCCCATGTTGCCCTTGAGAGGACAAAGGCAGACTTGGTTCTTCCCGCTCTTTGCAACCTTCGCCTGTTTTCTCCGCATTTTCCTGTGGGTCTTGGAAGGATGCAGTCTCAAACTCTTCTTTGTCAATGAACACATCTGACTCGATCTTTACTTGATTCCCCTTAGACAGGTCTTAGGGCTTCTTATCCTTCTTAATTTCAATTGGTTGTACCTCCTCCTCTGGAGTTTCCTTTATCTCTAGCTTCGTTTCCTGGCTTCTTGTAAAACGCCTAGCAGGAGGAGGGGTACCTTTTAATAGCTTAGGCTTCTTCCCTTTAGTTTCCCTGACTACCATCATGTCCTCATCTTTCTTAACTTCCTTTGTCGACTGGTCATAGGTTTGGGGTTTCTTTCTCGACTTCTCCGTTGGTTCTACCTCTTTGGCTTCCCATAAATCAAGCTCTTTCTTGTCATCCACAAAGTAATTCTATACTAGAAACTCTTCCCATCTTTCATTCTATTTCTTCAAAACCTATTTCACGATAATTTTGACAAGACCGTGATGATAGAGTTTCTCCTCTATATGTGATACCCTCTCCTTGGTAGAAGTATCCATCTTCAGAAAACACATTCTAAGATAATATGGTAATTTCAATGGTTTGTTTCCCAAATGGTCAAGGATATGAATATGAAACAGGAAATCTAACCCAAAACAACCTTCACATGTGATATACTTCTGCAAGAGAAACAAGAGATGCTGGTACTTACTTCTAATATAATCTTGTGGGATCCTCTTACTCCAGTTCATGTCTGCATGCTCTTTTCTGAGGAAGGGTGTGCACTTATCATTGTTGAATCGTTGGTTTTTAAACCAACACTCTCCTTCATATGTAATTGCACAAGCTTAGGCCACCAACTCCTCCATCAATATGAACTTAACGTTACCCACCTGCGCCCTATCACCATTTAGGTTTAGAGAAAAAGACTTCGTCACTTTTGAATTATGCCCACTAAACTTTAAGAATAGAGGCAACCATCCTGCCTTCTCCAACCTCTTCTTACTCTATGGGTAAGCGTCAAGTAATGTCAAACCCTGAGGTTTGAATTTAAAGGTGGACCGCATTTAAAATAATCGCTAGGAGTGGGAGAGAGTAGAGTTAGATCAGTTCACTGATATGCCTTTGAGACCAAGTGAAATAATTCAAACCTGATAAGAACAAGACTATTTTATCTTATGAAATGTGTAAGGTAATAAGGCAACATCAAACAACATGGAACATGATCATGATTACCATCATGATTCGTTCTGCGAGATAAATGTTGGGAAGATAATCGAAATAAGAATTGGGATTCAGAACTCGTGTTACGACACAATGGCTCATCACTGCCTTATTTTGTGAGGGTGGCCATGACTTGTATTCATGTAAATTCAAAATTTTTGTATCATTACCTTTTTACCTTAAGTACTCTAACGCGAAATGTACCTACTCAATCTTACCTTACAATGGTCGAGTACCTTGGGTGACGGTTGCACTTGCTTTGGAATCATAAACCACCTCAAAACCATATCATATGAAAGATCATGTAGCCTCAACTAATAATGAAAATGATTAGTACTTGCCCGATCCTTTTAAGAAAATCTTCCATTGGAAATTTGTTTTTCAGGAAATAAGTGCTTTGTTGCAGGAAATTCACAGCTGAACTTCTCTGCATGAAATCCTTCTGCAGGAAACCATTTTATCGCCTTTTCTTCTACAATTTACTGCACACGAATATAGGTACTAAGGTTGAATGTACAATAATATTGTTGGATTACTAGCCATTAAGGTCATCTATTAACCAACATGAGGTCCATCACCATTAATGAAAGTGAGGACCAATGTACCTATGATGCATCCTATTAGGTGTTAATGAATGAGCTACTGTCAGACCCCCTGTAGGATCCAACAGTTAAGGAGCCATCATCAATCTCCATTTATGCTAATGATATAGCTTGTCATTGAGGGATACAAGCTTTAAGGCATCAAAAGTCTCTAATATTGAACCCGGATAATTTTCCGATGCCGATGGGCCAAGCTTGTTGGAAGGAGGGCCTTAAGAGATCCCACATTAGTCCAACATGAGCAAACCAAAAATTAACTAAAAGACAAAAATTATTTGAGGATCCAAAGGATCTATTGTCCTGTGCTTTTAACGAGCCCACGGAAGTTCATGCTCACCAGATTTCAATTTTAGAGAGTCTAAAATACTGAAAAAGAAGACTCTAAGGGGGTTCATTTTCCATAATTAGTCTATTAGGGCTGGAAGAAAAATGAATAAACCAATACCCAATATAATTTCCTTTCATGGTTCATTGAGCACGAGAAGGAACAAAGTAAGCTTAGTTTATTATGGCAGAAAATCAAGAAGAGGTAGCGAAAGGAATGGCTCCCTTCTCCACCATTTCCAACTCTTTCTTCTTCATAATCTCTTCCAAAAATTCCTCCTTAGATTGGGGCTTTTGATATAGTTTGAGTTTGTGCCCATTCAATAAGAAGGTAACATTTCCATCATCAATTGTTTTAACCCGAACAGATCCATTATCAAAACTTTTTCAATTTCATAGGGGCCAAGCCAATGTGTGTTAAATTTCCCTTTAAAATTCTTAAATTTTGAATCAAATAGGAATGCCCAATCTCCCTCTTTGAACTATTTTTCTTAATGTATCTATCATGCCATCTATCCCATTGTTGTTGGATTAGATCAATATGCTTAAAAGTACCTCGCCTAATCACATCTAACTCATTAAGTTGTAGGATTCTCTGGTGCTGTGTTCCATCAAGGTTTATGCCCAAATCTACTGGCATCTTAAAATTTTTGATCTGAAATTAAATTGGTAGTAAAACTTGTTTTCCATACACCAATTCATACGAAGAGAAGCCAGTGATGTTTCTCCATGTGATCTTGTAGGCCCATAATGCCTCGAAAATTCGATCAGACCAATCCTTCTAATGTAATTGCACTGTCTTAGTCAGTACTATCTCAAACACCTTATTTTTTTTATTCCACCTACCCATTGGCCTGTGGATGGTAAGGGGTGGACTTCCAATGATTAATGTGATATTTCTGTATAATTCCCTGCACAAGCTTTGACACAAATTGAGTACCCTCATTATTAAAAATTTCCCTTGGTACCCCAAATCTTAAAAAAATATTAGGAAAAATAAATTCTACCACTGCCTTCTCTATTGGTCTAGGTATTTCCCTCACTTCCACCCACTTCGTAACATAATCAGTACAAACTAAATTATAATTCTTACCTTTGAACATAGGATTGATGGGACCTACGAAATCAAGAACCCACCCCTCAAATTGTTTTATGAGAACTTGTGTCTGCAAAGGAATTTCATCCACTTGAATAGGTCACCCTATCCTCCAGAAGCTGTCACATTCATGAACATACTCCTTTGCATCTTTGAAAAGACTTTGTCTGTAGTAACCTGAGCAGAGGATCTTATAGGTTATCGGCTTATCTACAAAATGTCCTCCATAGGGTTCATCATGACAAGATATTAAGATATCATATATCTCATCCTCTCTAGCACACCTGCAAATGATAAAGTCAGGTCTGATGCAAAAGAGATCCCCTTTTATCTAAGGGTAATGAAATTTTTTTCTAATAATTCTCTTTTGCTAACAAGACGAAAAGTAGGGTGGTAACTTTACTGTAGCAAGATAGTTGGACATGTTTGTGAACCAAGGTGTTTTGAAAAATATAGCAAACAAATTCTCATCAGGAAAGTTATCATTAACAAGAATATCCTCACATGCATGGTTGAGCCTAGATAGGAAATTAGGTACCTGATTTTCTTTTCCTAGTCTGTCCAATATCGTGATATCAAATTCCTCCAGCGGCAAAAGCCACCTAGTAATCCTACCATTAGTGACTAGTTTTTTAATGAGATATCGAATATCAAAATGATCAGTATGTATCAAAACTTCATAACTAGTGATGTAATGTCTAGCCTTATTAATAGCATAAATTACAGCAAGGAGCCCTTTTTTAGTTACGGTGTAATTCAGTTCTACAGGACTTAAATTTTTACTAACAAAATAGATAGCATGGGTTATGAGATTTTCCTTTTGGCCCAATACTTTTCCTATAGATGAATTAGAGGCATCAGTGGAAATATGAAATTCAAATTCTTTGGTAAATAATTTAAACGATGGCGATGATAACTTTGTAAAATTCCCAACAAACCTTTTGTAGTAGCCTGCATATCCAGGGAAACTTTGAACTCACTTTTGACTGGTTGGTGGGGGAAACTTTTCAATTACTTCGATCTTAGCCGGATCGAATTTAATTCCTGCAGTAGAAGCTTGACGACCCAAAACAATACCCTCAGTCATAATCATAAAACATTTTTCATTACTTAATGAAACATTAGTTTCTCTACATCTTTGCAAAATTTTCCTAAGATTGTGTAGAGCTTCTTCAAAAATATCACCCATTACTGTAAAATCGTCCATGTAAACCTCTACGATGTCATGCAAAAGATCAGAGAAAATACCAAGTATCGCCCTTTGAAATGTGGCTCACACGCTACATAAACCAAATGGCAGGACCTTATATGAATAGGTTCCCCAAGGACATGCGAATATCATCTTCTCCTGGTCCTCTAGAGCTATTCTAATTTGGTTGTACCCATTGAACCCATCTAGTAAAGAAAAATACCTCTTCCCTGCTAGAGTGGCTAGCACTTGGTCTATAAAACTCAAGGGAAAGTGCTATTTTAATGTAGCTTTGTTTAGTTCCCTATAATCCAAACACACTTTCCATTTACCATTATTTTTAGGGATGATAACTAGTGGGGATACCCACTAGCTATCTAAAATAGGTTAAATGAACCCTACATTTAACAATTTCTATAATTCATTTTTTACAATTTCTCTGAAAGAGGGGTTCATTCTCCTTTGTGGTTGTCTCACAGGCCTGGAATTTCCCTCTATGTAGATGTGATGAATGCATGTATTTGGGTGAATGCCCCTCATGTCTGTATATTCCCAAGAAAATGTATCCAAAAATTCATTCAATGTCTGAATTAATTGTTCCTCCTATTCAGGAGTCAAGGCAAAATTGATATTTAGGGTTTTTCCAGAAGAAATTTCGATTACCTTACATCCACATTTAGTCATTGATTACATAGGAAATGCAGATAATAGGATTTAATGTAATTCAGGTGTTGTATTATATTTATAAGAGTTCCGCAGGTTAGTAATGATATCTAGATTACGACTAGACTACCCCTCTATATTCCGTGAAAAATCAAGATTAGAAATATGACAATTTATCAAATTTTCCTTTAAATTTTCCTTAAGGATAATGGCTTGGTCTATTGTCAATACTGGGTGAATAGCTTCTGAATTATGTTCTTCATCATCCCAATAGATATTTTCTAATCTTAGGAGGAGTTTGGTAGGGGGGTATAGGTTGATGTATTTATTTTTAGCCCCATGAGCGATGGTCATGCTTCCAGACCTACACCCTATGCAGGCATCAGTCGTAGCCAACCAAGGTCTCCCCAAGATCAAAGGATGCCCTCCCAAGCTGGTCTTAGATTGAAGAACATAGAAATTTGTAAGGTACTCCTAGGAATCCAATGAAATGACAATGTTTTCTAATACACCCTCTGGCTTTACCTCCGACCTTTCTACTAATTCTAACATGGTAGGAGTAGGAAGTAAGTCAAAGGATCCTATGTGAGATAATGTCTCCATTATCATCACATTGATTATTGCATCTAAATCAATAAGAGTGTTTCTTATCGGATACCCATTGATAAAGCTAGTAACCATAGGGATTCCAGGGTCTGCATATTTATCTGTATCAAATTTGGTGGAAATAAGACTGATCTGAAATGATCATATGTTAAATTGAAGTAGAATTTATGAATGCCAACAGTGAACTGAATGTTAACATAAAGTGCTTTAAACCATGAGAACTACTTGAGAAGAAAGACTTTACGACAGATGAAAAACATAAGAAAGATGTAAAATAGAAGTGAAAAGCAGCAGAACACAGTGATACCAGACATCAAGATTGATTATGGAGTTCGCCCTTGATGGACTAGGTCTGCGAGTCCGCTTTCAAGATGGGCAACTGCTTTATTAGGATTGAATCTAAGGAGGTTGATTACATAGAAAATTGACTAGACTGATCATGCACATAGGCACTTTTGGTCACTGTCACAAGAAATATTTCAAATTTAGCTTTCCAATGCCTTTCTCGGTTCCCAATTCTAACTCCCGATGCTCCTGTTACACTGAAAACAAAAACTACCTATAACCTCCAGAATCTGCACACAAAACTTCAAAACCGCTAATGTCCTCTTTATCAACAAAAATGGTGTATTTATATGTTTTTAGGTTCATTCAAGGTCTCTTAGTCAAGATTTGCATGAATGCTAAAGACAGGGTTTTCCATTATGTCATAAGGGACACCTAGTTGATTTGTTACAAGGTCTTGTTATTAGTTAACACCAAATATACCTTTCAAAACCCAAAAATAAGTTTGGATAGGCGCAAACTGCAGGCGGTTTGCTAACCAGGTAGAATAGGTGACAATTAACATGTGAGCAGCCGCGGTCTAACCACATGCTGACACCCAGTGTTGATTCATGGCAGTTCCGGCTAGCGATCTGCGACGTGCCATGTGACAACACATTTCCCCGGCAGTTTCAGCAACAATGCAGTAATCCTGGCAGTTCTGATGCGGTCTCCCCACCGTGTTTTGCAGCATCATTCACATGTCTAACCTTGACCACAACTGTTAACCCAAACGGTGGAGACCACCTTCTATCTGCACGGCCTGCCATCTTGTGTTCACACGACCACGGTTCTGACACACTCTAAACCCCATGGTTATGGACCTGTTAGATATATATATATATATATATATATATATATATATATATATATATATATATATATTGCATTGTTTATGTTTTGTAATGTGTTTACAAGGTCTGAGCGTTATGAACCTTAGGATTAATGTATTTTAATGCGTTTTAATACATGGATTAGGTTCTAGGTTAGGTTTTTAGGTGTTAGGTCTAGGACTTAGGTTATACATTAGGGTTTTAATATGATGATATTTAGAGTTAGGGTTTTAGATTTTGTCACTTAACCAAAAGAAACTCCTTTTACAACATTTGTCACAATGTGGCATAAAAACCCCACAAGAGGACCTGTTCCATCCATGAAAACCAAACCCAGCGAACTGACGACAACCATATGTCGACAACTAGGAACATATCCTTCAAACACCATGAAAAGCATACCAACCATTGACATCCACCGGAAAACCTGAATGCTGACGATGAAATTGAATCTGTGCAATTGATCTGACAAGATCCTCCTAGATAAATCCTCTCCACTTGAAAGATTTTGGACCACAAAAGGTTGACTAGACATATTGTAGGTGAGGTTAGAGATCCCTCACTCTCCACCTTGTCTAGAAGATATAATACATTTGATCGATCACTTGAAAGTGATGACCCTGATGATGCTGACCATGACACACATTGAATCTGTAAATTGTTCCATCCGTCTACAGTATGTACAACTTGCGAATATGGTCAAACAACCTGTTATGAACATGAAAATTGACTTATTTCCACGAAATACCTTGAATTAATTATTCATAAACATCTTTGAAAATGGTCTCTACAGGATATTGTTCAATACTATTGACATGTATTAACAATCTATATTGCAGAATGATAGAGACAATCGAAGACATTTTTGACATCATACCAGCTACATGATTTGATATACTTTCTTGCTTCTTGATTACTAACTGAACTTGCCACAATCAACTCATCAAACTGTAATGTGAAAACTGCTGCAACATAGTTTGATTTTGAAAGTATTGAAATGTCAGATGATTTATTTGAATCGCTGTTTCCTTATTCATTAAATGATGTTTCCATTGATTAGCATCTTCCCTTGATGCATAACTCTCCCTTAGATGTATTGGATACTTTGATAATGCTTTAGAAAAGGCTTTGATATGAAAACAAATAGGGTTCCTCTTCACTTGAAAAGAGGCTTCCAAACTGTTTGAAACATGGAATGGTGACACAATACAAGAGAAGTTTTACACTGACTTTCCCAATAACGACCTGCATCCTTGTAACTGTTAACTTCCAAACATGGACTGAATTGATTCATTCTGACATTAGGAAGAGGAGATTTGGACACCAATTATAACTCATGTTGTATTCCCTGCTTATGAGTAAGATGTTTGGGTTCATTAAATAGAACTGAGAAAGTTTCTACTTCTTTGATCAAACAATCTTTAAGATGAAACTCATAAAGTGAACAATCATCATGTTGACTCTTATGTTGTTCCTTTACACACATGGTTACAAATCTCTTATTTGAACTTATTAATCACTTCATCTGATTAGAAACAACTAAATTCAAGTGATTTTTACTTTGATGTACCCTGACAATAAATTCAACCCCATCTTTCTTAAGGTGATATTTATGCTCTCTTCTATAAAAATAATGTAAACTTTGAAACGGGAACACATACTGTTACTCGTTTTGTTGAGATAGAAAAAAGTGACCCAATTTTGAAAAGGGGTGATGCAGAACACACATGTGTTTTTTAGAGCTTAGTTTTTGGCACTATAATTTTTTTTATGTACATTGCATTTTATAATGGTAGTGTTTTTTATGCTGATTTAAAAACGTGCTAATTCTACACGAAGCCCTTTTTTTAAGGTTTTTTTTTTTTTTTAATTTTCTACTATATGAAACGTAAATAATTATTTTGTAAATTTAATAATTTTTGAAGTGGTCTTTTTCTTCATATTTTTTTGTTTTTATTTTAATTTTATTTTTTTTGTAGTGATGTTTTTATCATTTCGCATATTTAAAGAAGAAGGTCGATATTTTGAATTTTCAATATTCTACATATTTATACATTGTTAATTAATTTTTCAATCCACATGAAATAATTGTTTCTAAAAAACAATATTTTTTAACAATTGACATAAAAATAGCCATTTTTAACATAAATATAATTAAAAAACTACATGTTTTGATAATTTTTTGCTACAATTGATATGCGAAAATCACAATTTTTATATGAAAATTTAACTAAAAATAGTTAAATAATAGTTTTTTTTTATGAATTTCATGTCAAAAAAATAATAATAATCATTTTTTTTTTCAAAAAATAATGATTAACTTAAAAATTAATGCGAAAATCACATATTACAAATATTGAACGCATAACAACCTTGATTGAGTGTATATTCTTCTCATAAAATGTCAAAGTCAAAAGATTACAAGTATAACTACTTAATAGTTACAAAAAATGAGCTTGATTTCTAAGAATAACTTATATTTAATCAACAATGTCACGTAATCCAAACTCTTCGTCCTCTAGAGTTTCATCATTGTCTTCTTCCACAATATTTTTTGCTTCCTTTTTCTCATTTTCATCTTCTAATGGATCTTTGATGTTTGTGAATCTCCCAATGTATGTCTTTCCAAACATCCCATCTAATGGTGGTTGAGGTTCCTTTGATTTTTTTGCCACACGTGATTCACTAAAGTCCCCTTTATTCAACCCAATTTATTGCATTGCATCTGGAAGAAATTGAAGAGCATTAATTCTTTGCTAAATGAAATTGTGCTGTAATGGATGTTTTTCAATTCCAATGCAATTTCTTTATTTTTTGAAGGTAGCATGCTAGTGTTGTACCTAATTATCAAGCAAAAAAGAAATAATGAAGTAAATTAGTACAATGACATATTAATTAAAAAAATAACATATCGAAATTCAATTCTATATAATAAAACTTACCTGAGCCAGAAAATAAATCCAGAACCCAATCTCCTTCATTTGAACATATGTCTATAAGATAGTTAATCAATAATTGTGGTTTTTGATAAATGTTTACTATCTCTCCTTTTGCTTCTTTGTCTTCATATGTTAGTTTTCTCACAAAAGAATCATAAGTCAGTATTTGGCTATGACTCTTTCCGTCCACCCGATTAAAAATCATAGACATATAGCTATCATCTTTTGCCCAACTATCAATATGAATGAACTCACAATCATTTATAAATACTTGATCGTCATGGTTAAGAAGATTTGACTTTTGCCTGTAACATGAAATATTAAAAGTTCAATCAACTTGTACATAAATGAATTTTTCAACAATCAAATATACATTTTAAATGTCTTACCATGTAAGCTGCATCCTTGAATTTGCTTTCCCTTTGAAGCTTGACAATATCATTGCCAATTGTGTGTCTGAATGAAATGCCACAAATCTCCATAATGGTGATGACGTGACTTCTACAAATACCGCAACCACTTTACTAAGAGCTTTATAAGTATAAGGGTCACTATCATATTCAATGTTTGGAATATTGAAACCATGGGGAATATCTACAATAACTAGGGCATACTCCCTTTTAGGTATGAGTTTAGCAATGTCTTCACAGTCGCCTTGTATTACTTGATATTGAACAGTGTCTAGCCCATTCCAAATAAAATGAGTAAGAGTTGGATCAAGTTCACATTCTTAACACATTTCTTCCTCAGTCTTTTGGTCTTTATTTTTTCAATAAAGGTTCTGAAGCTAGTTGGCGCTCCATTATCATCCTTCTTCATCTTTTATAAAATAAACAAATATATGTGTAAGTTATAAATTAAAAATAGTACACAGATGAATAAAAATGAATGTGTAAATCAAGATACCTTTTTAAATGCAAGATAAAAAGCTTTTAATGTTGATGTAGAACTTTAATCTGGATAGTTGTGTACAACATCATCCCAACTATCTTCATTCAACAATCTAACTATTTGTTCTTGAATTTTGATGTAAACTTTGTGATTGCATAGATAAAGCAACAGAAAGTCAATATAATGAGATGTATAACAAATACTACCAAGAACAACATGTTTTATTTAAAAGAAAATTATAATTTAAGAAATAAATAAAAATAATTCAACAAACTTTTGAAATTCCTCAGACATTTCCTCCAATGATAATTCCCCTGACTTCACACGAGATAATATTGTTCTGACAATTTATTCATCTTTCACTCCTTGCATTACTCTCCAAGGTGTGATAGTCATATCTTCTGGAAGCTGCTTCAATTTAGGACCTGATTTACTACTGCCACATATCAATGGCTTAGACTTTTTGACCTTCTGGTTTTTAATGCCAATGTTTTCCCACATGCTAAAATTCTCATCAATCAACTTCCAAACATCTCCAGTTCTAAATGCCAATTGGAAAATTTTATCAACACCTCTAAATATATCACTAGGAAGGTTGCATTTTCCACCTTTTGAATTGGGTTTATCTTCAATTTTATAGCCTATTTCCATACAACATTCCCTTCAGAAATCTGCAGTAACATTTATCCTATCCTCACCACATTTTTCTTGAAATTCACTATGAATAAATCTAACCCTTTGGATGAAAGTCATAGACATCCTATATTCATTATATGAATTATGATCCCATGCCACTAACTTTGCTTCTGTATCCGATAAACCAGCATAAATGATACATTTCATTGTTTCAAAATGTGGGTTATTGGGATATTCCTCCATCAATTGTCTTTGAGCTTCTACAGAATGGTTCCCCCCAAACACATAATAATTGTATTCAAAACATTTTGACTTATCAAATGCTTCTTTGTTGGGAACTTGAACTGGATCAACAAGAAGCACATAATTAACCACATGAGCATATGGATTGTACCTCATCAATGTCTTCAAGTTGTGAACATGAAGATGGTGTGGCTTTCTGACTTGATATTGACATTGTACTTCACTTGCCTTATAGGTTTGTCTGACATTAAGATGAAAGGCACGACCACCATCAATTAAGTTTTTATTTGTCAAATTCTGTCGAATGGAATTTTGTTTTGTTTTGATAATGCCATCCTCTAAATCAGCTCCTAGTGTAATGATTTCTCTGCTTTCTTTTGAAGTTTCACTAGGTTCTTTACTGCTGATAATGACTACTTCAAAATCTTCAACTTTACTTTTCTTCATCATAACATTCTCAATAGATTTATTCTTGGGCATTGTTACTTTTGGTCTTTTACGGCTCTTCTCAGTTCCAATGTCATCTTCAATAACGGAAACATATGCTTCACCGTCAGTTTCAACTTCATCGTCCTCAAAAGTAACTTGTCTACCCTTGCTAGATTTATCCACTAGAGGCGTTTTTCTCTGATCCTTTGGATGTAGTTTTGTAGCATCATCAACTACTGCATTTTGCTTATTTTCCATATCTTCTTCTGACACTGATTAAAAATTGCTGACAACTTTCATGATATCATGCTCTATGAAATGAATGCCTCCCAACCTAATTGAACAACTTTCAACAAAATTCTGCCAAACAAAATATCATATGTCAATAAAAACAAAATTAAAAAAATATAGCGAGACACTTTGAAGAAAGAAAAATACAAATATAAATAACAATACTTACGATGTTTTGTTTCATCTCATTTATGACTTGTTTACTCAAATTTGTAGATACCTCTCTCGTGTCATATAATGAATATGTTAGTCAATATTTAATCCTTTCATGTGACTTGGGAGCTTTTGTAAATATGTAAACAACTTCAGTGTCTGGTACCGAACACATACCTATGACTCTTCCCATCAGCTCAAAAATTCCACTTTCATTTGGTATATCAATATATAGATATATGTTCACATTTTGGCTTTCTCTTTCTTTCACATACCAGATTCTTGATGGGAATTTCAACTCTTTTGAATTCTTCCAGTCTGAAATCATCTTCTTATCATTTGAGGCACTTGAAAGATTTGTAGCCATGAGCTCAGGTGGAGTTTGTTCACCAATGTTTTTTGAAGATGCACCTTTAAGAGTCTTTGGTCCAGACATATTCACAGAAATCTTCTTTGATGCCATTTTCCTGAAAAATAGAAACACATAAATCAGTAAATAATGAAAACATATTAACTTAAATCAACAACGAAAATATATCATAAATTTTTAATTTGTATAATCAGATAATTGAAATTAAAAAAATATTAACACTAAGAAATGACAGAATCCCACTGACACCACCCAGTCCATCCATGGAGTGGCGGGTGATTTCCTCACCCCCTATCCCCCACGCCCCCCCAGCCCTCTTCCACCCCAACTGACCCATGCCATGCCACACCACCCCACCCTGCAATCAGACGACCATCCAACCCCACCCTTACCCCCCTTCCACCCCACCCCCTACCCCCATGCCACCCCACCCCCAACCACTTCGCCCCCACGCCCCCCTCCACACCCTACCCCAAGCCCTCAAGCCCCACGCCACTCCACCTTGTTCCCCCTACCCCCTAACCCCCTATAGCTTACCCCCTTCCCCCCCCAACCGAGCCACCCTACCCATAATTGGGCGGCCATGCCAGCCCACCCTTACCCCCCTTCCACCCATTCTCCCTACCCCCCTCGCCCTCCCCCCCAACCGAACCACCCTTCCCCACAATCAGACGACCACCCCACCCCACCCTTACCCTTACCCCCCTTCCCCCTATCCCCAACCCCCCCTAACTCTCCCTCCTACCCGCTTCCTACACCCCATCTCCCCTACCTCCTGCCCCCTCTCTCCCCTACCACCTCAACCCCCTGCCCCTACCCCATCTGCCTCGGCCCTCCCTCCCTCCTACCCCCCCCTTCTCCCCTGGTGCTACCTCCCACCCACCCGACCCCCTTACCCTCCTCGGCACCCCCCCACCCCCCTACCCGGCCCCCCACCCACCCCCTAAACCCCCTCAGCACCCCCACCCGACCTCCTCCCCCATCCCTACCCCATTATCCTTCTCCCTCATTGGCCCTGCCACCCTTCCCCCTACCCAGCCCCCATCCGCCCCCTACCTTTCCCCTCCCCCAGCACCCCCACCTGACCCCCGTACCCGGCCCCCATCCACCTCATTACCCCCCTGGGAACCCCTACCCGACCCCCTACCGCACTCCCTTACCCCCCTCCCCACTGCACTCCCTTACCCTCCCCCTACCCCCCTACTCGACCCTCCAGCCGACCCCCCCTCCCTACCCCCATACCTGGGCCCCTCTTGTTGCCCCTCCCCTCCCCTCCCCTCCCCCTTTTCCCCCCGCCGTCCCTCCCCTCCCCTCCCCTTCCTCCTCCCCCCACTTCCTACAGCCTCCCCTCCCCTCCCCTCCCCTCCCTTCCCCCTCCCCCTCCACCCCCCACCCCCCATCCCCTCCCCTCCCTTCCCCCTCCCCCTCCTCCACTCGCACCCCCCCTCTCCCACCCATCACTCCACCTCCCGCCCTCCGCTCCCTCGGCCAACCACCCAGGCGGGCGAGCGACCCATTGGCATGGTGCGGGATGGGGCGCGGAATCGGACGACCACTCGGGCATGCGGGCAGGTTGTCGGTGTGGCACGAGGTGGGGCACCACTGCCCACCCTACACCACCCCAACGGCTCGCCCGCCCACCTGGGTGGCCGTCCGATTCCGCGTTGGTGGCCCGACCGCCCCCTCCCCCACCCCCACCCATCCCTCTGCCTCCCACCTCCTACCCTCCGCCCCCTCAGCCGCCCACCCGGGCGGGCGGGCGAGCCGCCAGGGTGGCGCGGGGTGGGGCGACGTCGCCCACCCCATGCCACCTGGGCGGCCCACCGGCCCGCCCGGGGTGGCCAGGCCGCCAGAGCGGAATCGAACGGCCACTCGGGCAAGCGGGCAGGCTGTTGGGGTGGTGTGGAGTGGGCGGCGGTGCCCCACCCCGTGCCACCCCGGCGGTTGGTCGGCCCGCCCGGGTGGCCGGAGGGTAGGAGGCGGGAGGAGGAGGGACGTGAGGGGGAGGGGGAGGGGGTCGGGAGAGGGGAGTGGGGGTGGTGGTGGGGGGAGGGGGAGGAGAGAGGAGGGTGGCCGAGGGGGAAGGGGGAGGGGAGGGGGGCCGCGGCGGGGGAAGGGGGTGATGAGGCGGGTGAGGAGGGAAGGGGGGCTAGGTAGAGGGGTAGGACGAGGGGGGAGGGGGTCAACCGGGAGGAGGAGGTGATAGGGGTGGGGGAGTGGGGCCAGGTAGAGGGGTAGGTGGGGGGGGCGGGGGTGCCAGGTGGGGGGTGGAATTGGGGGGTAAGGTAGGGGTGAGGGGGCCATGGGGGGTAGGGAGGTGGGGTGGCATAGAGGTTGAGGTGCGGGAGGTGTGGTGTGGGGGGAGGGTTAGGGGGATGGAGTGGGATGCGGGTTGAGGGTTAGCAGGGTGGAGAGGCCGTGGAGGGTAGGGGGTGGGCGTGGGGAGTTGGGGGGGTAGAGGGGAAAAAGGTGGGGAGGGGGGTAGGCGTGGGGTTGGGGGGGTGGCTGTGGGGGGAAAGGGGGGTAGGGGGGAAGGGGTGGATGAGTTTGGGGAGGGGGCTGGAAGGGTGTTCGGAGGGAGTGGGTGGCCAGCCGATTGCAAGATGGGGGTGCCCCAGGCCCACCATGCTCACTGTGGAAATATTGGTTAATTTGGCTGACAAAGAATCCTAAGTTTAAAAAAAAAATCTACTTCGTTAAACTAATTTAATATGAGAATTTTCAAGGAAAAATTTAACTGACCTTTCAATTGCGAGAATTCTTCGTTGAATATGTTGTTGATACCAATATAGCTGCTCCACAAATTCACTCCAAGTATTTCAATGAACCTCAGAAAGCCTTGATATAATGTGAGTAATAGTGATAATGGAATATATAGGTGAAATTACGGAGATGTTTTACCGTATGATGAATGTAGGATTAATCAGTTTTAATAAATTTTAACATGTTAATTTTTTTATGGCAATGAAGTAAAATATGATAAA
Organism: Pinus tabuliformis; assembly: GCA_031772625.1. Lineage (NCBI taxonomy): Eukaryota > Viridiplantae > Streptophyta > Pinopsida > Pinales > Pinaceae > Pinus > Pinus tabuliformis. The sequence continues at coordinate 770,255,460 of CM062808.1, read as the reverse complement.
GCGAATATTATGGAATTGTTTTACAGCGGGGTGAATGTGGGATTAATTTGTTTCATAATGTACTATAAAATTAAAAAAACATTCAATTGTTTAGTAAATATTATATACTTTAACTATTAAAATATTTTAGGTGGAAGTTGTAGTTTACAATTTTAACTTTAATGATTTATTTCATAAAAAAATTAGTTTACATTTTTCATTAAATTGTAGAATAAAATAATGAAGAGAAATAAATCTCACAAACTTTTAGGAGTGAACTATTTTCGCGAAAATTTTTGGGAGAAAAATTTTTGGAGGGAAATATTTTCATGAAATTTTTTTGGGGGGAATTTTTGGAGGGAAAATTTCATTCTATAAGCTATATAATATCTTTAGGAGACTCTCGATTTGTATCATTCAACATCTTCTATTTGAAAGGGATGGATTGTCCTGATAGTGAAGTTTCGATTTATACAACATCAACATCTTCATCACATAACAACTCTATTCATATGGATGAATATAGTGGGAATTCTTCCACTATGAATAGAATGTCAATTCTTCCACTTAATCTTGATTCTAAGAACTATGAGAGGAGCAATAATGAAAGAGGGGATGGAGAATTTCAAATAAATAAACAGTCATAGATTCCACTTAGTCCGAATTCGAATTACTATGAAAGCAGTAGTGATGATGAGCTTGATGACAAATTTCAAAAGAATGGAATCTCACGGTGTCCACTTAGTCCTAATTCTAAGGACTATGAAAGTAGCAGTGATGAAGAGCATGATGGTGAAGTTCAAAAGAATGGAGTGTCACGGTGTCCACTTAGTCCTAATTCTAAGGACTATGAGAGCAATAGTGTTGAAGAGCATGATGGTGAAGTTCAAAAGAATGGAGTGGCACAGTGTCCACTTAGTCCTAATTCTAAGGACTATGAGAGCAACAATGTTGAAGACCATGATTACGAATTTCAAAAGAATGGGTTGTCATGGTGTCCACTTAGTCCTAATTCTAAAGACTATGAGAGCAGCAGTGATGAAGAGAATGATAATGAATTTGAAAAGAATGGAGTGTCAAAGTGTCCACTTAGTCCTAATTCTAAGGACTATGAGAGCAGCAGTGATGAAGTGCATGATGATGAATTTCAAAAGTATGGAGTGTCACGGTGTCCAGTTAGTCCTAATTCTAAGGACTATGAGAGAAGATTTGATGCAGAGCAGGATGATGAATTTCAAAAGTATGGAGTGCCACGGTGTCCAATTAGTCCTAATTCTAAGGACTATGATAGTAGCAGTGATGAAGAGCGGGATGATGAATTTTAAAAGAATGTAGTGTCATGGTGTCCACTTAGTCCTAATTCTAAGGACTATGAGAGCAACAATGATGAAGAGTGTGATGATGAATTTCAAAGAATGGAGTGTCGCAACGTCCTCTTAGTCCTAATTCTAAGGACTATGAGAGTAGCAGTGATGAAGGACAAGATGATGAACTTATTCCTAATTCTAATGAGTATAAAGGTAGCAGTGATGAAGGACGGGATGATGCACTTAGTCCTAATTCTATGGACTGTGAGAGCAGTACTGAAAATGCACATGAGGAAGAATATCCAATAAACATTGAGTCAAATTTTTCATTGAGTGTGAATTCTAAGGACTATGACAGTAGCACTGAAGAAGGGGAAGATGAAGAATATCTTCCAAGTCAGTATTTGAAGAGCACAGTTGATCATAGTGTGGATAACGTTCCTCTTAATGATGATGAAAATCCTTATACAAATGATGATCCAATGATGGATATGTTGCCAAGAAATATTGTATCGAGGAGTAGGAGCAGACCTTTTCATATCAATGCAAGATGTTCTAGTTATACAAGGGGTAGAGCAAAATGTCTGACGAGAAGAAGTTCTATCAGCACACTCATTTCAAGTGAATGTTGCCAAAAATATTGCTTGAAACATATGGATTTCAAATTTGCATTAGAGAGCAGGAAGAGATATTTGTCAATGAATAAAAGCATCCAAAATTCATATTTAGTTGGGTGCATGCAATCTACATTGTCAGGTTGTGATTATCATATTAGGACTTTATTTATTTGTAGAAAAGCTTTCAAAATGTTTCACTCAATTGGGAATTTTCGTCTCTCGAGAATTCAAGAAAATTTGGAAAGGGATCCCACTTTTTATTCTAAAGTACGTCATAAAATATAGTTTGGGCCATTATCAAATACTGCAATGTCATGGATGAAAGATTTTTTTTCAAAGCATGGAGAGTGTATGCCAAATATAGAGACAATACATATTCTAGATAATTTTTCAAGACGAGAAATCTACAACTTATACAAAGAATATGTAGAAGGTGCTAAGGGACATGGCCGGTTTATTACATATCAATCTTTTGTGAAGGTATGGAAGAAAGAATTCAACAATGTCTGTATTCCTAAGAAGACAAGGATGGGGATTTGCAGTACATGTGATTCTCTTAAATAAAAAAGGGGCAAATGTGAAGGGTTAGAAAGAGGTAGGAATTCATAACTTTGACTTTTAAAATTGTATATTCATCAAGTATGAAAACATATTTCTTAATGGCTTTTTTTTATGATGTGTAGATTCAATTGTCAAAGAACTTCAAGAGCGTCACAAACAACAAACAAATGAAAGGAAAAAGTTGTACAAGCATCGAATGAAGTGTTATGATAATCCGAATAAATATTTGGGTTTGATAATTGATTGTATGGACCAGAAGAAGACACTTTTACCACATTTTTTTCGCACACCCAAAAATTTACAGGAGGAAAATTTTATTCAGTATCACTTGGTCGGTTGCATGGTCTTCAATGGGAAAATGGTGCTAAAGGTGTACTTCACAACTCCAAATATTCATAATAATGCAAATCTGACCATAACCATAATTCATGATGTTCTTTCTCATTGGTATGGTAATCTTCCCGGAGTTTTGTATCTACAATTGGACAACACTTGCCATGAAAACATAAATCGGGTTGTTTTTGGATATCTAAACATGCTTGTTGAATTGAGAATTTTCCAGAAGGTAAAGGTTGGTTTCCTTCTTGTTGGGCACACTCATGACCATATTGATCAGATGTTCAGTCGTTTTTCAATCACATTGAGGAGGAAGGAAGTTGGGAGCTTGCCATCATTAATTGAATGTATTAAGAAATCATACATGCCAAAGCCTACTTTTGATGTGTTGGAAGAAACTGTTGACATGCGAAGGTTTATTATGGGATCATATGGTGAGGGGAAATGCATTGAACAACTTAATGACATTAGATTCCAACATCAATTTCGTATCAAAAAAATTGATGGGAAAACACTAATATTGGGCAAGAAGTATTCAACTACTGCAGAATGGGCACCATCATTAGGTTTGCAGTTTTTGAAGTTCATTCCAGATCATCCAATATTTGCATCAAAAATATTTTTATTACAATCAGTTGGTGAAGTTCATAATGCACGCAAACAGAATAGAGATATAAATTATTCTGATTGGCTAGAAGAAATCAAAAAATCTGTTAGATATACATATGAGTTCTTTGACATTGCTGATTCAATTTGGTGGGAGTCATTTTTCAATAATCAAAGTGATATCATTTCAGCAACAACAAATGAAGATATACATTTGAAAAATCCATTTTTTTGGCCACAAAATGTGTCGAATGCACATGAGGAAATAAACATTGTTGAACAACAACAATATCAAGGTATTATTAATTCTTCATAGGAAGAGGAAAGACAGATTTATATTGGTTCTAGAAGATCTCATGCACAACGTGAAGCCATGGAATACCTTTACAGGGGTTCAGTATAGGATATTAAGGAGGGTTGGATGATCGAATGCTAGCAGACGAGGATCCCAATGGCTATCCATTCTGGGTTGCTAAAGTTATAAAGGTCTTTAAAGAAAATGAGGATGTTACAAGTGTTGAAGTAAATTGGTATGCCACAAATACACACCCATTCAATGGTGTGTATAAGCTAGAGATGGTAGTTGACAAAAAAAATGGCGGAAAGAGAAAAAGAAAGGGTACGAATATAAATAATCGTCGCACAAACATATTGAAATTGGAGGATGTTGACATACTTGTTTATGACTTCAATTTAACAAAGAGAGGAACTCTTCGCTTCAAGACGATAGATTCTGAAAAGGTTGTTACCAGAAGGAACAGTGTTGAGATGGCACTCTGCTGAAACCAGTCGTAAATCTAGAAGAATTTTGAAACCTGAAATGATGGGCATGCATGTGGACTCAGATGGGGCACTAGTTGACGAAAGAGAAGAATATGGAACATCTTCGCCAACATCCAGTCACTGATATAAAGATGTGAATTCTAATGGTGTGCAAGAAAATATGAGTTATTTTGAATAATTGTTTAAGACAGTTTATCTAACTAATGTATGCATCGTATCTTGAAATAAAAAATTTGATTTCCATATGGTGTTAAATGAGAAGTTATGAGTCATTTTTATGTTGTTGGATCATTTTACTAGCATTTTTTTAAAATTTTGAAGATTGATGTTATGAAACCAACTCACAAAAAGATAGAAAAGAGAGATCAACTCCTTAGAATTTAGCCTCTTCGAGAGGGCAACCTCCTTTACATTACACAAAATGACCAATTCTTGGATGATTCAAATGAAAAAACCTCCTTTCTATATATAGGAGTCTAAGGAGTCACAATATAACCCAGCCGACCTTACAATAATAATATAAAGCCACAAAAATAACAATAGAGGGATTCTATGGGGCACAGTAATAACAATATGGGGACAATAGGGGCACAACAATATTAATAAGGGATACAACTACAATAGTAATGGGGTAATCACTAGTATTATAAGGACCCAACATGCCCCTCTCCTTCAAAAGAGTGTTGTCCTCAACGCTTGAGTAGTTCTGGATGCTTCTATATAAAATTCTCATCCTCCCATGTGGAATCTTCAGCGGATAAGTTCTTCCACTTGATAAGATACTCCAAAATTGATCGATTTCGTAGCTGTCAAGTTCTTGTTTCTGTGACTGCTTCTGGTTCCAATATAATTTTTCCTTCCTCGTCAAGTTCTGGCAATATTGTTTGAACTGGGAGCTTTTCGCCTATAACCTTCTTTAAACATGAAACATGGAAAACTGGGTGCAATCGAGAAGTTGCAGGAAGCTCCAATTTGTATGCCATAGTACCAATCTTTTGCAACACCTTGTATGGACCATAATACTTTGGTGATAATTTATTATCCTTCTTAGCTTGCTTGAGGGACATTTGCTTATATGGTTTTAGCCGTAGGAATACCCAATCACCTACATCAAAACTTCTTTCACTGCGATGTTGATCTGCCTGTTGTTTCATTCTATTCTGTGCCAACACGAGGTTATCCTTTAAGAGTTGGAGGACTTGTTGTTGATGTTCGATGTGATGTTCCACTGCTTGAACCTTAGAATTTTCTCTTAAATATGATGTGATGGATGGTGGCTGATATCCATAAAGTGCCATAAATTGGGTCATTTTTGTTGCTGTATGGAAGGAAGTGTTATACCACCATTCAGCCAGAGGCAACCATTTGACCCATTGTGTCTATTTATTAGATACAAAGCAACGAAGATATCCTTCCAAACATTTGTTTACTATCTCAGTTTTCTCATCAGATTGAGGATGATAATATGAGCTATGAGCTAACTGAGTACCAAGACAAGAAAATAATTCTGTCCAAAAAATTCCAGTGAAAATGGGATCTCTGTCACTTACAATAATCTTTGGGTTTCCATGTAGCTTTTGAATTGTTTCCATAAATGCAGTAGAAACTGTACTGGCTTTAAATGGATGTGATAATGCACAAAAGTGTGCATACTTGGTAAGTCTGTCAACTACCACCATGATGACACTCTTTCCCTCAGACTTGGGTAAACCTATGATAAAATCCATTGAAACCTTCTCCCAACATTGGCTTGGAATGGATAAAGGTTGTAATAGACCCGGTGTCTTAATTGTTTCAACTTTATTTTGCTGGAAAACCAAACATTCCACCACAAACTTTTGAATATCTGATTTAAGGCCCTCCCAAAAAAATTCCTTCTTAACCCTGTGGTAAGTTTTTAAAAATCCTAAGTGCCCTCCTAAGGGAGAAGTGTGCAATTCCATAAGAATCTTTTGTTTTAGCTGGGAATTCTTACAGAGGTATAAGCGATCTTTGTACCATAATCAATCATTTTGCCAGCTATATGTATCAGACGTACTGGAGTCTTGTTGTAACTTTCAAATAAGTGCCCACACTTCTTCATCATTCTTCCATTCCTCCCTCGCTTCGTTTATCCAATCTGGTTGGATAATAGAAATGGCACACAACAATGCTTCCACATCCTCATCCTTTCTTGAGAGTGCATGTGCCACCACATTTTTCTTCCCTTTTTTGTAGATGATTTCAAAGTCATAACCCAACATCTTTGTGACCCACTTTTCTATATCTTCAGAGGATAATCTTTGTTCTAAAAATTATTTAAGGCTATCATGATCCATTTTTACCTTGAAGTGTCTTCCCATTAGGTAGGGTCGCCATTTCTTAAGTGCATGGAGTATTGCCAAGATTTCCTTCTCATAAATAGCTTTTTGTAAAAAACTTTCCCTTGATTGGACAACTTTCAAAAGCAATGGGTCTTTCATCTTGCATTAAAACAGCACCAATTCCATTTCCTGAAGCATCACATTCCACAACAAAGGTTTTTCTGAAGTCTGGTGTAGCTACGACCAGTGCTTGGCACATTGCCTCTTTAAGATGCTCGAAGGCCTTTGTTGCTTCTCGAGTCCATGAAAATGCATCTTTCTTCAATAATGTTGTTAGAGGTGCTGCTATTCTCCCATAATTCTTAACAAACTTGCGATAATACCCTGTCAACACGAGAAATCCTCGCAGATGCTTTATGGATGTGGGGATTTTCCATTCCTTAATGGCTTTAATTTTGCTAGGGTCTACCTTAACTCCTTCATGAGATACAATATGACCCAGATATTCCACCTCTTGTACTCCAAAGAAACATTTGGATCTTTTTGCATATAATTGTTTCTCCTCCAATAGTTGTAGCAGCCTGTCAACATGTTCAACATGATCCTTCCAAGACTTGCTGTAGATTAGTATATCATCAAAAAATACTAACACAATTTTTCTAAGGAATGGTTTGAAAATGGAATTCATCAAACCTTGAAATGTTGAAGGTGCATTGGTAAGGCCAAAAGGCATGACCAAAAATTCATAATGACCCTCATGAGTTCTAAATGTTATTTTCAGAATGTCCTTAATCTTCATTCTGATTTGATGATATCCTGAATGAAGATCCAACTTGGTGAAGTAAATTGATCCATGCAATTCATCCAGTGATTCATCAATGACAGGAATGGGAAACTTATCTTTAATAGTGAGCTTGTTGAGCTCCCTATAATCCGGACACATGTGCCATGATCCATCCTTCTTGTGCACCAATACTACTGGAGCAGAGAAAGAACTTTGACTCAGTTGAATTATACTAGCCTCTAGCATTTCTACAACCATACGTTCAATTTCACTCTTTTGGGCATAGGGATATCTGTACGGCCTAATGTTTGGAGGAACACTTCCTGGAATTAGATGAATAGCATGATCATGATCACGAATAAGTGGGAGACCTTTGGGAGTCTCAAATACCTTGGAATGATTGTCCAAGAATTTTTGGAGATCTAGAGAAATAGATGGTTCCAATGTGGAAACATCTAGTGAACATAATTGTGCAATTACACCTCTTTGTTCCTTTTTTAGAAGCTTTGTCATACCGTTAGAGCTGATTATCTTTCCTGGTTTCCCTGCAATACCCCTTAATTCAACTTCCTTTCCTTCCACAGAAAAGTTTATGAAAAGTTCTTGAAAGTTAAAAGCTATTGTACCCAAGGATTGTAGCCATTGGACTCCTAGTACAACATTAGCACCTCCCATTGGAATGGAAAGCATTGGGCTAGTCAATACATATTCTCCCATGGATAGCTTGATATTATGGCACTTTCTAGAGAAATTTATTGTTCCTCCATTTGCAACCATCACTTGACACTCTGGTGCTGGATATAAGAAGCAATTCAATTCTTTTGCTACCTTACAATGAATAAAATTGTGGGTACTTCCTAAATCAATCAACACTATTACCTTTTTCTTCTTGATTTGTCCTTCTATCTTGATGGTTTGAGGAGTGGTAATTCTTGCCAATGCATTAAAATATATGGTCAGATTCATTTCTTCTTTATCTAGGCTTTGTTCCTGGGTATATCCTCTTCTTTTGACCTTTCTTGCTCCTTTTCCTCTTCCTCTTCACAATCTATGTAGAATAATTTCTTCTCAACACACTTATGACCTTTAGTGTATTTGCTATCACAACTGTAACAAAGCCCTTTTTCTCTTTTTTCTTCCAATTTTTGTGGTGTCAACCTTATAGGTTGTGGAAGACTAGGGGCAACAACACTTCCATCTTTATAGTTGTGAGTGGTATGCTTCCTGGTTGCCATAATTTTGCTTTCCATTTTTCTTGCTAACCTGAATGCCTTCTCTAATGAATCAGGTTCCTAAAGGCGAACATCATGTTGGATATTATCCTTTAAAGTCCCTATGAACACATCAATCCTATGCTCTTCTAGAATATTTTTTACCCTTATGTTCAATTTTTGGAACTCCTCAACGTGCTCTGTTATTGAACCCTTTTGTTTGAGACTTATCAAATGGCTAAAAAAAGTGTTGCTTTTTGTATCCTCATAATGTGTTGTCAATTCTTATGTAAAAATTGCCCAAGTGATAATTTGTTTACGAGAGGAAAGCCATTGATACCATACAAACTGATTTGGTTCCAAATATAAAGTTGCAATACATACCTTTTGTGTGTTTTGCACATTATTGAGATCGAAAAATTGCTCCATCTGTAATATCCATGTTGTGGGATCCTTGCCATCAAACTTCCTCATATCGCTTTTTGGAATATGGTGGGTCTTCAATCCAACATTAGAGTCTATGGAATTATGATTAACATTTCTTTTGTTCTCATCATGAGTTTCCTTTACTACCTTTTCACCATTAGTGACCATTTTGTGTAGCAACTTATTCATATTTATCTTCAATTCTTCCATCTTATCATCCATGGCATCAATTTTAGCATCCATGCCATTCATCTTAGCTTCCATGCCATCCATCTTAGCTTCTATGTCTTTCTTTAAACAATCCATCTTAGCTTCTACACCTTTCTTTAAACCATCCATCTTAGCTTCTACATCTTTCCTTAAACCATCCATCTTAGATTTTGTTGCTTTTTGTGCAAGTGACACTTGTTGCACTTGGTCTCGTAATTTTGATATATCATGTTGCATTTCTTCATATTATTCATGAGTCATGCTAGAGATTTCAAGTTGCTTACTAGGTGTTTGCATTTTCTTTCCTCGGGGCATCAATTACTGATTCAAACTAATTTTTCAAACCAAGCTTATGCAAAAATTTAAAAAAAACTACACACCTTTTTTCACTTTGTAGAAGCTTGATATTGAATCTAATGTATCTCTGTAATTTCAGATCATCCAGTTCTAAAATTGAGATCTGTTGTAGCCCTCTATTTTCTCTTTCCAATTCCACCAGTCTAATCCAAATTGGATTCTCCAAGGAATAGTTATGCACAATCTCCCAAGATTACCTGATTATAGACTAGTTCAGTAGAGTGAATTTGTATGACGTGCCACGAGTCATTGTTTTGACCTTTGGCTCTAAAAAATATATACAAAAAACTACCGTCCGTCCTCTTTATATACCTTCTTACAAAATTTCAATATGATGCTCAGAGAGAAAGTTATGACGATTTTCCCCAGGTCACTTGTTTGGAATGTAATTCAGGATTCTGCAAAAAGACCAACTTCCTCAAATCATATCTCCGCAAATATGGTGCGAAACGCTCTGAAATTTGGATCTGAAATTCAGCGAGATTTCTTCTCAAATGGGTTTTTTTTTTTAACTTTTGAAACGTCGAAAAAAAAAATTATAGTGAAAATGCCACGATGACCTGTTTGGAGCAGAAAAACCCTAGAATCCAATGCTCTGATACCAAATGTTATGAAACCAGCTCACAAAAAGATAGAAAAGAGAGATCAAAACCTTAGAATTCAGCCTCTTCAAGGGGGCAACATCCTTTAAATTAAAAAATAAATGAGCAATTCTTGGATGATTCAAATGACAAAACCTCCTTTCTATATATAGGAGTCTAAGGAGTCACAATATAACCCAGCCGACCTAACAATAATAATATAAAGCCACAAAAATAACAATAGAGGGATTCTATGGGGCACAATAATAACAATATGGGCACAAAAATATTAATAAGGGATACAAATACAATAGTAATGGGGTAATCACTAGTATTATAGGGACCCAAAAATTGACCCTAAAAGAAAATCATTGTTCTAGTATAATCATTTTTCTGTTTTCAAGCTGTATTTTGCACAAAAATTTTGTTTTCACTGCCATTTTTAAAACATGTTCAAAATTGTTCCTAAAAAAAAAACCATCGTTCCAGTATACACACTTTTCGTTTTTAGCACTGTTTTTGATGTTTTTTTGGTGTTTTTCGGCCAGAGTTCCCATTTTGAGTTTATAGTTCTCGTTTCAAAGTTTACATTGTTAAAATAATGCATCACGATCATAAAGTTAAGGACTTCCTAAAATAACTCCACATATCTCTACTGGAACCACATCTAATTACACTTCATCAATGTAATTAGCTGTAATGGAAAATCTTAATAGACATTTTTTTGTGACTTTTATCTGAGTTGATTCATTTAGCCAGCCTAAAGGGTAAGGTCTTGGATGATGCCATGTCTCCAAACACAAATTCTTAACTAAATATTTAGATATCAAATTTTCATGTGATCCACTGTCAAACATTGTGTCTATCTTTGTGTGATTAGAAGTTATCCTTATGTTAAATAATTCAACTCTTTTATCCTCATTTGAAGGATTTATGTTTGATTAAGATACAATAGTATTCGAACTTGAACGAGTGTTAGAAGTTTTAATTATCGAAACTAAGGAAGTTATCCTCCTTTCATCACTTGAATCGGAGCCTAGATCTTGTTGGATTGCTGCAATTTCCTTCTTTTCATCCTTCTCCTTAATGAAATTTTTGGGCTTAAGTTCTGGACGAAGTTTCCAACACCTAGATTCATCATGATTGATTCTCTGGAAATAAGAAAAAGTTGGTCTTTCCTTCTGAGCTATCGCTAATTTCTTTGTCTTAGAATTGTTCTTCCCTTTATTATCATTGGAATCCTTGATTTCCAACTCTTTGGATGATTGTGGCAAGAATTTGAATGGTCTGCCACCTGATTCAATATGTATGGCTTGAACACACACTCCATCAAAATCATCAAGATTAAACATCAATAACAGACGCTGCAGATATGAATGTAAACTGCTGATGTATTTTAATAAAGTTTCACATGTATCCAATGAAATACCAAGCGCCAATGCTTTCTTTTTGAACTCCTGAGTAAACTCCTGAACACTCTCCCCTTTACCTTGCCTCAAGTGTTGCCAGTCAATAACAGCTTGTTGCATGTATCCCGAAGGATAGAATTGTTTCATAAGAACTTTTAAAAACTTACACCATGAAGAGATGACTTTACCTTTTTTCTTTACATCTATCTGAGTTTTACTTTCCCACCAGATTAAATTTGTTCCCCCCATTTGAAGTGTAGCTAACTGAATTTTTGTTTTATCGTCAGAAATGTTCTGAATACGACAATACACTTCTAACTACTTAATCAAGTTATCTAGATTTTCAGGATTCATTTCGCCATCATAAATAGGTAACTCAAATTTTACATCAAGTTTCAAAAGAGATTTTTTCTTGGATTTATTTTTTGTTTCAGATTTTTCACTGGAAGAAGAAGAAGATGATGATGATGATGGATATGATGGAGGTGAAGGAGCTTTATCATCCTTGGCTTTACCTTTATCCTTCTTCGATGTCTTTGAAGAAGAAGTTGCATCTCTTGCCTTCTTATCTTCATAGAGTTGTCCAAACATCTACTGCATGTTCAAGAATTCTTGCTAAAACTTTTCCTTGCTCATATTAGTCTTAGGATTTTCACCTGCATCAGATCCTGTCATGGTCGGATGTTGAGCGAATCTTCGCTTTCTAATATATGGATCAATCTCCTCGAGGTTTCCTCGTCCACATTGCGACTTCAACTTGGTTAACATTCACTGAGAAATTCTACAAATGCAACCTGCTTTGATACCAAATTATATGATCTAAAATGATCATATGTTAAACTGAAGTAGAATTTATTAATCCCAACAGTGAACTGAATGTTAACATAAAGTGCTTTAAACCATGAGAGGTGATTGAGAAGAAAGACTTTACGACAGATGAGAAACATAAAAAATATGTAAAACAGAAGTGAAAAGCAGCAAAACACAACGATACCAGACAACAAGATTGATTACGGAGTTTTCCCCTGATGGACTACGTCTCCGGGTCCACTTTCAAGATGGTGGACTGCTTTATTAGGATTGAATTTGAAGAGGAAGATTACACAGAAAATTGACCAGAATGATCATGCACATAGGAACTTCTAGTCACTATCACAAGAAATCTCTCTAAATTAGCTTTCCAATGCTTGTGTAAGTTCCCAATTCTGACTCCCGATGCTCCTGTTACACTGAAAACAAAAACTAGCTATAACCTCTAGAATCGACACACAAAACTTCAAAACCACTAATGTCCTCTTTATCAACAAAAATGGTATATTTATATGTTTTTGGGTACATTGAAGGTCTCCTAGCCAAGATTGGCATTAATACTAAAGATAGGGTTTGCCATTATGTCATAAGGGACACCTAGCTGATTTGTTACAAGGTCTTGTTATTAGTTAATACCAAATATACCTTTAAAAACACAAAAATAACTTTGGATAGGTGCAAACTGCAGGCAGTTTGCTAATCGAGCAGAATAAGTGACGATCAACATGTGACTAGCCACGCTTTAACCACGTGCTAACAACTAACACTGATTCTCGGCGGTTCCGGCTAGAGGTCTGTGACGTGCCATGTGACAACACATCTCCCTAGCAGTTTCAGCAACAGTGCAATAATCTTGGCGGTTCCGACATGGTCTCCCCACCATGTTTTGCAGCATCGTTCATATGTCTAACCTTGACCACAACTGTTAACCCAAAAACGGAGATCACCTTCTATCTACGTGGTTTGCCACCTTGTGTTCACACGACTGTGGTTCCAACGAAGTCTAAACCCCATAGTTATGGACCTATTATATATATATATTGCAATGATTATGTTTTTTAATGTGCTTACAAGGTCCGAGGGTTAGGAACCCTAGGATTAATGTATTTTAATGTGTTTTAATACATGGATTAGGTTCTAGGTTAGGTCTTTGGTGTTAGGTCTAGGACTTAGGTTATACATTAGGTTTTTAATATGATGATATTTAGATTTAGGCTTTTAGATTTTGTCACTTAACCAAAAGAAACTCCTTTTACAACATTTGTCACAATGTGACATAAAAACCCCACAAGATGACCTGTTCTAGCCTTGACAACCAAACCCGATGGACTGACGACAACCATATGTTGACAACGAGGAACATATCCTTCGAACACCATGAAAACCATATCAACCATTGACATCCATCGAACATCCTGAACATTGACGACGAAACTGAACCTATGCAATTGATCTGACAAGATCCTCCTGGATGAAATACTTTCAAGTTTTCCAGCTACTTGAATTGTAGAAGGTTCCTTCTTCTATCTCCCTAGTTTCTTGGTACATAGATCCCTCACTGTTTTGGCATAAATAGGGATATCCTTAATTGCTTGTAGTAACAGGATCTTATGCATACATTTCTCAGTTCAGATAGAAGATCAAACTCGGGCTATTTTATTTTCATCTCCAACTTCTCTGGAAAAGGAGGGTGGATAGTATGAGACGAGCAAGGTTCTTGTGACTTTGGAATGGTTTTTTCTACTGGTTCTGGTGTTTTTTCTACTTCAAGTGTATCCAGAGTGTCCCTCTATAATCTCTTCAATTTTTCTAGGCTGAGTCACCACTTTTCCTAGTTGGAGTTTGATTTCCTATAGCGACACATGAAATTCTTGTAGTACAAGAACATAAATTTCCTGTAGAGGCTGTGGTGAAATACAATAGGTAGGAAAAGTGGGATAGGTGGCCACTCCAATATTGTGAGTAGATTGGACAACTTTATTGTTGGGATTGGATACTGGCTGGCTAGGAAGCTGTGTGGATCATGGTTGATTTGGTGGGGCAGGCAATTGAAGTCGGTGTTGCTATGGCTGAACCATTTCTTGTGACATGGGTTGTGGTGAATAAAGGTTTGGAGGGGGATAATTTAGTGTAGTGTAAGGAAAATTCCCCTACCAAGGTTGTTGTGGAGGCTAGGGATGCCAGGGCATTGGAATGTTCCATATCTAATTCTGCACATAAGGAAAATGAGAATGTTGTTGTGACATACCTGTAGGATGGTTGCCATGGTTTTTGAGGCACCATTGCATAGAGTGCATTGGCAGCTTCCTGATCTGCAAGATATGTTTCTCTAATCTTTAGAAGAAAAGGACATTGATCAATATTATGATAATCCTCACAAATTCAGCATACCTCTATACTGTCTGCAGGACACTCCCTGAAGCGATGTTTTTTTCTACACTTGGAGCAGAACACAACCAAGGCTTTCTCCACTTCCTCTTGCTTCTTCTTAGCCTACAAAACATCTAACTGTGAAGGCAAGGTGCTCAGAATGTCAGTTTTAAAATTTTCAAATAAGTTTCCCATTTCAGCTCTGGTTACCCCAACCCCTGCAACTAATTTAGGGAATCTAGAAAAGGTATCTCTTGATCCTTTTCTAACCTTATAATTTCCCCTAAAATCCCATTGACACCACTTGCACACATTATCATAACTCAATTTTGATACATCACTTCCTCCCATCAAGTTCAAAACCTCGAGAGATTCTGGTCCTATGGCTATTAGCAAAATTGTTCTCAGAGTTTCCTTGTTCAGCTAGTTCATCTTGGATCTTTGCAAATTATAATGGAATCTTTCCAAGAAGTCTTCTAGGCTTTCTTCCTCCATCTGGGTCATGTTGATGATTTCTCCCCTGATGTCCCTAGTTTCACAATAATCCTGGTACTTTTTTAGGAACACTTGCTTCATTTCATCCCATGTAGAAATGGAGTTTATAATTAGTCCCATGAAGCATATGAGAGCCGCATATTTTAATGTGGCGGGAAACAACTTCAATCTTTGAGCATTTGAAGAATAGTCATAGATCCTACACAATACATCAAACTCAAATAAGAAAGCATCAGGATCTTCACTAGAGGTACTATGAAAATTAGGCAAAGCAGAGGGAGGAATGTTTTTCATCTGACTAGTCCCAACAAAATCTTTGATAGGGAATTCGAATGTAAATGGTTCCTTTTCCTTCTCTTGATGGTCCCCATTTGTAGTACCAGTACCCTCTAAATGAGCCATATTGAAAAAAAAGGGAGTGGGACCCTGGTAAACTACAGATCCTTTAGAGTCAGTTATCTGGAACTCTGGTTCTTGAATAGGGTTGAAGAGGAATTCCTCTTCAGGTTGGCCACTAACAAAAGATGATGTCCTCCTAAAAGGAGGAGATTATTGATCAGAAGCAACAGAGGATTCTCTGCTAGAAGGATTCTTCTCTGCTGTGGGGGTATTTCTCTGCTTAGGATCAGTTGTCGATCCCTGTTTAGAACTATCAATCCTTGGTTCAGATTCCCCCTTGTTCTTTACAAACTTCTTTTTCCCTACCAGTTTATTAGTGAACAAAGTGGTGCTCACACCACCACTAAAAATACT
Organism: Pinus tabuliformis; assembly: GCA_031772625.1. Classification (NCBI taxonomy): domain Eukaryota; kingdom Viridiplantae; phylum Streptophyta; class Pinopsida; order Pinales; family Pinaceae; genus Pinus; species Pinus tabuliformis. Next base: position 770,239,562 of record CM062808.1, on the reverse strand, counting down.
TGAAAAATTATATTGGCCCCTATTTAAAAAAAAACCTGAAACTTCTACTTACCAAACAGTTGGGACGTGGCTTTGGCAAATTATGATCTTTGAAGGTGCGTAGCCCTTACCCCACATCCTACCACTTCGACTCCCCCAGTATTAAAAAAATTAAACAAAAAGAAATCATACTAGAACACTTTCAGTATCATCCCTTAGCACCTCTCCAGCAATGACACAAAAATGTTTGGGAAAATTATAGACTTATAATTTGATAGACATAAATTATAAACCAAGGGTACGTAACCTTGTGAGATGATGTGAAAACTAGATGCAGGCTAATAATTCAAGTGTTTTCCTAAACAAAATCACATACACACACAGCTTCAATATCCCTCTTTCCCATCAACTTTTAGCAACAAAGGCTATGGAGTAGATTTAATCATCCCTCTAAAGCTTTGAAAATTGTTGATGTTGATCAGAAAAAGATAATAGATCAATCAAACAACAACTGAATCAATTCAACAATTTTTAATGTAGGATTAAAGCCTACTCAAATACTACAAACATATTCATCACATAATCTTCACCATTTAATCATGTCACATGTATTGCTACAATTTAGAAAAGAGGAACAAAAAGTTGTGTACTAATCCTATCAACTCATGAAAATAATTAAAAGAACACAATCTCCAATTATGAGAGTTGCGAGTAAAGGGGGCCCTCCTTTACTCACAACTCCTTCAACTGATAAAGGAGTTTACACAACAATATCAGCTGACCACGAAATTTGTATTAATCTGAACAACTATTATAGTAGTATCAATGTCTGGTATCTATGCCTCTCCCTTACAAATGAAACATAAATTATTTATAAAAATACAGAGGCATAAACTTGCCCGAATTAGGAAAATTGAAATACTACAAGTGTTTGCTAATAATAACTAGAAAAGATAATTAAAAATAAGCATGATGAGTTTGATCCATGACTGCAAGCATGGATCAAAATAATCTCGTTGGGTTGCTGAGGTTGTTTCCCGCTATGGCTGTCCAAGAGGGGTATGAAGATCTAGGCAATTTTAGTGGTAATTTTGAGGCAACCAATAGGACAACGTCCATGTAGATGGATTTCTTGACAAAACCCATGTTTTATTTCTCTTTGAGGCTCAATGGAACATACTCAACCATTGAGATCACTGCAAGAAATTAGTACAGTTACAGGAAATTGATGTATCTACAGGAAATTGATGACTCTGTAGGAAATCACAGCCTGTTTGGAAGAAATCATAGAACTGGTTCAGAAGATAGTTGATCTGCATAGGATTTGGTTAGCACCCTTGAAGCATAGATAATTTGATTAGGTATCATTTAACTTCAGAAATACTCAAGAATAAAGTGAAATGATACTTTTTAATACTAATTTGCATACCTTAAAGCCCACAACACCCTTTTGGTCAAAACACATAGGATATGGAAAAAGAGAGTAATGAAGGGTCAAAAAGAGTTCAAAATAGGGGGGAGCAAGGGATTATAACATTATCAAAAATTGAAAAAATCGGGACTCAATAGTGTGCAGGTTGTACATGTGGTTCTATGTGCATGTGGTGTTATGTACATGCAGAACATGTGGTGTTGTGTGCATGTGGTGTTGTGTACACATTGTGCAATGGTGTTGTGTACATGTGGCGCTATGTACACATCATGTAGTTGGTGCTATGTACATTTAGTGTTGTCTACACATTGTGAATGTGGTGTTGTCTACACATTTTGCAGATGGTGTTATGTACATGTGGTATTATGTACATGTAGTACATGTTGTGTTGTGTATATGTGTTACTGTGTTAAGTGTATTGTGTAGTAATTGTGTCATGGTGTGTGTATTCATTGTATTGTACTATACATGCATATATGCCTTGTGTTGTACACCATGTGTAGGTGTATATGTTGTGTAATACAATGGGTGTAGGTGTATGTGTTGTCTTGTACATCGGGTGTAGCCTTATGTGTTTTGTTGTACACCGGGAGTAGGCATATGTATTATGTGGTACGCCGTGTGTGGGTGTATGGTTTTTGATGTACATTGTGTATTTGTGTGTGACTAAAGAGGAGAGAAAGCATTGGGTAGAAAGGAAAAGGAACAAAGGTAAAAGAAATGACTAATTAAAGGATACATATAATTATTTTATTTTAGTTTTATTATGCATGTGATATATGACTCTGATTTATGATGGTTACATCTGATTTATGATTTTGATTTATGATTGTTGTGTTTTGAGCTAAACGAATGTGATATGTTTATACATGATGATTTGATCAGAGACATAGTTTGACTTGTTGTGACATGGAGTAAACATAATTTCAAGTGTACCTTATTGACGAGCCATCAAAGAGGCATGATTTGAATTTATTTCAATTCATTTTGAATCTAATGATAATTATTTTCTTCGTACAAGAAAGCATTGGAAATTCCTAGTTTGGGTGGTTGAAACTGACTACAAGAATTAACAACAGTGACAAAAGGAAATGGAACATGTAACAGTATGTTGGTAAAGAATTTAGGAGTAGGACCATTGTGGGATAGTTGTACCTCATAGTGTCCATTGATTTCCATGAGCATGCTATGACTGGTATGACAATTTTTAGGTAGGGATATGCCTTAGTTTTTGGACATTATGATGCAAGGAAACATTTCCAAGGGATGGATCAACTGAGGAACTGTGTAGAAGAGAAGGGGATGCCAACAAAACTTGGAAGGTGTGTGACTGCATGAAAGAGGGTGACTATATTACCTGAAGGACCATTTAGCATAGAATTGAAGCCTAGGGAATGAATTTTTTTTGGTCATTAATGTTGTTATATGGAATCAAAAGCACATTGGGAGTGTTCCTTGGAACAATGAGTTAGTAAATTTTCACTGAGAGAAAAAGTAGTGCAAGGATTGTAGCACTAGAAATTGGATGCATATTTTACTTTGGCAGTGGATTCTAGACTTCCTAGGAAGGAGGTGAATCATGGTACTATTTTTTAGGGTGGAGGTGTGAGCCTCTGCATCCTTATTACTGATGCAGGAATCGTATTTGATGAGACTCATAAATAGGTAATTATATGGGCTCATTTTACCTCCAAACCTAGTCAAATCAACCATTCTCTTAGCTTATTATATGATTTTCTAATTATATTTATGCTTATAGAGTGAGCTGATTTAGCTATGATGCCATGTGGTCTAATACGTGTTTAATGCAGATTATTGATAAATTTCGTGGTCAAAGTCAAGGATCCACTGGACAAATGGCAGCAATAACTTGAAGTGGAAAAAGGAGAGGAATTATAAGAGGGAGTCCCCCTCATTTATTACTCCTCACTTCGAATTCCCCTTTATTCAACTTGGAGTACAACCAACCAAGTCATGCATTAGCAGGCAGTCAAGCAAGTGGAGGATGACTGATGACTATCTCGAGTTTTGGGAGCCAAGCCTCCCTGATTTTAAGGAAGCTATTGGTAGCTTCGTTTGTATTAGTAGAGAGGCCTAGGGCCTCACTAGGGTCAAATTTTTGTTGTATTTTTGTTGTACTTTTGCTTATGTAAACTCTGCTTAACTTTGAGCTTATTGTTTCGACAGCTTCATGTAATCTTGTTATTATTTTTGAAATAAAGATGGAATCCTTTTTGAGTTAGCACTGAGTTACCTCAGAGGGTTGAAGCTCTTGGGTTAGGGCCCAATCCAAGTAGCCAAGCTCCTCTTACTTGTATTTTTATTTTTTATTTCAGTTGTAGATTAGATTGTTGTTAGATGTATTTCTTTCATGGTTAAGAATAGGTTGCTTTTAATGATTTAGTAGTTTGCTTCCATTTGTGCTTTCTATAGTAGGATAAGCAATGGTAAAGAAAATATTCAAAAGGCTAGCAACAGTGCCTTGGCCTTTCTTCCCCCCTTTGGGACCATGATCTGAGGCAAAGACCCTCTTGCTACCCCAAAAACACAGATTTTCCTCATTCATAGGACTTCTAGTGTTTACAGCTTTTTAGTTGGTTAATAGTCTAGTTTTTCTTTACTTTAGAACTTCTTCATCATGCTCACTTCTTTAATCACCATAGTATTCTTCCATGACTTACTTTCTTGCAGTAATTATCAGCATTTCCTTTCATAGATCACAGTTTAGATTAGTTTGATGCAAAACTCTGTTTTTCTAGATGCACTTATTTCATCGCTTGCTTCATCTCATTGGTTGATTGTCAATTGTCTATGCAATAGATATCTTCTCATAGAAAATAGGTTATCAGCCATTCCATCCTCCATCTAATCCATGCCCTACAGGTCGCTCAAGTCTTCCCTCAATTCTGGCTTAGTTTCCTGCATTTTCCATAGAATTCTTTCCTCTCTCCTTGAGAAAATCCAATCATCTTTCTCTCTCCTAATGATTCTTGGTAGACCCTAGGTGCCCTAACACTTCATCCCAACCTTCATCCACCTTTTCCACCCACTCTCACACCTTCAAAACAACCAAAATGGCTCTTGGCCTCCTCCTGTAGGCCTCCTGTAGAACGTTGTTTTTCCTCCTGTAGATTTCATGTGTCCTGCTATAGATTTTCCTATAGGATTTCTTTTAAAGGCCGAGTTTGGGAAAAGCCTCCAGAAGGCCACCTGAGACCTCCTAAGACCCAACCATGCCATCCTACATCCTCTCAAGCCCCAAAACTACCTTTCAACCCCACTTATTCGTTGCCACATTCACAAACAATAAATCACATACATGTCAAATTGACATAAAAATACATAAAAACCCAAAAAGATGTTTTTTTCTCATTTACTTCCAGAAATAGCTTAGGTAGATGTTGTTTACTTCTTTGAATACGTAAATGGAATTCTTTTCATGGTTTTCATAGTGCTTTCTATAAAAGTAGGATTAGTTGGTTAAGTAGGATTTACTTGGTTTGCTTTACATTTCAGTCTTTCTCTTTTCTGCAGTTAGAGTAGTATCTATAGAGTACTCTTTCTCTCCTTTCATTACATATAAATATTCTTCTGGAATCCATAGAAGTTGGCTTGAGCTCCCAGTAATCTTGCACCAGCTAACCAAGTGACAACTTGCAATAAGAACTAGTACTTGTGCATACATCATCGTCACTTCCAAGTTTGTTACGAACTACCGGGTTGATAAGAGTAAAGAAGGTAGCTTAGGAGTTGCAGCATTATTGCTGCAATACTGGTGCTCACCATTCTTTTTGGTTCCATTTTCAAGGAAGCATCAGAGTATTCTACGATTACTACTTTCTTCTATTTTCTTGCAACATTCTACTAATAGTTTATTTCAGAAAAAGTAGAATAGTCATTTCCTTTCCTTTCAAGTTCTGAATTTCCTTGCTTTCCTTTTCAATTTTGCAAATTTCATTTCAGCAAGTTCATTTCAGTTAGTTGCAATTTGTTTTGTTCAATCAATTTCAGTTTTGCATGTACTATCAGTGTGATAAAAAGAAACAAAAACCAACCAGAAAGATTTCCTTTCATGCCTCGTAGGAATAGAGATAATTCAAGAAAATTTTTGCCCAACACCGCCAATGCTTCACACAGCCAACCTTCTCTCTTCTTTGGTGGCTGCGATCAAGAAGAACCCTTAGGTGAACAACCAAACATATTTGAAGAACCTATAGGGGAAGAAGGAGAAGAAACATTCCTTTAGAGCCAATGGCTGAACACATAAATGCTAGGGGGAATGGAGAGAGAATAGAGGGTACCTTTCCCATTTGCAAGATCAATGGGGACACCAAAATGAAGAATATAAACCCTTCCACCCTACCTCATTTCCATGGTCTGACTATAGAAGATCCTGACACATTTTTGTTTGAGTTTGTTGTTATCTTTCGGACCTATGACTATGCAGAAGATGAGAAAATGTTGAAATTGTTCCCTTCTACTCTTAAGGATGTAGCCTTCTGTTGGTTCATGGGATTACCTGGCAACAGCATCACAACTTGGGTTCAGATGTAGCAAGACTTTAACAACAAGTATCAAGACTATTGTAGGTCAAAATATACTAAATAAGAAATCTTTTGAATGACCATAGGAAGTGATGAGTCCTTGGAGGACTATGAAGAGAGGTTCCAGCTCAGTTACAAAAGGGTTGGGTGTACACTTGAAGCTGAGTCTCTGAAGCAGGTCCTACTTAGGGGAATTTGGGAAGACCTTTTAGACACCCTCCATCTATTGGCAGGGGGAGACATCTACCAACTATCCTATGAGGACATAAAGACTGTTTTTAGAAACCATTCTAGAGCAGCCAAAAAGAAAGGTAGGGGGAGTCAACCCATAGCCAGTACCTCTTCCTCCAGCTCATCCATTAAAGGAGAAATCAGAAACATGATGGAAGACTTCAAGAGTGAGATGCTGCAGACTCTTGGCATTCAAACAGATACCTTACATATCAAAAGGAAACAAGAGGAAGCAGAGAGGGCTTTGGCCATTTTTTGCCCTACATGCACCATGAGGCATCCTAGGAATGAATGCCCATTGAACTCTATAGAAGTTTGTTCAGTCTGTGAAGAAAATCATTCTACAGACAAGTTCCCTTACTTACTCAGACTTAAAGCTATATATCAAGGGGCTGAGGGAGTCACCGAACAGCTCTATTACATAAACCAAAGGAGGCCGCATGGACCTAGGCCATATCAACAGGGGATGCAAGGGACATCTCAGGCATATTACAACCCCAACCAAGCCACTTCCATACCTTCTTCGGGGCCCCTTGCTCATCCTTCCTAGTCCACACCTCTTCCTTGGTCCTTCACATCTCCATATCATGCCTAACTAGCCACCCATTCATTTCAATCCTATGCTTTCCCGCGACCTCAGTGGAATGCATCTCACCAGGGGTGGAGGCCCCAATACAACTCTCCTCCTACTCTTTTGCCTCCACCACCTGTCCAACGACAACTGTTACCTCCTGCTCCACTAAAGCAACCCCAGATGCCTACCCAGCCAAATCTGAACCTGAACAACAGACAAGTTCAACAGGTGTATAGTGGGGAACCATCATGCCCGACTTATGCTGTGGAGATTCAGGAAATTAACTTGTGATCTGGGAAAGTTCTCCCAGATAGCCAGCCTCCACCCAGGGAGGTTGAGGAAGATAAAGAGGAAAGTGAACTTAAAGAAATTCCACCCTTTCCTGAGAGACTATCCACAACAGTCCAGCCCCCCAGAAGAAACTGAACCCCTGGGAGAATTCAAACATTTATGTGTGAAGATACCACTTGTCCAAGCCATAAAAGATGTGCCTATCTACAATAGGTTGGTTAGAGAGAAGTGCTTTAGGCATCTAAGAAGGTGCAAGATAGATGCCCCAACCATCAATGTCATAGGGTAGCTGTCCGACCTGATGTTAGGGTAGGTAATCTATCCAAAATATATGGACCCTGGAAGCCCATTAATTGATGTCCACATCAATGGCATCATGATCCCACACATCTTGATTGATCTGGGAGCTGCCATTAATGTGATGACAAAGGACATAATGCTCAAACTCAACCTCCAGGGCTCCTTGGGGAAGAACATGGCTATGTTGTAGCTTGCAGACCGCTCCACCATGACCCCTGATCCATTGATTCTTGGGAGTACCTTCCTGATTTCTTAGTTCTCCAGCCAAAGGCAAAACTCATTGGGTATCCTCTCATTCTGGGAAGACCCTGGTTGGCTACTATCAATGCCTACATTATCTGTCGAGCTGGGAACATGACCATAAAGAACGGGCATATGTCCAAGCAGTTAATCTTATATCCTCCTACCCAACCCTTGCTAGAACATGATTTACCTCTCTGGCTGGAGGAGGAAGATGAGGATGAAGTCTATTCTGCACCACTTTGTGCATTAGGAATCATCATGGAGGGAAAACAACAAGATGAGGATGATATGATTGAAAATATGATTCAGAATCCACCTCCCAGTGTATCACCATTAGAGGAAATAGTAAGAGAAACCCAAAACAACCCCTCAAATGATCTCTGTGTGGATGAATCCACCTCTCTTTGTGTTAATAATATAGAGTTCGGCCCAAAAATAATCTTGAAAATTAATCCAACCCTATCCACTTCCTAGGAGAAGGAACTATGTAGCTTGCTGAGAAAACGCCTAGATGCCTTCGCTTGGAGTTATAAGGAGATGAAGGGAGTGCACCCTTCAATATGTACTCATCATATATACATCAAGGAGGATTGCAAGCCAGTCAGGCAACCTCAGGGAGGATGAATCCAACACTTAAAGATATTATTAAGGAAGAACTACAGAAATTGCTTGATGCAGGATTCATGTATCCCATCTCTGACAGTGAATGCGTCTCTCCTTTGGTGCTAGTGCCAAAGAAAAATGGTAAGTAGAGAATCTGTGTCGACTATCAGGAATTGAACAAAGCCACTAAAAAGGACTATTTTCCTTTACCTCTCATAGATCAAGTATTAGATGGTCTGGCAGGGAAAATTTTTTTCTCTTTCCTAGACGGGTTTAGCGAGTACAATCAGATTTAGATCAGCTCGGAAGACCAAGATAAGACCACTTTCACTTGCCCTTGGGGTACCTTTGCATATAGAGTCCTTCCTTTTGGTTTATATAATGCTCCCGCCACTTTCCAAAGAGAGGTATTGAGTATATTCTCTGAATTATTTCATGACGTAGTAGAGATATACATGGGTGACTTTACTCCTTATGGCTATAACTTTCAGGAAGCCTTATCTAATCTAGGAAAAGTTCTAGACAAATGCATTGAGATGAACCTATCCCTCAGTCTAGAAAAATGTGACTTTTTGATGGCTGAAGGGACCGTGCTAGGTCATGCAATATCTCAACAAGGACTGCAAGTGGAACCCAACAAGATTGCCATCATCCAAAGGGTCCCACCTCCTCAAAAGGTGAGAGATGTCAGAAGTTTCCTAGGCTTAGCAAGGTATTACTAGAGATTCATTAAAGATTTCAACAAGCTAGCCTCTCCTTTGTTTGGCCTTTTAGGTAAAGATGTCGAATTTATATGGTCGGAAAACTATCAAGAAGCCCTAGATACCTTGAAAAGCAAGCTCATGACTGCCCCAATTCTGAGAGGCCGAAACTAGGCCCTACCTTTCCACATTCACATAGATGCCTTGAACAAAGCAAAGGAGTAGCCTTGGGACAAATTGATGAAAAGTTACCTTATGCCATATACTTTATAAGAAAAAACTTGTCAAAGGCAAATTTAAACTATATGGTGACCGAGAAGGAACTCCTAGCTGTCGTGCATTCTTTAAACAAATTTAGACATTATATCATAGGCTATCAAACTTTTGTACACACTGATCATGCTACAATTAGATATTTAATGAACAAACTGGATGTGAATGCTCGCATTATTAGATGGTTTCTTTTACTGTAGTAATTTGATTTGACCATTATTGATAAGCCTGGTAAAGAAAATGTTGTTGCTGACTTTTTGTCTAGAGTAAATTTTCCTGCTGGTGAAGAAGGAATGGTGGATGACAAAATGCCAAATGAACACCTATTTGCTATCTCAGTACTCTCTCCATGGTTTTCTGATATAGCAAACTACTTGGTTTCAACACAGTTTCCACCACATCTGTCCTCAAAAGAGAAGAGAAAGATAGTGAGGAAAAGCACCCCTTTCACCTAGATTGGGGGCAATCTCTTCAAACTTGGCCCAGATCAGATCTTGAGAAGATGTGTCAGGGAGGAGGAAGTCTTTGACATCCTCCTGTCCTGTCATGATGGGCCTTGTGGAGGTCATTTTGCAGCAAAAATATCCGCCTTCAAGATACTGCAAGTAGGCTACTACTGGCCCACTCTTCATCAAGATCTGAGGAGATATACAAAACAGTGTGATCGGTGCCAGAGGATGGGAAAACCTACTCCAAAGGATGAGATGCCCATGCAACCTCAAGTGACCTTTGAGCCATTCAAGAAGTGGGGCATGGCATTTGTGAGTCCTATCAACCCTCCTTCAAAGAAAAAGCAATACATCATTGTGTGCACCAATTACCTGACAAAGTGAGCAGAGACCAAAGTAATCAAAGTAATGACAAAGGAAAAAGTAGCTGAATTTTTGAGAGAGAACATATTCTACAAGTTTGGTTATCCAAGAGAATTGGTCACAGATCAAGGTAGTCAGTTTACTTCCAATCTGATTGAAGACCTACTCACACATCATAGAATCAAGCACAGGACTTCAACCCCTTACCATCCACAAGCCAATGGGTAGGTGGAGGTCACTAACAGAGCATTGGATGGGATCCTCACAAAGTTAGTGAGTAGCAGTAGAAAAGACTGGGCGGATAGATTAGCTGAGGACATTTGAGCCTACAATACAACATGGAAGACCACTACAGGGTTCACACCCTATGAGCTAGTCTATGGGAAGAAGGCTTTGCTGTCAATAGAATTTGAATTCAATACCCTGAGGATGGTAGCTCAGCTGGACCTAGACCTTAGCCATGCACAGAAAGAAATATTACTTCAGCTCAATGGATTGGATGAACACAGAATGTAGGCCCTTCTCCATACAGAGATAGTTTAGCTTCAGAGAAAGATATGGCATGACAAAAATATCAAGGAGAAGTAATTCCAAGAGGGAGATTGGGCACTACTCTATGATTCAAGATACAAAGATTTCAAGGGCAAGCTAAGGACAAGATGGCTGGGACCCTACACTGTGGAGAAATGCAACAAGAATGGTTTAGTTCTGATTAGAGCCATTGATGATGAAGCTATCCCCATGCTTGTCAATGGACATCGGTTGAAAGTCTATAAGAAACCCCTCTCCAAGCGAGAGTTCATTGAAAATTTGAATAAGACAGTAATGGTAGTGGAGCATTTCCTGGCCTCCACTTCATCCACTCACTCAAGAAAAATAAAGATAAAAGAAATAAGGACTCAAGTGAAAACCTCCATGAGGCGCTCGAGTCCCATCATTGAGTTGAAAACCTCTTCTGAGGAGGCCCAGTGATGTCAGAAAAAAAAGGAGAAAAGAGAAAAATAAGATCCCTGGGTGAAAACCTCCCTTGGAGGCGTTCAGGGCAGACAATTAGAGTGAAAACCTTCCTGAGGCTCCCTAGTTGTTTTCGAAAAAGAAAAACAAAAAGAGGAAAAGAAAAATGAATTTCCAGTTGCATTGCCAGTTTGCAGGAGGACTACAAGAAGCAGCAGAAGGTGCCAAGGGAGCCCTAAAACCAATACCAACACCTATCCTACCTTCCCACACCTTTCTCCATCATTCTCGGCATTCTTTTCACCTCATTGTGCTTCTTTTTCAAAAACTGTTTTCTACAGGAGGCTTCTGTAGGAATTACAGAGAGCTAGAAATGGATATAAATGGCAGTTTGGGGGACAGGGAAGCTTCACAAAAGATCCATAAATCCACCTGCAGGCTTCAAACCTCCTTGCCATCATTTCCAAGCTTGCATCACATCCCAAGCATCATTCTTCTTCTTGCCCAAGAAAAACATAGAAAAAACAGTTTCTCAGGAAAAAGAAAAAAAACAAAAATAAGAAAGAAAACAACACCATCCACCTCACCTGAAGCCTACCTGTTACCTCTCCATCTCTATTTACATCTCTGGCATTATTTTTACAGCTCCAAGAACAAGAAGAAGCTGAAGTTTCAAAGGGGGAAGCAGCTACATGAGCTCTTGTAGGAATTCCTGTAGCAGCTGATCCCATTAAAATATAGCATCAACAGCAAGAGGGTGCAAATATGAAGGTTGAAGAAGACACCTGAAGACCAGATCCATCAGGAGAGGAACCTGCACAAAGCATAACCACACATCAGCAAGCAGATATAATGCCTCAAAAGAAACAAAGGCATGCAACAAAGAGAAAGAGCCACAACCTTCACAACAAATAAATTCGGATCTCAGGTAAGTAACTAACCTGCTCCTCTATTTGCATTGGTATAATTAGAAGGCATGCAACAAAAATGAGATGGTTGAGGTTGAATGAAGGAAAGGTGGCCAATTAACTTGGCCACCTTCAACTAGTTGACTCCACTCATCCAAAGATGTCACCCACACATGTGCACAGTCAACTCAGGAAAGATGTCAAGGACAAGTAGTGGAGGAAGTGTGAACTCTCATGCAATCATGAGGATGATTACGAGGAAAGGGCCATGATGACAAGGAAGGTGGGGACCAATGGTCCAAATATGGCCAATGTACACTTGGCCAGCTCACCCTCCATCACCGGAAATATCCATAAAAAGCAATAAGTACTCCTACCTGAGCACTCTCACCGCCTTTTCCTTCATTCTCTCCTCGAAACTCTGCTCTTGAAATCTCCTCGTGCCCCCATAGACTCGTAACCATCATTCTCCATTTATCTCTCCCATATTCCTACTCTCGGCGTTGTCTACAGGAGCACTTACAGGTTCTACAGGAGAACCTACAAGAATTCTACAGAAGGGACAACAGTCTTCTACAGGAGGGCGAGTGAGTGGTTTTGAAGGGAGAAAACACAGGTTTTAGCACAATTCTTGGGATGAGTAGGTAGGTTATATGCATACCCCCATTGAATATCAAAATATGCAAGCAATGGTTAAATTTTTAGGAGGAAATAAAGCCTTTAGGTCGAGGAAATACATAAAAGAATTTTTTCTTATTTCTTGAGAAAAAACAGTCTCTTTGTTTCTCTGTTTTTCTTCAAAAATTCTTGTCTCCTTCTCCTCATTTGGTTTCCCAAAAAAGCATAAACAAAATGACAGGAGGTTTTGTGCGGAAGGAGCCCACCAACTCCTCCAGGCTCCATGCACATCCCCAAGTAGTGGACATATTCACAAGAGCAAATTGGATGAACGTTTTTGAGAAATTCTGAGGTATTGATGAGGAAATTGCTCAAGAATTTGCCCACTCTTTGGTCCCTCACACAAGAACACATGCCACTGCCACCTTTAGATGCCTTTCCATCGAGATAACCCCTGAATTTATCAGCAGGGTCACTACCCTTCCTCTTGGATTTTCTTGGAGTAAGGATGAGAAAGAAATTGGCCAAGCTGCTAAGAAAAACTTCTTCCAAAACAATGAAACCCCTGTAGAAGATAAAAATGGCATAAGAAGGGCTAGCATACCATATCCTTGGGATGAGGTTAGCTACCAAATAATCAAGTATATTTCCTATGAGGGGAGGTACATCATTGTCAATGGTTACCACTTTAGAATCCTTCATGAATTAAGGTATGGCATGGACACTCCAACCCCTCAGAAGCTCATCATCCCCTACTTCCTCCTGCAGCCCCTCAATGACTCCAGTACTTAAGTAAAAGCAAGAAATCCAGAGCAACTAGCTCACCATGGGTTAATCAAAATTTTAGTGGAAAAATCCCTCCATACATTTACACTCCCTATAGCATGGGAAATCTTCCGAAACATGACAGCTGAAGATGACATAAAGACCCTGACTTATGATATCATTCCTACTGGCAGTGAAGATGAAGAGAAACAAGGGGGAGAAGGTGAAGCAACTGGTGAGTTATAAGAACAAGAACGGAAGAAGGAAGAAGCCAAGATAGAGGAGGAGAAAGCTAAAGAAACAGAGCAGGAGGAACCAGAGCAAACAAAGACAGAAAAAGAGGCAGAAAAGACAGAAGTGTCCCCTGAGACTCTAGAAAGAGAGGCAGCAGCTGCCCTCACTACCCTCATCACACCAACTAAGCCAAAATAGAAGAGGAAGAGGCAAAAATCAATGTATTTTAGGGCTAGGAAGAGCACAAGAATCAAATCAGGGAAACCCCAACCTTCTTCAAAAGTGCCAATTATTATTGAAGATTCACCCTCTACCCAAGGAAAAGAATCCCCTTCCAAGGCACCTATCACATATGAAAGGGGGACTCCTAGATCCCCCACATGGAGAGAAAAGGTAGAACTACAAGACCCAAAAATAGTCCTACAAGAGGCACACACAGTTTTAAAGGAGACCCTGTCAAAACTATAGGAGACCCAAGAGCTTAAGGAAAGGGTAGAAGTACAGCCACAGGGAAAGGAGGAAGAAACAGAGCTATAAGAACCTGATCCCTAGCCCAGTATTGGCTCCTACTATAGTCTTCTTGAGGGGGAAAAAATAATTCCACAAAAAATTGCAATTCCTCTATTCTTTGAATTAGAGAAGGAAAGGACAAGGAGTCTTATTGCTGCCATTTGTCCACTGGATCCTTGACTTTGACCACAAAATTCATCAATAATCTACATTAAACACATATTAGACCACATGGCATCATAACTAACTCAACTCACTCTATAAGCATAAATATAACTAGAAAATCATACAATAAGCTAAGAGAATGGTTGATTTGACTAGGTTTAGAGGTAAAATGAGCCCATATAATTACTTGTGCAATGAAATCACATTAGAATATAAGGCAAAGATGGAAGAATTCTACCTGCATAACATGGCCCTCAAAGACATGAATGTGTGGGACCTCAATGCTAGGCTAGGGGACCTGCAACTAATGGCCATGGCCTCATGGAAGAACCATGAAGAGTTAAATGTAGTAGAAATAAGAAGGTTGATGATAAAGGAGTAGAATGAGTCATTAATGATCAGAGCTGAGCCATCATACCCCATGGCACTCATCAACACACATAACCTGCTTGCCCATAATCCTCAGATTGCCCCTAGATATATAAGTGATCAAGCACAATCCATTGCACATTTTGAGGATATGGAAAGGTTACTTGGGGATGAATGTGTACATGCATGTATGAGGAGATGGAATACCTTACCACATAGTCTATAGATCAAGGAATATCATTCCCTAATGAGGATGAGGGAGGCATTAAGGAGAGTGACAATGTATAAGTGCTCCATGCAGAGGCTGAAGGTCAATTGGATTGGCCTCAAATTGAGTCCCCCACTACTGCTAGGCATGCTGGAAGGCAGAAGAGAAGAAGAGGAGTAGGAATAGTGGGAAGAAATAGACAGGAAGGCAGGATTCTATGACAAGGAAGAGGAGACCACATCAGAAGCATGGGACGCTAGGGAGGCCACCAGGGCCATAAAAGATGAGGAGATGGACTATGTTGCTCAGAGGATGAGCAACACTTTCAGTAGGGGGTGATGATGAGCATCATAAATGCGTAATTATATGGGCTCATTTTACCTCCAAACCTAGTCAAATCAATAATTCTATTAGCTCATTGTATGATTTTCTAATAAAATTTATGCTTATAGAGTGAGTTGAGTTAGTTATGATGCCATGTGGTCTAATATGTGTTTAATGCATATTATTAATGAATTTTGTGGTCAAAGTCAAGGATCCAGTGGAAAAATGGCAAAAATAACTCGAAGTCAACAAAGGAGAGGACTTATAGGAGGGAGTCCCCCTCATTTATTACTCCTCACTTCGAATTCCCCTTCATTCAGCTTGGAGTACAAGCAACCAAGTCATGCATTAGCAGGCAGCCGAGCAAGTGGCGGATGACTGATGACTATCTTGAGTTTTGGAGCCGGGCCTCCCTAATTTTAAGGAAGCTATTGGTAGCTTCATTTGTATAAGTAGAGAGGCCTAGGGCCTCACTAGGGTTGGATTTTTGTTGTATTTTTGTTGTACTTTTGCTTATGTAAACTTTGCTTAACTTCGAGCTTATTGTTTCGACAGTTTCATGTAATCTTGTTATTATTTTTGAAATAAAGATGGCATCCTTTTTGAGTTAGCACTAAGTTACCTCAGAGGGCTTAATCTCTTGGGTTAGGGCCCAATCCAAGCAACCAAGCTCCTCTTACTTGTATTTATATGTTTTATTTCAATTGTAGATTAGATTGCTATTAGATGTATTTCTTTCATGGTTAAGAATAGGTTGCTTTTGATGATTCAGTAGTTTGCTTCCATTTGTGCTTTCTATAGCAGGATAAGCAGTGGTAAAGAAAAGATTCAAAAGGCTAGCAATAGTCCTTTGGCCTCTCTTCCTCCCTTTGGTACAATGATTTGAGGCAAAGACCCTCCTGCTACGGCAAAAACATAGATTTTCCTCATTCGTAGAACTTCTAGTGTTTACATCCTTTTAATTGGTTAATATTCTACTTTTGCTTTACTTCATAACTTCTTCATCATGCTCACTTCTTTACTCACCATAGTCTTCTTCCATGCTTTCCTTTTTTGCATTAGTCATATGCATTTCCTTTCATAGATCACAGTTTAGATTAGTTTGATGCAAAACTCTGTGTTTCTAGATGCACTTATTTCATCGCCTACTTCATCTCATTGGTTGATTGTCAGTTGTCTATGCAGCAGATATCTTCTCACAGCAGATCAGCTTATCATCCATTCCATCCTCCATCTGATCCATGCCCTACAGGTCACCCAAGTCTCCCCTCAATTCTGCCTTAGTTTCCTACATTTTCCATAGAATTCCTTCCTCTCTCCTTGAGCAAATCCAATCATCTTTCTCTCTCCTAATGATTCTTGGTAGACCCTAGGTGGCCTAACACTTCATCCCGACCTTCATCCACCTTTTCCACCCACTCTTAAAACTTCAAAACAGCCAAAAATTCTCTCGGCCTCCTCCTGTAGGCCTCGTGTAGAATGTTGTTTTTCCTCTTGTAGATTTCTTGTGTCCTCCTATAGATTTTCCTATAGGCTTTCTTTTGAAGGCCGAGTTTGGGAAATAGCTCCAGAAGGCCACCTGAGACCTCCTAGGACCCAACCACACCATCCTACATCCTCTGAAGCCCCAAAACCACCTTTCAACACCACCTATTCGCTACCACATTCACAAACAATAAATCACATACATGTCAAATTCACATAAAAATACATAAAAATCCAAAAAGATGTTCTTTTCTCATTTAATTCTAGAAATAGCTTAGGTAGATGTTGTTTACTTCTTTGAATAGATAAATGGAATTCTTTTCATGGTTTTCATAGTGCTTTTTGCAAAAGTAGGGTTAGTTGGTTAAGTAGGATTTACTTGGTTTGCTTTACATTTCAGTCTTTCTCCTTTCTGTAGTATTTGTAGAGTAGTCTTTCTCTCCTTTCATCACATATAAAGCTTCTTCTATAATCCATAGAAGTTGGGTTTAGCTCCTAGTGATCTTGCGCTGGCTGATCAAGTGACAACCTGCAATAAGAACTAGTACTTGTGCATACAACACCATCGCTTCCAAGTTTGTTATGAACCACCGGGTTGATAAGAGTAAAGAAGGCAACCCAGTAGTTGCAGCATTATTGCTGCAATACTGGTGCTCACCGGTATCCTTTTATTTGTTTGTTAGACAAAATGTGCATATTTATATATGTGGTTTTTATTGTAAATAGCGTAATAAGTTGTGTTATAAAGCTCCATAAGATGTATTTTTTTTTAGCAGTGGTCATTATAAATAATGAAATGAGATGGGTTATAAAGCTCCATTGGAAGTATGTTTTTTTTAGTGACTTATTGGTCATAGGTATCATAGAACACCAATAACAGTGTTCCCCCAAGGGGGAGAGGTTTGAAATAACCCATGGTTGGTTTTCCATGTAAAAAATAATATAACACCAATGCCATGGGACACGTATTCCAAGTGGAATGGTCCAAAAAACATCCTAGTGGATGTCACTTTTGGTTATTTATGGTTAAGAAAATTGGCAAAGGCATTGGAAAAGGAAAAGTAGCAATAATTGACATGTATTTATGAAATAAAGGAAAATGGGAGAAAATGGAGATGAAAGGTCACAAATTTGCATGAGACGAAAATTAAAGAGAAAATGAAGGAAAATGAAGTAAAAGGAGGCCTCAATCATGAAAAGGCTTCTAAGGACTAATTCATTGCTCTTGTTAGTTTGGGGATTTTCTAGTTTGGACTTTTGTCAGTTCCGTTTTGGAGTTCTCTTCTATTATCTCTTTCTCTCATACTCTTGTACACTCTTAGAGAATGTTTGGAGCATTTTAGCTTTCACTTGGATTGGAGAAAGAAGGTAAAGGAAAGTAGGAGAGCGCAAGGAAACAGGTGGATTAGTAGATACAACTCGATTTCTTAGATATTTCAAGTTGCATGTATGATTTCCTTGCTAGGTTTCACATGCATGGTATATGCATGTGGTTTATCGGTTATGTGTTGTCATGGGCATGAGATCTTCCTAGATTAACAGTGGTTTTAGCATTGCCTTTTCATTACTGGATAGCCATGGTGTTGTGGGTCTTTCCACTTATTATTTTCTAATTGGTACTCATGTTCCTTATGGTTGTGTGTTGAGTTATTAGTTCCTAGAACCGTTGGTTGGGACAAACGCTCTAGAAGCCCTAAAAGTCTATCTGTTGAGTTACTTATCCTGGAGCCTAGGTTGGGACAAATGCTCTGGATCCCATGGTGGGTTGAGTTACTAGTCCCTGGAGCTAGGTTAGACAAATGCTATGGATCCTTAGAAGGCTTTGGGTTGAGTTATTAGTTCTTGGATCCACGATTAGAACAAATGCTCTAGAGCCTTGGAAAACATGGGTAGAGACTGATCTAGTTGGTGATAGTGATGTTTGTCCATGAAGTGGAATCATTAGCTGAGGGTTGAGCTGGTTTGGCCTTTAGAATCCTCGGGTTTGGTTATATTTGGTTCATTCCATGACATCCCACATTCACAGTTGGAATATGTCATGGGGTTGATTGGCTAAAAGAAATATTTGGTTCAACCCAATCTATGGTTGGTGGTACGTGGAAATCACTGACTTGGTTGGAACTTTCATATGTTAGTATGAGGTATTTTCCATTATGATCTATGAGTATATGTATTGATTATGATGGTGATATTATCATTGAGTTTCCATGATTTATATGCTCATTATTTTCTAGCTTATATATTGGTTATTTGTTGGTTATATGTTGGTTATATGATGTATATTGTCTATCGCTCTTGACATGTTTAGTGAATATATGAATGGTTGATGAATGCATGGACTAAAAATTGTTATTATAGCTATTATGAGATGGAATTAGACATTTCTGAATCTCAGATATTTTTTAGACTCCTATATTTAGATATGCATTCATGACCTATAGATTACATGTCCTCCATATGTTTGACGAAATGACTGTCATCATTAGGCTTGGTTAGGTCAAGTCCTTTATAAAGTTTTGTATGAATGGATTTGTCCTAATGTTAATTATCATTCTAGAAAGTCTCACTGAGTTTTGGGCAGTGGACAAGAGGATGACTTGTAATTTAGGCTTATAATCTGGGACTGTATGATTTGAACTGGGCATTTTAGGCTGCAACTGTATGGATGTAGGCTTGTGCATGCATTTGGAGTCTTCCAATAACATGGAGAGCTTGTTGCTGGAGTGATTGGGGGCTCGGGTTAGAAAAACGAGCGTCCAACTAAGGTTTTGGTCACCTGGGGTGGTTACTCATTCTTTGAGTGACCTGAAGCCCCTATAGGTTGTTGTGATATGTCAGTTGTTCGTTAGTAGTTGAACCCAATTCCTTAATTAGATCTATGAGGCTAAGTCATGTCATAGTAGCTCTCTATCTCATGTTTACCCTAGCAGGTTGATGTTGCTAGGTAAATTTGGGAGGGATGGTATCAGAGCATGGTTTAAACACTTGGACTGGATGGGCTAGATGCATGTTGTTATGCAGATGGGGGATAGACCTGGGTCATATGACCCCATAATGTGACCACAAGCATGGCGGAAAGGAGGAGTGAACACCTAGGGACTGAGCCAAGGTCACATGTAGGAGGATAAGACTAGGGATGCCTGCCAGGTTGGGGATCATACAGGGCCCTGGAATATCAACACCATTTGTGGTCGTATGGCTGTCATGTGTCTAGGGTGTTCAGGAATGGGCATTTAATGGCACCCTTTATGGTCCTACAATTTTGCCCTCTGAGCAGGCATTATGGCAGGTTTATCACGTTGTTTCTTCATTTGGGGTGCTTGATCCAAGTTGAGGACGAATTGTAGGATGGTTAGCTACAAAATTTGGAAAAAGGAGGAAACAAGCATAACTTTCTCAGTTTTTGGCGAAATGAGGTGCAGAAAGAACCAAAATATGGGTTTTTGACTCTTCTGGAGGCATTGGAGACATTTTCTTTAGAATTTTGAGCATTTTATACTGATGCAAAAACATATTTTTGAGAATATTGGAAGAAACCCAACATTGGAAGCTATACCATGAGATGTAGCCCAGGAGGGGTGAACTCCTTTATCATTTATCATTTTGTGTTTGCTATTATGGTACTATTGTCTTATTTATTTTCTACAAAACTGAGTTTTTAAAGAATGTAATGCATTAAATAAATTGACATAAGTGTTTAAAAATTTTGAACATTATACTTGCAAATTACAACATAAAATCTTCAAGATTTTACATAGAGATTATTTTCGTATCAGATCACAAGTCATTGTGAAGATTAAATTTTTTTGCAAGTATTTTTCTGATGCTTACAAGGTTGAATCTCAAAAAAGGAGAAGCAGTATTGGTGGATCAAAGATGTCAAATTCTTTCACGGAGAATAAACACCAAAAGCTTCAATAGTCATGGCATATGAAGAAGGTCATGAAGAGATGTTTAAATATGAGAAGACTTTCAGAAAGCATTCTTTGAGATGTTACAGATGGTTAACGTTGTGTATGAGGAGAGGAATTCAAGATTTTTTTGAGAGAGCTCAAAATCTCATGGAGAAAAAAGAGACAAGCCTCTAAAAGTGAATGGAGGGAATGTTGACAAACCACCACCTTCACCTTCATCATCATCCTCATCTTCATCATCATCCTCATCTTCATCTTCAGCCTCATCTTCCTCTACTGCTACTACCCTTTCAAAAAATATCTCCAAGTTCCCTAAGGGGTCATGGTAAAAATCCTTTGCTTAAGCTTGATATTTAGTTAGAAGTTCCTATTTACAATGGAGAGGTAAATGAAGAAAGATTATACAATTGGATTCGTCAGATTAAAGAGTATTGTAGGATATAAAGAATTGAAGATGATGAAACCAAGATTCAACTTGCTTCTCTTAGATTGGAAGGTGCAACAATAATTTGGTGGGAAGCCAAAACTCAAGAGGACATGAAGAAACATGGTATGGTTTTTCCCTCTTGGAATGGTTTTGTTGTTGCAATAAGAAGGAAAATTTTGTCCATTAGCATACATGCAAAAAGCTATTATGGATTGGCAGAACTTTAGGCAAGTTAAATGGAAAAATGTGCAATCTTATACTCAAGAATATAGGAAAAGAGCTTTGATTTTGGGTATATATTTGTCCTCACAAGATACTTTTCTCAAACACATTGGATGATTTCATAGTTATTTGAGACATACCATTCTCATGTTTAACCCCACAAAACTAGATGAGGTTAGTGTTCATGAAACTCATTTAGAGGCAAGAGGGAAATTTTTTTATCAAGAAACTTGTTGACACCTAATCATCAAGATTGGGTGAATAAGTGTAACTCATGTAAATAAATAATTAGAAATATGAATAGTCACCGGGAGATGAAGTGAACAATCTCTCCCTCATGTATATAATAAATACCAACCTGAATGTATATGAATAAGTTGTTTTTGAGGAGTTATTGCCTAGTCTAACATGGTATCAGAGCCAACTCCTGAAATTAGCTTTTGTGTAACTCCTGGTGTCAGTTCCCTGCCTATGTTCTGCCTATTTTGTAGAACTCACACGTCTGCCTGGTGTTAGTTTCCTGAATCCTGCTCCATACAGTGTCATATGAATTTTATATTTCCTCTATTTTATATTTACTCTGAACAGTCACAAAACCTCAATTCGGCACAGCCGAAGCGTGGTGGTTCCATTCTATTGTATTGCCTGCCATTGCTTGTGTAAAGAAACACCTCTATGATCTGACTCACTCCTCTTCATAATCGTTTCTGCTGAATAGTTTTCTCATGCCCTAAACATACATGTTAGGTTTGAGGTGGTTATGAACACATTCACAATAAAAAAAAATGCCCATCTCCATAGTGTGTATCCGCCACCTCCATCACTCTGTATCTCCTCCTACGTGTTGGTTATCTGTTCTGCCTAAATCCGCCGTACCTAAGATTTGTGCAGCTCTCCTGGCTACACGCTTAACGTTGTTAAGTGTTTTTGAAGGTGAGCAGTCTTCTCCCATAATTTTCGCCTGATCTTTAACCCTAATACCAGCCTCTCACTTCGGGGTTTCTAGTGGAGCTTACAACCTGCAGTGTATACAACCTACCAAACAAAACTCTGTAAATGGTGTGGAAGCTTTTAGGGTTGTGAAAGGAAATGGTTCATAAGAGAGACGTGTTTTACAAATCAAAGAGGCCGCAGCAGAGACATTAGCAAGTGCGCTTGGAATTGAACGTTCCTGCCCACATCTGGAGGGTGGTTTGGAAAATACGCACATGGATATTTGAGGCACCTGCTAGCTATGCTACGTTGTGGGAGAATCGATGAACACGTGATCAGGCTATCAATGTAGCTGTGAAATTCTCTGCGGATGTCTCACTGGAAGAAGGATTGTTCCTTGGTAAAGCACGTCCTTCTGAAAGTCTGAGCTAGCATCACGCTTTCCACTTGTGTAACTCCTGCTATTTTCCTACTATTGTCGTAGGACGTGGTTTAAAATTTGCTTTAGGAAATTGCATTAGTATTTACACCATGGGATTCAAATAAAATGATAAATAATGGATGTAAATTATGAAGCGTTGGCATATATGATGAAGGGACTGCACCACTATAGTCGTAGGTACATGAAATACAAGGTTTCGAATTTGCCTTAAGAAACGTAAAGAGGGGAAATAATCCCAGCTTGTTGAGAATCATAAAGAAAAGTGTGGAGACTTAGAAATTTTGAAACTGTTCAAATATTGTTGTCATTTGGTATGTCCTTTTTAATAGTGGAAATCCATTAACAACACATATGTTGAAGCTTTCGATGGTATAACAATAATTGATGACATGAAACTTTGTATTGAAGATGCCATGAAGATGAAAATAATTTGTTCACATATATCTTTGATATTTTTTGGATTGAGATAGCTTTGAAGATAAATTATTCTGCTCCATGGTATAATACCTCTGTCTCCATATATCATATATCAGAATCAATCTTTTAGCAGCAGAAGTTTTTTTTCTCCACAAAAGCACATTTTTTTGCTAGCAGAAGTATTTCTACAACACTCAGATTTTACAATGCATTCAATCATATCTTCTTCTGAAGAGGCTATGTGCCTTGCTCATAAAGAAAAGAATCTTGCCCAAGATTCTTCTAGAGGAAGAAGTGGTCGAAGAGGAAGAGGAAGATATTTCAGAGGCAGTGGGGGCAGACACTCTCAAGGGGAAAATGCAGATTTGCGCTGCATACGCTGCAAAAGAAATGGATCACATGATACCTCTACATGCAAGATACCTTGGGACAAACTTGAGCAACAAAGAAACCAACAAAAATGTAAAACTAATGACACAGACAAAGGTAAAGCACTTGATTCCGCTCATTATGTTGTGGCACAATGTAATATCGAAGTAAATGAAGATTTATTTAATGCTTCACTTGCTTCTTGGAAAAATGATTGGTTGCTTGATCCAAGAGCAACTGGCCACATGACTCATAGAAAAGATTTTTTTGAAGAATTTACTGACAATGTTGATGGAGTAGTATACTTTGCAGACCAATCAAAAATCAAGCTGTTAGGGCTTGGCACAATCAGGCTTAAATTGCCTGGTCTTCCAGACTTTCTTCTGCGTCATGTTCTATATCTCCCACAGCTGAGGAGAAAATTTCTGTCCTTGGTCCACATCCACCAGTAAGGTCACTCCATTCATATCTTTGATGGCAAGCTTGAGGTGAGAAAAGCATCTGACCACTCACTTGTCATGAGGGGAATAGAAGAAGAAAGGCTTCTCAAGCTGCAGGGTACCTCTGCTCGTGCACAACATTTCTCATACAACTCTCATTATGAAGAAGGTACACTTCCATCTAGTTTATTATGGCATGCTATATTTGGACATTTTAACTATGACAACCTCCGCTTGTTGAAGAAAAATGGTGTTGTTGGTTTGCCTACAATTCCTAGGAAACTTAAGCAATGTGATGCTTGTATTCTAGCAAAACATAGCAAACAGTCTTTTCATGATTCACATTCAAGAGCACATAGAAAACTTGAACTCATTCATTTAGATTTATGTGGTCCAATGCATGTTCCTTCTACAAATGGAAACAAATATATGATGACATTTATTGATGACTACACCAGAATGTGTTGGGTTTATTTATTGAAGAACAAATCTGATACTTTTCAAACATTTAATAACTTTCATAAATGGATTGAAAATGATGCACAATCTCATATTGGCTCTATTCAAACTGATAATGGAAAAGAATACACTTCAAATGAATTTGAAAACTATCTTCGCTAACATGGGATCAAACATCAAACAACTGTGCCTTATAATCCCCAACAGAACGATGTAGATGAAAGAATGAATAGGACAATCTTAAATATGGTGCTCTCCATGATGTCTTTCAAAAATGTAAAGTTAATGTTTTGGGCTGATGTAGTTCTATGTGATATATATATATAAGGAATAGATGTCCATCTAACGCTATCAGAAACAAGACTCCCTATGAAATGTGCTATGGGCACGTTCCTCTGGTAAAGCATCTCAGGGTCTTTGGTTCCACCTGTTATGCCTTGATACCAAAGGTAACGAACTTGGTGCAAGAAGTCGTAAGTGTATCTTCTTGGGGTATTAAAACACCTCCAAAGCATACCGACTCTATTATGAAGTCAATAAAAAGTTTGTTGTATCTAGAGATGTAATCTTTCTTGAATCATCCAAAACTGACAGTGTTGTTGAGTGGCAACTTGATCACTTTAATAGATTTGCAAATGAAAAATCATTTCAAGAATTTGATAATCAGATTCCACGTCTTGAAGGGGGGATTCCTATACTAGATCAACATATGGAATCTTCTTTTGAAGAACTCTCTCCCCCGCATGAAACTCCAAAAATGGATGATGCTTTAAGTGATGTGATTGATAGAATTGGGAGACTCAATCTTGATTTAGTCCCAGCTCAATCAACGGAGCAGCCTGGACCATTTGAGAAAGGTCCCCCAAAGTGGCTGATAAAGACACTTGAAAGTATATATCATGATGAGGTTGGAAAGACAGAAACTAGAAATTCAAATCGGCAAAATGGAGGTGATGTAGATGACTCTGCTTCACCTGTTGATATGGATGCTTCTTATGATTGTGAATTGAATTTTTCTACAGATTTCAAACCAAATTCCTTTAAAGAAGTTGCTTCTCATGATGAATGGAAAGAAGCAATGAAAAAGGAGTATGATGCCCTAATAAAGAATGGCACTTGGAAGGTGGTTGATCCTCCATTAGGAAACAAACCAATTGGCTTCAAGTGGGTCTACAAGAACAAGTATAAAGCTGATGGTTCACTTGACAAGAACAAAGCCAGGCTTGTGGCAAGATGTTTTGCACAGAAGGAAGGGGTCGATTATGAGGATACTTTTGCCCCTACAACAAAACGGGCTACCATCCGGACACTCTTTGCCCTAGCAGCTCAGAACGGTTGGAAAGCCCATCAAATGGATGTAAAAGCTACCTTCTTGAATGGAGATCTAAAAGAGAATGTTTTTATGTCCCAGCCTAAAGGATTTACTATGAAAGGACATGAACATAAAGTATGAAAACTTGTGAAATCCTTGTATGGCCTCAAACAAGCACCGTGAGCCTAGTATGAAAAACTAACTGAGCATGTTCTGAAACTCAATTTCAAACATTATGATCTTGATGATGCACCTTTATTTGTCAAGAAAGTTTGCAAAATAGTTGTATATCTTGTCTTATATGTAGATGATATTTTGATGACAGGGAAAAATGAAAGCTACATTGCATCCATAAAGAAAGAATTGAAGAAAGGTTTTGAAATGACTGATTTGGGCTATGTTCATTACTATCTTGGTATTGAAGTAACTCAACATCTGAACTCCATATTCCTTTCCCAAAAGAAGTACATTGGAGATTTGTTGAACAAGTTTGGCATGACAAAATGCAATCCTCTTACTACTCCAATGGAACAAAACTTAAAGCTCACATCCATTGAAGGAAAAGAATTTGAGGATGCAACAAAGTATAGACAACTTTTAGGAAGTCTCAACTACCTAACTACTACTAGACCAGACATTCTGTTTGCTGTTGGAATCCTCTCTAGGTTTATGCAAAAGCCTTGTGAGGGACATTGGTCTACTGTAAAAAGAGTTCTAAGGTACTTGAAGGGAACTCAAGACTTTGGAATCAAGTATAAACAGGTGGGAGACTTCAGCTTGATTGGATACTCTGATTCAAACTTCGATGGAGACAAAGAAACTGGGGTATCTACTTCAGGCTATGTTATGAGTCTTGGATCAGGAGCTATCTCCTGGAGATCACGCAAACAATCAGTTCCAGTAGATTCCACAACAGAATCAGAATATGTGGCAGCAACTGAGGCAACAAAAGAAATTTTGTGGCTCAAGAATATTCTTGAAGATTTGCAGGTAAAACAAGAACAATCAACTCCACTCATGATTGACACTACCTCAGTGATAAAGTTGGCCAGGAACCCAAAGTTCCACGATCAAAAAAAGCACATCAATACTAAATATCATCTGATTCGACATCATGTTGAGGCCAAAACAATCCATCTCCGCCATTGTTCCACTAATGAGAAAATTTCAGACATCCTCAAAAAAGCATTTGGAAGAGAAAAGCTTGAATGATTCAGAATGATGCTTGGACTCACCAACATCCCTTCAGATTAAGGGGGGAATGTTGACACCTAATCGTCAGGATTGGGTGAATAAGTGTAACACATGTAAATAAATAATAAGAAATATCAATAGTCACCGGGAGATGAAGTGAATAGTATCTCCCTCATGTATATAATAAAGACCAACCTGAATGAATATGAATAAGTTGCTTTTGAGGAGTTACTGCCTGGTCTGACAAAACTAGTGAGAGTTCCTTTGAGTCTGAAGAAAAAGGAAAAGATAAGTTCAAAGGAAAGGGGAAGAAGAATTATTCCATCAAGATCGAGAAAGAAAAAATCACATGTAAACATATTTTTGAAGATGGAAATGATGAGGATCATTTATGGAAACTTCATCCAGAAATGAGACCCAAAAAGTTCAAGAACAAGGAGAAGGAGAAGAAATTGCAACTACACAACATGAGTTAGGTTTAGATTATGGAGTTGAAACAAAGATCACAGCTATGGGTTTGAAAGCTAAAGACATTGCAAGTATTGTTTCTTCAATTTTTCTCAATGATACTCAAGATGAAAAAATAAGAATAGAACTTTTGCATATTAGATTTGTTTCAAAACATACCAAGATAGATACATTGTTTGATACTATTTCACAAGCAAATCTTATCTCAGACGACATTGTCAAGAAGTTGAATCTAGAAACCATTCCTCATCCTAAACCATATCCTTTAGGTTGGGTATGTGAGAATTAAAAATTTCAGGTGACAAAGAAGTGCATACTTAGATTTGTAATCATTGCAAAATTTCTAGATGAGGTAGAACTTGATGTAATTCCCATTGATATATGTGGTATTGTTTTTGGAAGGCAATATCTATAAGATAGGAGATCTATTTTTCATCGCCATGAGAACAAATATCATTTTTTCAAGAATGGGATTGAGTACATTGTTAGAGAACACAACAAGAAGTTGAATGAATCTCTTGTAAATGCAGGAAAAATCAAGTGAATTGTTAATCCTAGTAAGAATTTTGCATTGTTAATGTTCGAACATGAAGATGTTGATGAATGTAAAACCTTTCAAGGAAATGAAGAAAATGTGAAATTTCATTTCACAGATATTGCTAATTAAAGTGATAAATGTTTCAGGAGTCTAATATGTTTCCTCCTAAAAGAGGTAAGCAACATGAAGTAAATTTGCAACAACATGCATCATTGATGAACATTGGTGTGAACAAGATGTTGGTGTTAGAGAGTGAAAAAAACAGAGAGTAAATTCAAAAGAAATTTGACAAAGAGGACATTGGTTCCAAAAAAATTTCTTGTGGGTTTCATAATGTGTTGTGTTATCACCCTAAAATTTTTGTTTCTAAGCTTTGGAAAGTTTGCCTTGTTTCTAGTCATAGTCTTATAGGTTTTGAGTCATCTCATCTCAACAAGTGTCATTCTCTTTTCCAAAAAGTTTCATAGCCTCATTCCATGTCCTAAAAGCCTCACCATGTGTTTTGACATCAGTTTGATTCCAAAGGATTCATGTTAGTCTTGGTCTAGTCTTTCCATGGTTGTTTTCATGTCTAAGATCTATAAAAGAGCCTTGTTGGTATGGTCAAATAGGGTCAACACTCCGTTCTTGCCCATCACTAGTCCCACATCACCTAAAATTCCATGTGTCAAACTTGTGTCAAGGTTTTCATAGTGAAAAACTCACTCTAGGTTTTTTCATAGCGCAGACAGTGTAAAAAACCAGTTTTGCGCTACGAAATCACTGAACTAGGAGTTTTCATAGCACACTACAAAACCCCTGAAGCAGCATGTTTCAACAGAAAAAACGGTTTTTACTAGTTAACTTCCCGAAGGTTTCCTGAGCAGCTGAGAACTCAATTTTTGAAAACTGAAAGAGGCTTTTCTTCCTAACATGCTGAACTAAAAAAACCTCTTTCAGTTTCTTCAAATTCATTCTTAAGTGGAAGGAATTTATGGTTAAACTTGCGCTACGAAACTACTGAAAGTCAAGCTTGGTCTTTTGGTTTTAGCAGTCCTTTTCAAGATCAGTTTCTGGTCACATGAAAAGGTATTTTCGAATTATGAAGGAGTTTTCTCTTCATAAATGCTTCAGCTAAAATAACCTATCTCACTCTCTTCATAAGTGTTTTCAGTTTGGAGATAATAAGCTTTCTTTGAAACCCAAAATTCAGAGAACGGATTTTTCCTATTTGACACGTGTTTTTCAAGGATATATTAGGGACAGCTGGAGAAGTATTTTGAAGAAACAAGAAAGGTTTTTGTTCTAGACATCATGGAATACAAAAACCTCCTTCAGTTCTGAAAAATTTGTCATGTATGAGGAGATAAAGGCTCTGTCCCACGTGCCATTTTCAGGGATCCTAAACCTAAAAACAGGGAAACATGTTCCCTAATTTATAGGGTTTGTCTTCAACAGTTAGATGACCACGTGGGAGGCTTCATCAAATTCGACTTCTCAAGGTTCCAAGTTGTCAAATAATGCTTTAAATGCTTATATAAGGTTGTTGTAATCATGATAAGGAGTTACAGTCCTAGTTGTATTAGGTCACTAGCACTCCTAGTTAACAACTAGTTCTAATTAATGGTTTGTTTTATGGTTAGAATAGGTGTCACCGATGGAAAATTCGAATTCTCTTGACGAGGGATGATGGAATCCTAATTGTAAATGCTTTATATAGAGCAAGAGGTCGAATTAGCAAAGGGTTGGAGACTTTTTGGCTCAGCTACTGCTTTATGTGCAGACAGTGCATATTTTTAACCTAATGCAGATTTCTACTTAGACAACTCAAGATTTATGAAGAGTTCTTGTATGTTCTTGTTATGATGGCATCTTCCAATACTTACATTACAGTGGTGTTTAGTTATGATACTCAGAACTCATCAATGATGCTCTGAATTCCTTCATAGATAAACTAACTATGTTTCATTGTTTTTTATTTTCATTTTTGCACTTGAACTCTATAATGCCTTGACTTCCATGCTAGGTAGAATGCTTTGGCTTCACTATTCAGGATTCAAAGAGAGTTTTTAATGTCATATTGTCTAATGGCTTTCCTCTTCACTTACTTGCAGTGGTATGAATACATGTTACATAGAACTCATCAATCATGCTCTAACTTCCTTCATGTATTTATAAACTGTGTTTCCTTGCATTGTATCTTTGTTTTGTTGATGCATAAAAACTTTCTATGCCCTGACTTCATGTTAAGCTGATCTTGATGTGGTACTGAAACATACTTTGATTCCATAGCCTAATGGTAGCCAGCCTTCATCTTTTAACCTATAAACATATACAATTACAAACCATAGAGTTAGCCATCTATTCATATCTTTAATCTAAATCATTAACCCTTTGAGAGAGCCCTCTCAGGCTGAGGAGGCTAAGCCTTAGCTAAAAGATTGGTTTGAAATAGTTACACCGAGATAGTCTGATCAGCAGCCTATCAGGGTCCTATTTTGGTGATAACATTTTGGTGCGTCTGCCGGGAGCCTGAAGTCTATTCATTCCCGAAATTAAGAGGCTGAACTTCTGAAGGTAGCAGGAGCTCAGACATCTTTTTGAGGCTGCAAAACTACCTTGGCGACTCCACACATCGAATAAGAAATTGGAAGGTGACTCCACTACTAGAAGATTAGTAGCTTGATGAAGTTTCAAGATGAGTTCCACTGCAAGAATGAATGCCAGGTATGCTGCTATGAATCGGTCTCATATCCCTGGTTTTCCAAATCCTATGCCAAAGGTTGATTGGTTAGAGGATCTTTCGATATTCAAAGATGAAAAGAAAGACAATATTGCTCTTCATTTGGTTAGGTTTCATATGCATGTACGCAATCTTAAGGTTCAGTTTCCTGAAGATTGTCTCATGAGGATGTTTATGACCACTTTAGAAGGAAAAACATGGTCTTGGTATAAAAGTTTGGAAAATGGTTCAATATATTCGCTTGCTAATTTTCATGATGAATTCTATGAGATGTATAAAGAATGTCATCCTTCCTTTTTGCTGCTCAAATATTGCTGTAAACATTCTTTAAGTCTTATTCAGTATTTGGAGGATTGTTATGATGATGATGAATTTATGGATGAAGAAATTTTAGAGGCTCTTCATAACAATACATTTCAACACCAAGAATAAAGTATAACATCCCATGAAATGCAGCATGAAGATCAGTAGGGGTTTACTTATGAAAATCATATTACATCCTCTGAGAGTGATGTAGATATGCAGCAGACTTGTCAGTCTTCGGATCATTATCAAGATGAACATGATTACAAACACCAAGAAGAAACGCTGGAAGAAATATTTTATGACCCTCAGGCAGAGGAAAAGGTTGTTCATTTTTGTAATTCCTTGCAGTAGATTACACCAAAGAATGATGATAATAATGAGGAAAATTACATTGTTTGTTGGAATCATTCAGAAAAGCAGTTGGATAGCTTGTCAAATAAATGTTGTGTAGTTGAGGATCAGTTGTTTGAAGAGATAGAATGTTATGGGAATCATCAAACTAACCATGTGTTTTTTGACCCTATAACTGACTACATGGAAAAGATTTACTGTTCATGCTTCCAATTATATTTTCATCCTGAAGAATAGTTACACCTCATGCTGCCTTGGTTATTTCAGTATCTTGCTTATTTTTGCTTCAAGCACAGTCAAGAGATTCAAGTGTCAGATCAGATCGACGACTGGCTTCATTGGAAGTTTCATGTTCCTTGAGCTACAAGTGGAGATTGCAGCTGATAGGGTAGGTAGGAATGTGAAAATAAGCTCAAGGTAGGTTGATTGAGCATCTGTTTTAGTAGGTGCAGTTTGAATTCTTCTTTCAGAAATCATTAAAGGCTTGAGGAGCAGATTGGGAAAAAGTTCAGAGTTTTATTCTAGAGGATGGATAGCGGCACTAGAGCTACAAGTTCTTAGTATACCACAAGGGCACACTATCCCTAGTGGAGCCACTGTTATCACCCTAAAATTTTTGTTTCTAAGCTTTGGAAAGTTTTCCTTTTTTCTAGTCATAGTCTTATAGGTTTTGAGTCATCTCATCTCAACAAGTGTCATTCTCTTTTCCAAAAAGTTTCATAGCCTCATTCCATGTCCTAAAAGCCTCACCATGTGTTTTGACATCAGTTTGATTCCAAAGGATTCATGTTAGTCTTGGTCTAGGCTTTCCATGGTTTTTTTCGTGTCTAAGATCTATAAAAGAGTCTTGTTGGTATGGTCAAATAGGGTCAACACCCCATTCTTTCCCATCACTGGTCCCACATCACCTAAAATTCCATGTCTCAAACTTGTGTCAAGGTTTTCATAGTGAAAAACTCACTCTAGGTGTTTTCGTAGCACAGACAGTGTAAAAAACCAGTTTTGCGCTACGAAATCACTGAACTAGGAGTTTTCGTAGTGCGCTACGAAACCCCCGAAGCAGCCTGTTTCAGCAGAAAAACTATTTTTACTAGTTAACTTCCAAAAGGTTTCCTGAGTAGCTGAGAACTTGATTTTGAAAAATTAAAGAGGCTTTTCTTCCTAACATTCTAAACTATGAAAACATCTTTCAGTTTCTTCAAATTCATTCTGAGGTGGGAGGAATTTATGGTTAAACTTGCACTACGAAACTGCTGAAAGTCAAGCTTGGTCTTTTGGTTTTAGCAATATTTTTCAAGATCAGTTTCTAGTCACATGAAAAGGTATTTTGGAATTATGAAGGAGGTTTATCTTCATAAACTCTCCAGCTAAAATAACCTATCTCCCTTTCTTAATAAGTGTTTTCAGTTGGGAGATAATAATCTTTCTTTGAAACCCAAAATTCAGAGAACGGATTTTTCCTGTTTGACATGTGTTTTTCAAGGATAGATTCAGGACAGCTGGAGAAGTATTTAAAAAAAAAGGGGTTTTTGTTCTAGACATAATCGAATACAAAAACCTCCTTCAGTTTCGAAAAATGTGTCATGGATGAGGAGATAAAGGGTCTGTCCCACATGCCATTTTCAGGAATCCTAAACCTAAAAACAGGGAAACATGTTCCCTAATTTCTAGGGTTTGTCTTCAGCAGTCAGATGACCACGTGGGAGGCTTCATCAAATTCGACTTCTTGAGGTTGCAAGTTGTCAAATGATGCTTTAAATTCTTATATAAGGATGTTTTAGTCATGATAAGGACTTACAGTCCTAGTTGTATTAGGTCACTAGCACTCCTAGTTAACAGCTAGTTCTAATTAATGGTTTGTTTTATGGTTAGAATAGGTGTCACTGATGGAAAATTCGAATTCTCTTGATGAGGGATGATGGAATCGTAATTGTAAATGCTTTATATAGAGCAAGAGGTCGAATTAGGAAAGGGTTGGAGACTTTTTGGCTCAGCTGCTACTCTATGTGCAGACTATGTATATTTTTAACCTAATGCAGATTTCTACTTAGACAACTCAAGATTCATGAAGAGTTCTTGTATGTTCTTGTTATGATGGCATCTTCCAATACTTACATTGCAGTGGTATTTAGTTATGATACTCAAAACTCATCAATGATGCTCTGACTTCCTTCATAGATAAACTAACTATGTTTCACTGTTTTGTATTTTGATTTCTGCACTTGAACTCTATAATGCCTTGACTTCCATGCTAGGTAGAATGCTTTGGCTTCACTATTCAGGATTCAAAGAGAGTTTTTAATGTCATATTGTCTCATGGATTTCCTCTTTCACTTACTTGCAGTGGTATGAATACATGTTACTTAGAACTCATCAATCATGCTCTAACTTCCTTCATGTATTTATAAACTGTGTTTCCTTGCATTGTATCTTTGTTTTGTTGATACATAAAAACTCTCTATGCCCTGACTTCATGTTAAGCTGATCTTCATGTGGTACTGAAACATACTTTGACTCCATAGCCCAATGGTAGCGAGCATTCATCTTTCAACCTATAAACATATACAATTACAAACCATAGAGTTAGCCATCTATTCATATCTCTAATCTAAATCATTAACCCTTTGAGAGAGCCCTCTCAGGCTGAGGAGGCTAAGCCTTAGCTAAAAGATTGGTTTGAAATAGTTACACTGAGATAGTTTGATCAGCAGCCTATCAGGGTCCTATTTTGGTGATAACATGTTGGATTTGAAAATGGATGGTGCATGGCGATGGCAATCACATTTAGTTAAGAGTTGAGCCAAGTACAAGGCTAGACATTGTAAGCATCGTCATGACGACAATGTTCAAGGTGAGAAGAATTTGAGATTGTTCAAGATTCGTTTGATTGGAAGCCGAGGAGGGAATCTATCTATTCCTTCAAGGGAAGTTTTTTGTTCTTGATATTCTGGGAAATTGCAGCAAGATGTTATCTATGATAGCAAGATAAGGACTCTAAAATTAGGAAAAATGATGTATTTTCATGAAAATCTCAAAATGAAAAATTGAAGAAACGTTCAGTGGATTGAGAGTGGAAGGGTGAGGGAGCTATACCCTCATCTATTTGTTAATTGATAAAGATATAAAGCTTCCAATGGGGAGGACTGATCTGGTGAATCAAAATAATGCTCAAAACTGAAAGTAGGGAATAGAGCTCGAAACCTATACAATTGAATAGATCTCAATGATCTGAATCCAACGTAAATCATTTCACTCAAATATGACATGGGATGCTCCCAAAAATGTGTTCTCATCATTATGGGAAAAGAATAAAACTTTTGGAATTTGAGTTGCAGAGATGCCTAGTCAGCAATCCATACCGCTGACTAGACCGTGATTGGCAAGGTGACTAGTCCTCCATCGGCCAATGGTTGGTGGACACTTGGCACAACAATATTGGTTGTGGCATGGAAAGCTTGTGTTGGTTTATGGCTTGGTTGAAGTGGACCAATGATGGAGTGTCACGTGGCCTCCTCATGGCAGCCAAAATTTGGGTTGAGGGCCAAACAACACCCTTGCAGGATTCGAAACCAAGACCTCTCAACAATTAACCAAGGGCCACACCAACATGCCACATTATGTTTCTTGTTAAACGTATGGTGCAAAACAATATTTAACTTTGGAAATTGATGCATTTGAGGGGGGGGGGGTGGGGCGGGCTAAGCCCTAGCCCCTGGCCACCCATGCACCACAAGACCGTGGGCAGGTGTTATAGACATTTTTGTGCCTTACAGCATTGAGCATGAAATGTCCATAATCTTAGGGATCCAAAGTCCCTAAACATGTTGTTCCTACCCCTAGAGGAACAAGGCTAACAAACCACAGCAATTCACAGAAGTTCTCCACCTGAAACTGCTCAAAAACAAGTCAATTCAGGATCATGTCAACTGCTCCACTGACCATCTATGCTGAATGTCAATGGCTACACTGGCTACCTGTGCTGAATGTCAACTCCAACACTGGCTACCTGCGCTGAGCGAGATTGGACATGTGGCAGGCTCATTCCTCAAGGTGTCAAAACCCAGGAAGCTTCCAAAATGACACTTACCTCAGGGAATTCGACTGGTGATGAGTAAGAGGTTCCAAATCTCCAAGTGGAAGCAAGAACCTCCAAGTGGACTCAAGAACTAACAGAGGGAGAGGACATTAGTTAGATCTCAAGCTGACTCATCCTCTCTCCAAACATCTATATATGGATCTCTCCTCCATGAGATCCAGAGGGCGGAATTTTGTTATTGCAAAGAATTGCTGTTGGTTTGAGACTGGAATCATTGGGTGCTTAATTCTTTGAAGGGAGGTGAAGATAGGAATTCCATTCTTCTGGGAAGGAGATGCTGGATTGGAGCCCTCTGGGTTGTATCTCTTCCTAAACCTTGTTATTTATCAATAAAGCTATCTTAGTTTTCTCCTATATACTGATGTATCTTTGATGTATGATTGCATTAGTGTATTTGATTTACTTCTAATCCTGAATCATTTATGAATATGAATATCTGTCTTTGTGTTGTGTTCTTCTCTTGTCGCAAGTAGCTGTTCTCTTGTCGCAAGTGGTTGTTCTCTTGTGATCTCGCAGGAATCAAGTAGCTGTTCTCTTGGGCGAGCGAGGAGGCAAGTAGCTGTGAACACCCAAAGAAAAGAGGATCTGGATCGAGGGACAAACGGAAGACACCGGTAAGTCCATTGATCTCTCCTCTTTCAAATTTCATAAAGGAGGAAACCAGAATAGCTGTCTCTGTTTGTTGCTAAGGCACTGTCACACCTTAGGTGGATAGGATCGTCCTGCATAAACATTTTTCCCCACAACAAATTGGCGACTCCACTGGGGAGATTTGTTTTAGTCATTTTATTTGTGTTTCTATCATTGTTTACCTCATAGACTCAACAGCAACAATCGAACTGCTTCTGCTTTTCTCAGTTGCAAAGTAGACAGTTGCTGCCTTGATCCTTCACTGGATTTTGTCTATGATTTGAACAATGGACTCACAAATGATTTGATGATCCTTTGTGATAGATCTTAGTACCCTCTCAAAGCATCCCTTTGATTATACCTTGCTTGTGTTTCTAATTTGGCCTGAAACCGTTGATTATTGAGCAATCTGTGACCGAGAACCCAGTGAGAAACGAGAGTTTCTCCTTCAGCGCAACTGCTGTGAAGGCATTCTGCATTTCAACGCAGGTCCCGTGAAGGCTACCTGCACTGAATGTCAAAACCACAGTGTTGAAGTTGCGCTTAACCAGTCTTGCCTTGTGTAGCTGGGGTTCTCTGCTCTCTGTTGCCCTGTTTTGATCTCTGATTTTTGCATCCTGTAACCAGCATAGGTACCAGTCAGATAACTCCTTTTCTCTGCTTAAATTCTGCCTCCTTTTGTACAAAAAGACTGTGAGTGTTTTTATGTGTTTGTGGCATCATTTACAGTTTTCCTTTGCATGAGTGAAATAATCATCCTGTAGCCCTTGATTCAGATCTGTTGATTGTGATCTTAGGAGAGAGTTCATTGGCTGTTTACAGTTGATTATACATTTACTTTTGCTTATTGGTTTGAGTTTGTCTCTTTTAAGTGTCGAAACAAGTGTTCATTTTGAAAGTCGCAAAGTGTTGTAATCTCTTCTACCCTTGTTGATTTCGAAAAAGTAAATTTGTTTGTATCTGTCATTTAAAAGCAAATTCAAAGTTGTACAAAAAGCTTTCTTTGTAGGCATCAATACTAAGAAAGCGGAAAACAAACACCTACATTGTGCATTTGCATTTTGATAAGTTTGCATGCTTGATTTAGGAACAGTGCATTAGAGTGTGCTGATTGCTCTTTGAGAAAATATGGTGTCTTTCTTTTCCCTTAGTAGCTAGGATTTTCAAAGTCGAAAAGATATAAAGCTTGCTTATCATCTTTAGACTGCATTTAGGAATTTGTATCATACATCTCGTGGTGAACCTTGAAAGGCAAACTTCTAAAAAGATCAACTTAAAATAAACTGAATGAACTTAACAATGCTTTGCAACATAACGCACAACATAGAGGTCTAGGCTAGAGACGTGTTCCGGCGTCGTTAAGCCTGGTGACTGTCGATCTCGTGGAAGGTGGGTGATTCCTCCTGAGGGACGATAGCGCTAGTACGGATTGTGCTCCCACGTACCGTCGCGTATATATTGGGAGACCCCTATAGGCATATATCCTTTATCCTTAGGAAGCCGTGTCGGCTGCCCTACTGATCTCAATGCACTGAACATAGCATTCAGGAAGATCGACCGCCCGTACCCTAAAAAGTATTCTGCGGTTTTGTGAAAAGTTTGGCACACCCTCTGCCTAGAACTCCAGAGCAATTTCTTTTGGCCTTTTTCAGACTCTATAACAGAAAAAGTCCATCCGAGCATTTGTCACTTCGAGCTCGTTAAAACATCGAAGGAGACTAGAGTCATCTTTATCTTTTTCTCGACTCTTTAAAAGTGAAAAAGCAAGTTGTGTCTAAAGCGTCGTTAACAATTTATTTTAAACGAAACAATCACCCTTTATTCCCACGTTGATCTTTAGGTTGAAAAGATGGAGCCCACCAACCAAGGAATTCCCTTTAGTGGAAATCCTAGTCCTTTCTCCTCTTGGGGAGAAGTTGGTGCACCCCACATGGCCACATTGTCGCTTCCAGGACTGACAATTGGCCTACCAGTCTGGCTCTTTTCAACCAATGTCGTTCAGAACACCACCATTCCTGAACAGTCGAGTCAACAGTTAGACCAGACCAGAGTTTCCCACCATCCTTCTACTTCATCTTCCTCTCCTCCTTCCTCTTCACTTGACGGAACTGGTAAAAAAAAAAACCGGGTTCCTAAGGAGAAGAAGGAGAAGAAGAAGAAAGAGAAGAAGAAGAAGGAGCCAAAGGCGACTGGGGGCAAACAAGTGTCGTCTGACAAAAATCCACACACAGCACTGGCAAGGCCTAAATCGCCATGCGTCATATGCAAGGGAGACCACTTCCACAGAGATTGTCCCTGTATCCCTCAGATACTAAGGGACTGGTCTCCCCGTTTGCACAATTCGGTAGCGTCGACCTTTGATAGCCATGTTGACTGCTCACCATCGACTAGTGGAAGTGAAGCCACAGGACGAAGAGGGAACGCTATATTTCCCTGCAAACTGTGTGAAGGCGATCACGCCATCCACCGTTGTCCCTTCCTAGACGAGGCAAAAAGAGTTCTGGAGGATCGCCCGATTTTACGAGCGCAACTTCCTCCTGGATATCAAAGACTCCTGCCAAGTCCTTCGCTAGTTGAAAACCGGGCTGGCCCGCTCAGATGGTCAGCCAAAGCACCTATCATTGAAGATGAACCGTCTAAATCCATACCTGACGAAAGTCTAAAGGTTGAAACGGCAGTTGACCTGGTTTTGCCTTCAGAGGCTCTATCTTCGAATGACACCATCACAGAGGAGAATAAAGACGACACCGTCCAAATTCTCTTCATCAACACTGACTCTGATGAACAAGGGGGCAATGCCACCATTCCTTTATCACAGGAAGGAAGTTCGTCAGAGCGATATCCGGCCGTCTATTCGGTCCCACCGCCAAGCAACCTAGTTGTCTCGTTCGACTGGAACCAACTAGGCAGACCCCGCTTGCCAGCTAGCATACCATTCAGAATTATCGTCCAAACATAAAGAATGGTAATGGCTGGCACTATCATTGATGAGGGGGAATCTGTGAGTATCCTTTCCTCTATTGCTTGGAAAGCGCTTGGTTTGCCAGCGCTTCTGCCTGAAATGAGAAATCTATCAGGCTTTGATAAAGGAACCAGTCGACCTTTAGGGATCCTCCCCAATGTGCCCATAACATTGAAAGGGAAGACCGTTCAAATGAACGTGATGGTCGTTCAAGGACCCTTGGATTGTAAGCTACTCCTTGGACGAGACTATATATATTGCATGGGAGCCATCGTCTCATCACTCTTTAGAGTAATGTGTTTTCCGCATGAAGGAAGAATGGTCAAGCTCGTGGACCAACTTTCATTCCCCGGATCACGCATCGCAAATAGTCATGAACCATCCCTAAATGGTCTATTCATGCAAGAAGTGTCTCAACCCACGGTCCGTCCTCCTGATGAGCGCGAGTAATCCGGGAGGATATGACTGGAACCCAGGGGGCATGCGTCCTGGTCTGCTTCGGCAGGAAAACTTCGGGTATAGGGTAGGTTTCCGCGGGAGAATATGATTAGTCCATACCCCGTCTGTCTAGGAAGAGGGTTGTTCTAGAATAAGATTCTTTTGTCAAAGTTATGTGAGTTGGCGGGCTACGTCGCTCACCTTTGTCTATTTCGGTAGACATCGCCGAAGAAATGTTTTGTTTGCTCCGTGAATGAGACAATCTTTGGGTAACCTGAAAGAGGTAAGCCTCTCTCGTTAAAACAAATGTTTTGACGGAAAAGAAGTAGAGGTAACCTTGAAACCGTACTTTATACCTGGGGGCATGCAAACCTTTTGGAGTGCAAGCAAAGAGCGGTTATTTATCTGTTTTTTGGGTTAGCCGTTTCCTAACTTGCATAAAGAAAGGATGCGGAGCAAAGCTTAGTGAGATGAAGCTCCTTAAAAAATAGAATCTTGATGAGACACTCTTATCATATGACTGGTAAGATCGAGCAGTTTTAGCGCATAGTTCATGCTCGTTAAAAAATAAACATAAGATCGAGCAGTTTTGGCACAAAGTTCATGCTCGTTAAAAAATAAACGCAAGATCCAAGCAGTTTTAGCGCATAGCTCATGCTCGTTAAAAAATAAACATAAGTTTGAGCAGTTTTAACGTGGACTTCATGCTCGTTAAAAAATAAACATAAGCACCACCCGGTAAATAACCACAGTGAATGTAATATCATCAGCCATTAAAGCCTTGGTCGTGTTTGCCCATCACCTCCACTTTTCATTTGGCTGATCATCCACATCCATATGATTGTTTACCCATTTTGAGGAACAGCTGCGAAGAGTGATTTCACCTAGCCATCCTTGTGACACTGCCGTGATTGGAAAATTCCAACCTGTACCTGGAATCAGCTGCTAACCCTGTTTATCACTCGTTCCTCAAAAGACGAGTCTTCTTTAAGCTCTTTTCAACTGACTCGTAAAATATGAAAAGATTGCCGAGTTTTGGCCTTCCAGCTCGTTAAAGCGACCGGAAGTGCTATCCCTCCTCTAGATTTTAATCTATTTGGACCTGAGGGATTATTGCACAAAAAGATCGAGCGCTTGTTTTGTTCGGCTCGTTAAAACTATCAAAAACTCATCCCTTCTGTATTGTTTTATACTTTTTCGGACTTAAGGGATTAGATGACGAAAAAGGAATTTTGGAGTTAACTTTACGTACCTTTTCAGACTCTCTAAAAATGAAAAGGGACCGAGTCGTCTTTGTCGTTAGACTCGTTAAAATCATTAAATAGCGACAAACTTGTCTTTAGACGAGAACGAGTTTCACTATTGCTAGGCTCATTAAAACATAGCGATGGGCTTGCCCGAAGGGCAGGTTATAGAACAAGCATATGTTATCCTCCTCAAGCTTGAAAAAAATAAAGAGGTACTGGTCAGCAATGACTGGGGAAAAATTGGGAGAAACTAAAGAAAACTTTGATGGTAGCAGGTCACTCTTGAACATGACACTTTTCATCCGTACCACAATCAGGTTGGGTTGTTTCATTCACCGGTCACATCACCATGGTCTCGCCATACCATCCATAATTGGGGTAATGCTACCGATCCATCGCATCAGTGTCGCCATATGTTCAAGAGAAGTCGTTCAGAAAGAGTCAACCGGGTCCCATCCACTGTCATACATTATCCTTCATCCATTCATGACCGCCACCCTGAATCATATGTCACAGATCATTTTCACCTCCATCAAAATCATTAGCTCCGTTCCGTGTCACTGATGTGGGATTCATTAAGGCCCTCCTTTGACGTATCGCTTCTTGTCGACATCAGCTCATTATCCAAGAAGTTGATCTAGGAACAACCCCTTCAGTACTTTGAAGCTTGCATGCCTCAATGGCAAGTTTCTCACTTCCGGCGACAGGTATACATCAATGACCTTCGACCAGAAGATTTTGCGTGGTGTTTGACGCCAAGTCCTTTATTCACACCACGTGAATTGTACTGCAGTACCTTGAGGGTCATTATCATTATCGGTGATTCCTCTCGCACTTGTTAACGGTTTACATCATTGACCGGTAATCAAGCGATGTTTTTCCATGTTCGACTTCAGAACAATTCTCACATGGATCGACTTGTACTTAGAGTGAAGATCGAACGAGTTTGAAGACCCCGGATCTAGTTTCATCCATCCGGGATGCGATATATATATTCGGGAAAGATAAAGACATTTGACATGTACATCATTGCAGCAGACGATCATCCTACTCAAAGGATGATAATTTCATCAAAATTATCAGTCTACCATCAGACGATTGTCTGTTCTATGTACAGAAAATGAATTTATAAAGCTGAGCATGGGAATGCCCGCCTCAGCTAGATCATGAAAGCAGTATGAAAAATAATGTATTCTATTGTATCTTATTACAGGTCTCCTCCTAGCAATTGGATGAACTTCGGACCCTCCTGGATAAAGCATTTCACCCTATAAACGGCCTCATACTTTAGGGGGCAACTGTTATAGACATTTTTGTGCCTTATAGAATTGAGCATGAAATGTCCATAATCTTAGGGATCCAAAGTCCCTAAACATGTTGTTCCTACCCCTAGAGGAACAAGGCTAACAAACCACAGCAATTCACAGAAGTTCTCCACCTGAAACTGCTCAAAAACAAGTCAATTCAGGATCATGTCAACTGCTCCACTGACCATCTGCGCTGAATGTCAATGGCTACACTGGCTACCTGCGCTGAATGTCAACTCCAACACTGGCTACCTGCACTGAGCGAGATTGGACATGTGGAAGGCTCATTCCTCAAGGTGTCAAAACCCAGGAAGCTTCCAAAATGACACTTGCCTAAGGGAATTCGACTGGTGACAAGTAAGAGGTTCCAAATCTCCAAGTGGAAGCAAGAACCTCCAAGTGGACTCAAGAACTAACAGAGGGAGAGGACACTAGTCAGATCTCAAGCTGACTCATCCTCTCTCCAAACATCTATATATGGATCTCTCCTCCATGAGATCCAGAGGCTGGAATTTTGTTATTGCAAAGAATTGTTGTTGGTTTGAGACTGGAATCATTGGGTGCTTAATGCTTTGAAGGGAGGTGAAGATAGGAATTCCATTCTGCTGGGAAGGAGATGCTGGATTGGAGCCCTTTGGGTTGTATCTCTTCCTGAACCTTGTTATTTATCAATAAAGCTATCTTGGTTTTCTCCTATATACTAATGTATCTTTGATGTATGATTGCATTAGTGTATTTGATTTACTTCTAATCCTGAATCATTTATGAATATGAATATCTGTCTTTGTGTTGTGTTCTTCTCTTGTC
Organism: Pinus tabuliformis; assembly: GCA_031772625.1. Classification (NCBI taxonomy): domain Eukaryota; kingdom Viridiplantae; phylum Streptophyta; class Pinopsida; order Pinales; family Pinaceae; genus Pinus; species Pinus tabuliformis. Next base: position 770,197,038 of record CM062808.1, on the reverse strand, counting down.
GCAAGTAGCTGTTCTCTTGTCGCAAGTAGCTGTTCTCTTGTGATCTCGCAGGAATCAAGTAGCTGTTCTCTTGGGCGAGCGGGGAGGCAAGTAGCTGTGAACACCCAAAGAGAAGAGGATTTGGATCAAGGGACAAACGGAAGACACCGGTAAGTCCATTGATCTCTCCTCTTTCACATTTCATAAAGGAAGAAACTAGAATAGCTGTCTCTGTTTGTTGCTAAGGCACTGTCACACCTTAGGTGGATAGGATCGTCCTGCATAGGCATTTTTCCCTACAACAGTAGGGGAATGAGGGTTAGGACCTATCCCAACCCTCATGGCCATTAACACAACTACATTCCCATAGAATGTAATCGAATGCATAACTGGAGCATAAATGGAGATGGGGGCTAGCCCTGAGTCATATGACCCCATAATGTGACTAGGAGTGTGGCGGACAGGAGAGGCCCACTGCTAGGGGCCAAGCCAAGGTCACATACAAGAGAATAAGACCGTGGGCATGCGCTAGAGTGGGGGCTAGACAGGGCCTTGGAATATCGACACCTTTTGTCGTAGTATGGTCATCATGTGTTTAGGGTTTTTGGGACTCAGAGCTTAATGGACCCCTTAATGGTCCTACAATTTCGCTAGACGAGTGGAAATTGTACCAGGTTTATCGCATTGGTTCCACATTTGGGGTGCTTGAGCCAAGTTGAGGCCAAATTGTAGGATGGTTAGCTAGATAATTTGGAAAAAGGATGAAACATGCACAACTTTCTTAGTTTTTTGCCAAATGAGGTGTAGAAAGAACCAAAACATGAGTTTTTCACTGTTCTGGAGCCATTAGAGACATTGCTTCAGAATTTTGAGAACTTTAAATTGATGTAAACATATATTTTTTTAGCATAATGGAAGAGGCCCAACATTGGAAGTTGGACCAGGAGATGTAGCCCAGGAGGGGTGAACTCCTTTATCATTTGTTGTTTTGTGTTTGATGTTATGGTACTGATGTCTTATTTATTTTTTTCAAAATTGAGTTTTTAAAGCATGTAATGTGTTAAAGATATTGAGATAAGTGTTTAAAAACTTTGAACATTATATTTACAAATTATAACATAAAATCTTCAAGATTTTACATACAGATCAGTGAGTGGGTGCTAGTTGTAGTATTATCGTCGATGACTATGAATTGACTATTGATTATGACATGGTTGCTAGTATTGGTAAAGAATGATTTGAAATTAATAGACATGATGTCTTGATCTTTGGAACATGTGACTGGCATGTGTGAACAGTTGTAGGGAAACATGCTTAGCATTAGGGTGACAAGGTAACAATTGATTTATTTATATAACTAATATCTGGGTGATGTGATAGCAAAAAATAAGACACAATTATAGCAAGCAAGAAGGTAAGAGAAAACAATTGGGTGAGAATTCCTTTAGCTATGTTTGAAAATTGCAATTCCAAATGAATGAGTGCTTTGCCTGAAAACAATAATTCTTCTTAACCTTCATTTTGTCTGAAATTATATGGACATGTGCTATATTCTTGAACATGTATTTGATAAGTATAACATTTTATTTCCAGTTATTGTTGGTTTTCTCAAGGAACTGGAGTCCCTTGAGAGATGATATGTGTACGTGTTTAGTTACAAGGGAGCATACTTGGCACAACAAGGTAAGGTAACTGGTATAATGTTATTTTTATTTATGCACTGACAATTGTGTGTTTATGGTAGTGTGATGCAGGGGATTGCATTGAAAAAGAGAATTCCATGAAACCTTAAAGAAGGCTTTTGTTGAGCTTCCCTTTGGAAGCACAAGGAACCATGGGGTTTATTCTTGGTGTTTGTTGCCAACTTTGTGCTTTCTATGCCTTATGATTTGTTTGCACTTGGTTTACAATTTTGTTTATGTTTGGTGCATGGACATGCCACTTTGTTTGTGGTGTTGTATTATTGTTTGATTCTAGTGGAGTTTCTTCTTATTTCCTTGTTGTTATTTCTTGTTATGTTTTCAAGTTCTTGGGAATTGGTTCAGGAAGGAGGAAAGTGAATGTAGTTCCAGGATAGCTAGTTGAAACCAAACAAGTAATGTAAGGCCTCGATGAAGCTTAGTGTATGTATACGGGAAGAAAAAGGAAAGAGTACGATAGCCAGTTGGATTGGTTGGGTCCATTGATATGAAATTAAGCAGGAACGCAAAAAAATAGAGATATATCCATAAATACAAAGATTCAGTATAAATATCACTTCAATTCATTAATGTCAAATACTGAAATATTTTTACAAACAAAATGGAAATAAGACTAGCTCAGGCGACGATAGCTTATCTATGAGTATCTATGAGAAGAGATGTGGTGGCTACATGCCTATGAACTGTGTCATAATGAGGTTCGGAGGCCTATTTATTATTGAGAAATAATGGAAAACTCTAAACATCCAAAAAACTAACCCTAAGAGAGGAAGTGCCAAAATTATAGTCCCGTTTGGGTAAATTGGTACATCAACTTCCCGGGGTCGTAGCTTTGGCATACGATGTTTGTTTCATGCGCACAATACCTTGTCATAAATATCTATCCAAGGAATACAAATTATAACTAGAAAGATTTTGTCCATGAACCATGTTTGCTCCAGTTTTCCTAAAAGACATCGTTTAGGGCCTCAAAACAGCTTCAAAAGTTCAAAACTCGAAAAAATGCAAAAAATAGTAAAATTTGCTACAACTAAGGAAAATGAAAAACTGAAAGAGAAAATGGTGGGGCTCCAAGTGGAATAGGTGGGTGTCCACCAAAATCCACCTGGATCAGTCCTCCCCCATTAGGAAGTAATGGTCCCCATTGCATTGAGTGTCTCCATGAGATGGGGAAACTTCTGTTGAACTTGGTCCGTGGTGAGACACCTTCCTTGGTGCAGGAGTTAGCTAGATTTAACAGTATGATATAGTTGGATCTTCTGCTAGCGAGTGTTCTTGATATGTGTGTCCATAATCCAATCAGTTGTGGCATGTTCCATGCCGTCTGTGTTGAAAATAACAACATGAAATGTTAAAAATAGAATCTACAAATTCCAATTTAATTTGTCCTTGAATTAAACTGAGAATTAAAATCGAATTCTATTCTCATAGAAACTTGTAAATAGTTAATTAAGTTTAATTAACTTAATTAGCTTACTAATTTCAAGTTCGCAGTCTTTCTGAAGTCATGTATATGTTCTCCCTATACTATAGGGGTGCAGGATGAGTAAATTGTGAGTTGTAATTAGATAACTCAGTTTACTGAGTTAAGTTTAGTTAAATTAGTTCCAAACTATTTTAGGAACTAACAGTGAGTTAATAGTCACTTGGTGCACTAATGCATTAACTGTTTCTACTCCAATTAACTAAAGATTGCTTCATCAAAAACTCATGCATGTCGATTTTGAGAAAGACCTAGTTGAGTTGAGGCTAGAGTGCAAGGACAATATACTATCAGTTGTATAATTTTATGAGTTGCATAGATGGTGCTTGAATTCAAGAACTGAAACTTAGAGGGATTGCATAGTTTTGGATGCACTGGTTTCCCATTAATAAGGGCTAATCAGCCATAGGAATTGCGCAAGGAAATATGGGTTTGGAGAGCTGGAGAATTGGCGAAGTGTTGGCCAAGAGTTTAATACATATACTCCCTACCACTAAATGGGTATACACCCCTCGAGTTCACGTCTTAGTATGAAGGTTATAGTAAGAAAAAAAGAAAGAAAATGAAAAAAAAATGGAAAAAGGGGGCCTAAAATGAAAAAATAAAAGCCAAACGAAATAAAGCAAAATTAAAAAAGGAAAAATGAAAAAAAGACACACCTACATATTTTCCAGTAGGGAAAAGTAAAGTAAAAAAGAAAGAAAAAAAAATGAAAAAAACAAAGAAAGAAAAAATAAAAATTATTACAATGCAATCGTAATAAAAAAGAGTTAAAAAATAAAAAAAATTAACTCGTTTTTTCTTACGATGAAATCATAGCCATGGCTTTCCCTGGATACTTATTGTGCTATGTTCCATTTATTTATCTTCGTCCTACTATTATTGTTTTCATCGATGTATTGGCTTCCGTTGGTTGAAAGTAGAAGTATATTCTTGTCCTGTGATTTAGTAAATTGCATAGGCTTGTGAATCTACAGGAAATCCTACATGGCATTGGAGCTATATTTGTAGAAATATCTACATGGTATCAGAGCTAGATTTGTAGAAATTTTCTACATGGTATCAGATCTAGATTTGTAGAAATTTTCTACATGGTATTGGAGTTAGATTTTTTTGGGCTGTGAGTTTGCAGAGAAGATATGAAATTTTTTGTGAAACATTTTTAGAAACAAACAGTCGATCTGGATTCCTTGCGAAAATATACCCAAATTCAAAAAAGCAATCAGTTGAATCGTAGCTCAAATGAGGGAGATATTGTTGATTTAAAATCAATTCTTTTTCTAGAAAATTTCATGACGCCATGACATATGAAATAGATTGGTGTTCTAGCCAAGGACCTGTATGCACTTGAGGTACAACATGCATGAAAAGCCTTGAGGAGCAAGACAAAGGTTATAGATTTGGTGATTGAGAGGGATAGTAAATTACCTCTCAACATGCAGCCCCTGAAGAAGCCTCAGAATCAGCTTCAGGAAACTGTGGAGGAGCCACAATTGGAGAAGAATAGAGAAGACCGAGTGGAGGTATCCACTCATGCACAAACCTCCAGTAATAGGAAATTTCAAGCCAAGTGGGCAGAGGGAGGACATGCATCCATACCTCTAGGAGTGAGGCGGGGCGATGTGAAGTGCTAGTCCCAAGAGGAATGAAATTTGGGAGGGTCCATTGAGAGGTTTTATCTCATGGATCATACCTTGCTACGAGAGCCCAAAGTAATAGTACCGGGAGGAATCAGTGGGATTGATGCAGTCAGAGATCAGAGTGACAGAGGGTACACAATCCAGTTACTAAAGAGCATACAAAAGGATTGGCAACAATGCAGAAAGGCAGAGTCAAAAGAAGCACAAAATTTTCAGTAGATAGAGGAAATAGCAGTCAGAGACTTTGATGACAGAGGCATCATTCTGATTCAGGTTGGATGTTTTTTGTTTTTGGAGTTGTTGGAGAAAAACAATGGAGAGAATTGTTGCATGCAGAACATTCCGAAGGTTCAGGATCATGATTGAGTTGAATTCCCTTCTTGTTGAGAGGGGGTGTTGAAAATAGCAACAAGAAATGTTAAAAATAGGATCCAGAAATTCCATTTTAATTTTTCCTTGAATTAGACTCAAAATTAAAATCGAATTCTATTCTCATAGCTACTTGTAAATAGTTAACTAAGTTTAATTAACTTAACTAGCTTAGTAATTTCAAGTTGAAAGTATTTTTGAAGTCATGTATATGTTCTCACTATATTATAGGGGTCCAAGATGAGTTAATTGTGAGTTGTAACTAGATAACTCAGTTTACTAAGTTAAGTTTGGTTAAATTAGTTCCAAATTGTTTGAGGAAATAATAGTGAGTTAATAGTTAGTTGGTGCACTAATACATTAACTAATGCTAGTCGAGTTAACCGAAGATTCCCTAATTAGAAACTCATGCATGTCAATTCTGAGAAAGACCTAGTTGAGACTAGAGTGCAGGGACAATGTACTATCAGTTGTATAATTTTTTGAGTTGCACAGATGGTGCATGCAATTAGGCACTGAATATTGAAGGGATTGCACATTTTTGGAAGCAATAGTTTCCCTTTAAGATGGGCTAACCAACCATAACAATTGCGCGAGGAAATAGGGGCTTGGAGAGCTAGAGAATTGGCTAAGTGTTGGCCAAGAGTTTTCTTGTGAGCTTGAGATTGATCATACTAAGTGTTGGGATTGTTCTTGTGAGAACAAGAATTATATTATCATCTTGAATTTATGATTTAATCAAATACAGATAGTGTTTCTTTTAACTGTGGAATTCCCCGAATAATTATTCTGTTATGTGCCATGATTTATATTCCTCTTGCTATTATTTTTTTCATCGATCTATTGGCTTCCGTTGGTTGAAATTAGAAGTATATTATTGTCCTGTTCTTTAGTAAATTACATGAGATTGTGAACCTATAGGAGTTTCTACAGTTAGAGTTTAACTCTATTGGTGTGAGTTGTTCTAAAATGTTTGATGTGTCCAATAATGGTGGGAAGTATGGTCGAAGGCAGTCCACATTGAACACTTGGTGCAGGCCAAGGAATGGGGGAATTCTGAGCTCAAAATCATTGTCTCCCACTACCTTGGTAATGGTGTAAGGACCATATGGGAGTGGTATGAGCTTCTGATGGGATTTGATAAGGCGTTCTTTCTACAAATGCAAGCAAACTTTATCACCCACCTGAAACATGTGTGGCACCCAATTTTGATCATGTCATTGCTTGTACATGGCATTTGACTTCTCCAAGATGTCGTGACCCTATTGGCAGATGCATTAGATGCATTCAATAAATCTGGTCGCTTTATCAACCTGAAACAATACATGTGTGGATTCTCTTTTTGTAGTTGCATGATGCATGTCAACATCAATCAGACACAATGGTTTAAATCCTAGACCCGCTTGAAATGGACTGTGACCAATCGAGCTATGGAGAGCTCTGTTACAACAATGTTGCACATATGGAAGAATCTCATCCCAGGTTCGAGGATGCTTCGATTTCTACATGCAGATTATGTGCACTTTCATCCTATTGATGACCTTCATCTGGCCATCAGTCTGGGGATTGAAGCAAGTCGACTTGGTGAGCTTGGTGTCCGAAGGCTTGACCAAAATGTGCTCAGGAACCTACTATCCTGATTTGATATAATGGTTTGTGGGATCCCAAAATGTACCCATACCTTTTCAAAGAAGGGTTTCGTAGTTTCCTCTGTTGTGATACTCTTATTGAAGGCCGCCAATATAGCCATCTTAGAAAATTTGTCCATGACCACAAATACACAATCATTACCATGCTTGGTAGAAGGGAGGCTAGATATAGAGCCCACAGAGATGGATTCCCATGGTTGGCTAAGAGAAGGAAGAGGAGTGTACAAGCCTTTTTTCTTGATGGTTGGCTTGGCGATGGCGTAGGTAGTTGATCATCTGATATATTTCCCAAAATCTAGTCAGAGTTCGTGCCAATAAAAGTACTTTTATGGTATAGCCACAATTTTTCCAGACTAAAGTGTCCTGCGACTTGACTTAGTGTGCCTTCAAAATCATCTTGGAACACTCACTTGAAGGAACACAAAGGTAGCCTAGGTAGCATAATAATGCATCCTAGAGATGGAAATTAGGAAATTTATTTCCATCTACTAGAATTTGGTATGTGGAGGTGAACTCTAGATAATTTTTTTATAGTTGTGGCCATCCACATGTCTCATGACCACAAGAGTTGAGAATAGTAGTCAATGTTACAACTGGGGGTCGGCTGAGGCAGTGTGCAACATGATTGGTGCTGCCTTTTTTGTATTTAATGTTCAAGTGGAATTGTTTCAGATATGTAGACCTCTTCAGATGGCGTTCGTTCTACAACTTCCATTGTGTCTATATAAACTAAACAGGTCGGTGATCAGTGTGGATGACCATCTCCTTCCCCAGAATGAAATGATTCCATTGTCAGTAATCTTGCATAATGGAATACATCTCTTTGTCATAGATGGGGTACTTCCGAATTGTATCAGAAAGTGTCTCACTATGATAGGCCATTAGATGCCAGTGTTGGGTGAGGACTACACCAATAGCATAGTCTAAGGTGTCTGTCTCAATTTCAAATGGTTGCTATAGGTTTGGTAGTGTGAGTACCGGTGCAGAGAAGAGGTAGTCCTTCAACTCAATGAATGCCTTCTGCTAGGACTCAGACCAGGAAAAAATTTCTTTCGCCATGCCCTTAGTAATCTGACTCAAAGCACAAGTGATATGGGAGAATCCCAACATGAACCTCTGATAAAAATTTGCAAGGCCCAAAAAGCTACAAAGCTTTGTTAGAGTGGTCAAGACTGGCCAATCCCAAATGACTTGGATCTTAGTCGAGTCCATGTGCACAACAAAATCATCTATGATGTAACCCAACTATTCAACTAGGCTCATGCCAAAGGTGCATTTCTCCAAGTTGGCACACATTTTGTGCTACTGAAGGGTTTGAAGAACCTGCCAAATCTATTGCAATTGTTATTCCCAACTCTTTCTGAAGATGAGGATGTCTTCTAGATAAACAATCATGAATGAGTTGGTGAAGGGCCACAGGATGTCATCCATTAGCCTCATAAAAGTAGCAGGGACATTTGTCAACCCAAAGGGCATAACCAACCATTCAAAAAAGCCTTCCTTGGATTTGAAGGTAGTATTCCATACATCTATGGGCTCTAGTGGAACCTGGTGATAGCCAGACTTAAGGTTGATCTTACTGAAATAATTGGACCCCTTGAGGTGGTTAAAAAGGTCATCAACCCATAAGATTGGGTACCTATTCCTCCCAGTGAATTTTTTTTGTGCCCGATAATCAATGCAGAGCCTCCAAGTCCCATCCTTCTTCTGTACAAGTAAAATAGGGCTCCCACAAGGTGAGGAACTTGGTCGGATGTGCCCCTTTTGCAACAACTACTAGATTTTCCACTTGATCTCTTCATTTTCTAGAATGGAATGGTGATATATCACCCCATTGGGTAGAGGTGCTCTAGGAGTTAGATCAATCGAATGCTTGACTTGACACTACAAGTGGGTGAGCAGAAGATGTCCCTATATTCTTCCATGACCATATCCATCTAATTCTGCTGCGTGGAGGAACCCTTCTCGGGGGCCATGGATGTGGCGAAAATCTTCCCCTTACTTTGAGAGTGAATCAGAAATAAAATAAATTTCCCAGTTTGGGAGATGATATTACTGCATTACTTAGCAGAGATCAAAGAGATGGAAGTAGGTGGGGCTTCCTCTGATATCCACTATAACTTATTACTCAAAATAATAATAGACCAAGTTCTACAATCATATATAAAATGTTGCTTCCACAAGTATGGTTGTCCTAATAATACATCACAAACTTCAAGAGGAGCAACGTCATGCAAAACCTCATCCATGAAAGTCTTGATGTTTTAGGGAAGGCAACACTGTTGCCTGACATGGAGATCTCATCCTTAGAAGCCACTTGATGGTGTACAGTTGTGGATGTACTATAGTCAATCAGCCCAACCACTTCATCACCTCTACTGAAATGAGGTTCTTTTGGCTCCCATTGTTGACAATGAACTGCAGCAGAGAACCCTTCACCGACATCTGTGAGTGGAATAGGTGTCCCCCCTCCTCTAGGTCTTCAAGCTCAATCTTTTAGATCTTGGTGGTGGCCAAATTGGCACTCAGCTTCGTGTTAATGATCTCCTTCCCTTTATCATTCCCCTTGTCGAGTTCTAACAAAAAGTTAGAACATGCATCTAATTTAGAAGCCACTAATCACTAGTTGGCCTGACATTCACTTGTGTTGTGAGTGGATCTCTTATGGAACTCACACCACTTTCCCATGTCCTTGTTTGTCTTCATGGTGTTGTTCATTTCTTGCAGTTTCAGTGGGTTATCCTGGGTTGCCATAACTTGGCTATGTCCTTTTCTCCATGGTTTGGGGGTGCATTTCCCTTGCTTTAGATTAGAAGATCCAAAGTCTCATTTTTTCTCAATATTGTCAATGTACTAGTATGTCGTGTCAAGCGAGGAGATTTCCAGGTACTCCATATTGTCCTAGATGTACTTGTGTAGAATGTCATCGTTCTTGAGTACCAAATTCCACTCAGAATCCTTGTTGCCCAACTTCATGTGAAGGGTATGAAAAACATTGGTAAATTTTGGCATGTCTTGTTCGCTTCCCTACTGTCGCATGGTCCACTTTATGTATTTATCCTCATAGCTCTCGACAGGCTAGTACTTCTCCTTGATGGTGTATCAAAACAAATTCCAAGTGTTTGTGGCTGAAAATACTGAGGGTGTACTTTCGTTCTTCTTCACACAGTAGGTTTCTCACCAATCCCTGACATGAGCGACAACTTTGAGAAGTGAAAAAGTAATATTTTCCCAGCTATAAAAATTATGAATAGAAAAATATCCTTCTAGAACATTTAACTATTTGTCTACGATGGTTGCATCTATCTGACCTTCAAATATGGGGATGTCAAATTTAACTTGTACCATAAAGGGTGTGGTGATTCCATAGTAGCTTTTGGAAGGAGATGCGTCACCTTTGGGTAGCCATTGAAGGATCTGGGAAATGTTTTCCATCATTGCATTCCTCTGTCACTCGAGGTCCTCTTTGAGAAAGACTTTGAAAGGATCTCCTACCCCTAATATTTTTTCTCTTTTGCCATGGGAGGTCGCCGGGATTTGCGAGGCTAGTGTTGCAAAGGTTCAACCAGTTCGAGCCCTAACTCCTTATATCCCGACCTCGTTGAGGAAATGAAAAGAAAAATAGAGAAAGCGCATACCGCTATGATACCACTAATCCAAACTTAAACATGAATGTAACAAATTATAGAAATATCCATAAATACAAAGATGCAACAAAAATAACACTTCATTTCATTAATATCAAATATTAAAATATGCTTGCAAATAGAATGGAAATAAGACTAGCTCGGGCGATGGTAGCTTATCTATTAGAAGAAATATGGAAACTACATTCCTTTGAATTGTATTACAATGAGGGTCAGAGGCCAATTTATTGTTGAGAAACAACGAAAAAGCATAAATATCCAAAAACCTAAGCCTAGGAGAGGAAGCACCAAAACTATGGGCCCCGTTTGGGTAAATTGGTACATCAACTTCGTGCGGTCGTAACTTTGGCATATGATCTCGGTTTCACGTGCATTATACCTCGTTAGAAACTTTAGGGCCTCAAAATGACTCTGGAAGTTCAGGACCCAAAAAACTACCAGAAATAGCAAACTGTGCTACAACTAAGGAAACTAAAAGAGACAGCGGTGGGGGTCTAAGTAGAATATGTGGGTGGCCACCAACATCCACTTCGATCATCCATTGGGGTAAATGGACAGTGGCAGGACAATCATGAGAAAGATAACAGGAAAGGTAAAGTAAGTTGATATGAGGCATGAGATGCCTTGGCTATGATGGGAACTGTTGTTCTCAATGTTGTTCATGTTGTGCATGAATAAAGGGAGCTCTCTTAATCTTGGCCTCATGATATCTGGTAATTGTGTTGTGATCATGATTATGCTAGCATCTATATTTCTATATATGTATGTACATATGTCATTGAATAACAGGTTGTCAGGGATAAGGATTATTTTATGCTAATTTTCATATGTATATATGTAGGTATGTATGTATGCCAATGTTTGACAGGATCGTCAGGGATCATGCTTGTGGAGGAATAATTTCTTATGTAAGTGAATAGAATGAAGGGGTTTGTGACTATGAGAAATAAAGTGGGAAGAGTAGCCTTGATATATCTATGAGGTTAGTATCATGTGGAGATGATTTGATATTTTTTTCTTATGTTATAACTATGTTTATGTTATGGATAGGTAATTTTGATGGACACATCAGTGAAATGAAGGTAGTGCAATCTATGGCATGCTCAGAAAATCATGGATAGTGGAAAGACACTAGGAGCTAGGTTGCTTGGTAGAGCCAATGTGGTCTCTAGATGTGCAGTACTACTGTTTTATATGTGGTGTTGTATATATGGTATTGTGTACATGTTATATATGAGGCATTGTGTACATATGGTGTTGTGTACGTGTTTTATATGCAGTGTTGTGTATATATGGTGTTGTGTACATGTTATATGGTGTTGTGTACATGTTATATGTTGTTGTGTATATATGGTGTTGTGTACATGTTGTATATGTGGCGTTGTGTACATATGGTGTTGTGTACATGTTGTACATATGGCGTTGTGTACATATGGTGTTGTGTACATGTTGTACATATGGCATTGTGTACATATGGTGTTGTGTGCATGTTGTATATGCAATGTGGTTTATATATGGTGGTGTACATTTTACGCAGTGTTGTGAACATATAGTGTCGTGTACAAGTTGTATATGCAGTGTTGCATACATATGGTGTTGTGTGCATGTTGTAAATGCGGTGTTGTGTACATATGATGTGGTGTTCATGTTGTATATGTTTTGTTGTGTGCATGTGGTGTTGTGTACATGTGGTACATGTGGTGTTGCATGCACTTGGTGTTGTGTACACATTATGCAAGTGGTGTTGTGTACATGTTGTGTTGTGTATATGTGCTACTGCATTACATATATTGTGTAGTCATTATATTGTGGCATGTGTATTCATTGTGTTATACTCTGTGCACATATATGTATTGCGTTGTACACCGGGTATAGGTGTATGTGTTGTGTTGTACACCTGGTGTAGGTGTGTGTGTTGCGTTGTACACGGGGTGTAAGCATATGTATTATGTGGCACACCATGTGTGGGAGTATGTTTTATGATGTACATCATGTGTATGGGTATGTGACTAAAGAGCATAGAAGGCATTGTGTGCTTGCTAAGTTTGGCCACTGATTTGATGTGTATGCGGAAAGACAAGGAACAAAGGTAGAAGAAATGATTGATTAAAGGATAAGTATTAGTATTTTATTTCAATTTTATTATGCATGTGATCTATGACTTTGATTTATGATGGTTACATCTAATTTATGATTCGGATTTGTGATGGTTGCATTTTGAGCTAACTAGATGTTAATGTGATTTTACATGGTGATTTGATTAGAGAGCTGGTTTAACTTGTTGTGAAAATAAGTAAACAAAATTTCAATTGTTCCTTATTGAGATTCCATCAATGAGTTATGCTTTGAATTTATTTCAATTCATTTTGAATCTAATGACAATTATGTGGTTGGCATACGAAAGCATGGGAAATGCTTGGTTTGGGTTGTTGAAACTGAATGTAAGAATTAGTAGCAACAACAAAAGGAAATGTTACATGCAAAAATATGTTGGTAAAGCATTTAGGAGTAGGGCCATTGTAGGAAACTAGTACCCAATATTGTTCATTGATCTCCATGAGCATGCTATGAATGATATGATAGTTTTGAGGCAGGGATATGCCTTGGTTTTCGGACCTTTTGATGGGAGGAAACCTTGGCAAGGGATGGATCGCCCGAGGGAATGTGTAGAATATAAGGGGATTCCAACAGAACTTGGAAGGTGTGTGACTACATGGAAGGGGGTGACTGGATTTCCTAAGGGACTGTGTGGCAGAGAAGGGAGGGTTGGGGAATGAATTTGTTTTGGTCATTAGCATTGCCAGATTGAATCAAAATCACATTGGGAGTGCACCCTAGAACAACGAGTTGGAAAATTTTCACTAAGAGAACAAGTAGCACAAGGATTGTATCATTGGACATTGGATGCAGATTTGACTTTGGCAGTGAATTTTAGACTTCTCAAGAAGGAGGGAAATCCCGGTACTTTTTTGAGGAGTGAGTTGTGAGCCTCTGTATTCGCTTGTTGTTGATGCAAACATCATATATTTTATTTTTTGGTTAGAGAAAATTTGCATATGTATATATGTGGTTATTGTAAATACCGTAATGAGTTGTGTTATAAAGCTCAAGTAAGTGGTATATTATTTTTTTTCAGGAGTGCTCTTGTAAATTCTAGAACGCGATGAGTTATAAAGATCCATAGAATTATGTATTATTTTCAATGGTTTACTAGTCATAGGTGTGATACAACACCAAGGATGGTGTTCCCCCAAGGGGGGTGTGTTTGTAACAACCGTTGGTTGATTTTCCATGTAAAAAAAATATAATACCAAGGTCATGGGAAACATATTCCAAGATTAATGGTGGGAAAAACATCCTAGTGGGTGTTACTTTTAGTTATCTATGGCTAAGGAAGATGGAAAAGGCATTCAAAAAGCAAAAGTGGCAATAATTAGCATTTATTTACGAATATAAAGGAAAATGGGAGAAAAGGGAGATGGAAGGTCACATATTTCAATGACAGGGAAATTGAAGAGAAAATGAAGGAAAATGAAGAAAAAGGAGGCCTCAGTGATAAAAAGGATTTTGAGGATTAGTTGATGGCCTTTTTTAGTTGAGGATTTTGTTAGTTCATTTTTGGAGCTCTCTTCCCTCTCACTCTCTTATTATCTTTTACACTTAGAGCATTCTTGGCGCATGCTTGGATCACTCTAGTTTTCACTTACATTGGCAAAAGAAAGAAAAGGAAGGAAGGACAGTGCAAAGGAATAGGTGGATCAATAAATACAACTTGATTGCTTGCATTTTTTTAGTTGCATGTATTATTTCCTTGCTAGTTTTGGCATGCATGGTATATGCATGTGGTTACCTAGTTATTTAATGTCACGAGCATGGATATTTTCCTAGATTGATAGTGGTTTTAACCTTGCCTTGCCATTCTTGGATAGCCATGGTCTTGTAGGTATTTCCACTTGTTGTTTTCTAATTGGTGCTCGGGTTCCTTAAGGTTTTGGGTTGATCTATTAGTTCCTTGAGCTATTGGTTGTGAAAAACACTCTAGAAGCCTTGGAAATTTATGGGTTAATTTACTAGTGCTAGAGCCTAGGTTGGGACAAACACTCTAGAGGCCTTGGTGGGTTCAGTTACTAGTCCCTGGAGTCGGGTTAGACAATTTCTCCAGAGCCTTGGAAGGTTGTGGGTTGAGTTATTAGTTTATGGAGCCATGGTTCGAACATATTCTTTGGATCCCTGGATAGCTTGGGTAGATATCGATCTAGTGGGTGATAGCGATGTTCGACCATGGGGTGGAATCACAGGTTGAGGGTTGAGGTGATTTGGCCTCTAGAAGCCCTTGGTTTGGTTTTATTTGGTTCATTCTATTAGATTCCACATTCATGCTTGGAATATGAAACAAGGGTGATTGGATGAAAGAAAGAGTTGGTTCAGCCCAATCTATGGTCAAGTGGTATGTGGAAGTCCCTAACTTGGTTGGAATTGTCATAGGTTAATATGAGATATTTTCTATTGTGATCTATGAGTATATGTATTGATTATGATGGTGATATTATAGCTGAGTTGACATGTTTTATATGTTGTTTATTTGTTGGTTTATGGGATGGTTATTTATTGGTTATATGTTTGTTATATGATGGACATTATCTATGGCTCTTGACATGTTTGATGAATATATGAATGGTTGATGAATGCATGGATTAACAAATGGTATATCAACTATTATGAGAGGTAATTAGATGTTCTTAGTGAATCTGATATAAATTTTAGACCTCTATGTTCATATATGCATTCATGGTCTGTAGATTACATGTTCCCCATATGTTTGAAGAAATTACTATCCTAGTTAGGCCTATTTAGGTCAAGTCCTTAATAAATTTGTTATGAATGGCTTCGTCCTGATGTTATTTATCATTTTGAATAGTCTCACTGAGTTATAGGCAGTGGTATGGAGGCTGACTTGGAATTAAGACTCAGAATTTGGGACTGCATGCTTTGAACTAGACATTTTAGGCAGCAATTGCATGGATGAAAGTTTGTGCATGTTGTTGTACGCTTCCAACCACATGGAAGGGTTTCAATGGGAGTTGTTGAGGACCTAGGTTAGAGAAAAGTGTGTCCAACTCATGTTTTGTCCACCTAGGGTTGTTACTCAGCCTCTTAGTGATTTGTAGCCATTGTAGTTTGTTGTGAGACGTCATTTTTTCATTAGTGGTCAACCCCACTTCCTTCATTGGATCTAGGAGGTTGGATCCTATCATAGTAGCTCTCTATATCATGTTTACCCTAACAGGCCAATGAAACTAGGTAAATGTGTGATCCAGGTGGATATTGGTGGCCACATACCTATTCCACTTAGAGCTGCACTATTGTTTCTTTCTATTTTTCAGTTTCCTTATTTGTAGCACAATTTACTATTTTTGGCAATTTTTCGGGTCATAAACTTCTGGAGCTATTTTGAGGCCCTAATGGATGTTTTTTGGGAATATTTGGGCCAACATGGGTTATAGTCTAATGTTGGTCGCTCAAAAGTTGTATTCCTTGAATAGATCTTTATAATGAGGTATTGTGCACATCAAATGAAGATCGTATGCCAAAGTTACGACCTCGAGAAGTTGATGTACCAATTTACCTAAACGAGGCCCATAATTTGGTGCTTCATCTCCTAAGGTTAGGTTTTCAGATATTGAGGGTTTTCCATTGTTTATCAATAACAAATAGGCCTTTGAGCCTCATTGTAGCACAATTCAGAGGCATGCAGCCACCACATCTCTTCTCAGAGATCAACTACCATTGCACGAGCTAGTCTTATTTCCATTCTGTTTGTAAGCATATTTCAATATATGATATTAATGAAATGAAGTTTTATTTCTGTTGCATCTCTGTATCTATGGTTATATATGTAATTTGCTGCGTTCTTATTTAAATCTGGATCAGTGGTACGAGAGGGGTCTTCTCCTTTTCTGTTTTTCCTTGCATGTCCGCAACGAGGTTGGGATATAGGTAGTTAGGGCTCAATCTGGTTGAACCTTTGCAAGATCAGCCTCACAAACCCCGACGACCACCCACAAGAAAAGAAAAGAAAGATGAGGGAGCAGGAGACCCTTGTTAGTTAATAAAAGGTGTCTTTTAAAGCTCCTAATTACCCCACATTAATCATCAACCCAGGCAAGTCCTTTTATTCAAAGAGTGTACACAATATGTGCATGCTATACATCCAGAGAGTAATGTTTCTTAAAATGAAGTATAGATCTTTGATACAAGAGTAAATAGATGCATCTAATAAACTCAAATTGCAATAATTAAAGGAAATATGACATCTAACATTCAAGACTCAAACCTCTGCTAAAATCATAATCAAATCTCACACAAGCAATTCAATTAACAATAGCATCAGCCGAGAGCACAGTAGCAATAACTCATCTCTTCATAGATGATTCAATCTAAATCATACTTAATCTCTACAAACCAATCCAAAAGATAATGATATCAATCTGAGAGTTCGATATCAATAACCAAATGCTTACAGTTGATTAAATCAATATGCTTCACTATGTAAATAATTGAATATGGAATAACCATAATTTGAATCCAATGACAGTGCTGTAAAACATGTAAAGGAAATACACTACTCAATACAGGAAAGCGATAATTAGCGAATAACATAAACTCACATAAAATAGGGAAATTATCAAATCAATCAAACTTGTGAGAATCATAAATATATAACACACGGAAGCAGTTTAATCCACCAGAGGCCAAGCCCTTAGCCACCAGCGAACACTTCTGAGCTACTTCAGATAAGGCAAATGAACAACAAATTCAATTACATATTAATCATTGAACTTCAATAGCATTACAATATGATCACATTCTCCAAAAACACGAGTCTGTAAATTAAAATTACAATTTGAAATACAAAGATCTGGTCCCTTTCTGCCTAGAATCGTTTTCCTTTATAGTAAGAAAGGGTAAAAGATAAATGCAATCCCTTAGGATCTCTCGATCATGAGGGATATGCAACTAATTGCTATATTTAGACATCTTTCCTATTTTGCGTTGATCCTCCTGATTCATCCTCAGCTCTATCCACAAATGACATGTTCCATCCTTCTTTTGTTGGTTTATGATGTTCCATCGTTAGGGAACAAAAACTATCCCTTTTGTCTTTTTTTTGCATAAAGAGGAGTAAAAGTTTGTTATGATAGCTAGATCTTGACTACGAGTATTTTATCCATTTCTTATCATAATCCATCAATATATTAGCGTATTAAGCTATGAAAAAGATAAGAAATGAGGAAAAAGGTTATGAAATTAATAGTAAATACATACCCAATTCATAACACAACATACTCCCCTACTTACCCTATTTCATGTCCTCATGAAAGGTAAGTAATTGTGATGCAGTGTAGTTAAAGAGTAGGATGGTGAAGGAGCGTCAAAAATTGGTCTAAAACCATGATGTTGAGGTAGGAGCACAAAGGCGGTCCCTTCCTTCCCTTCAGGCAATTCGTAGATAGCCCGATAACCTTCAGGAGGATACCAAATGATGGGGCTATGAAACTGACAACCTAAAAAATAAGGTCCTTATCTCAAAATAAGGTTGCTATAGGTGACAAAACGGGCCGCAATTGCTTTAAAATTTCTGTAATTAAATTGTTCCCTATCCTGCACACTACTGGTGGAGACCATCCACCTGAGCTTGGATGTAGCCAGAGAGCTCTCTTGAATGGAGTGAAAATATGATACTCTATTCTGTACAACCTCCTTATGAATGGGCCCCAAAATTTTAATCACCCTTTCCCTTGTCATCAGACTCTTATGGTTAGCAAGCATTTGTAAAGGGTGTTTGGGTTCACTTCTTACCCAAAGATCCAATCGATGTTCCTATTTTTGAAATTTGTTATGAGCTTTAAACCATTTAAGTTGGTTAACTGCAAATGAGATAAAGGCCTAGAATTGAACATCTCCCTGTTGGCTAGTTGAATTGTTTATGAATTAAACATTCAAGTACCACATTAATTGTCAACCAGGGAAAGTCTTTTTATTTCAAAGGCTACTGCGTACTGTATGTACTCAAAATCTAAAAGCATCGAAAAGCTGTAGTATACGTAATTCTTACGCTATGTCATTACAGTACTTGTTAAGATGAAAGCAATTAATTAAAACTACGAATCTGGAAAGCGAAGTAATGGACGCTCTGTTGGCAGAGGATCAGGACCCTATCCTCCAGATGGGGACGTTCAGCACCTGCCCCTGTAATCAGATTTACTAATGCACACTGCACTCTCATTCACCGGTGAGAAACAAACTCAAGTGATTAATGAAACAGAGTACTAGCAAAACAAAGAATACCAGAGGTAATGCTATCAAATCCAAACAGAGTACCAGAAAGAAACTACTGCACACTTACACACTTGACAAGAAAGTAAATGGGTGAATCTTGTGAGGAAGGTGGGCCCAGTCCCTCTCACAAGATTCCCCAGGAAAACGAAGACGGGATTAAGTGCTCAAAACAGTTTTATATTCATCTGCCAAAAAGATTAAATACAATAGAGTTCAGACTTGCTGATGTTCTCAGAATCTCGCTTACAGACTGACCATAGACACCGACTGACCCCTTTTTCATGTAGATGTCTCCTCTTTATAGAGGAGACATCTATTACAATAAAGTATTACAACCTATTCAGTTAACCCATCTTGTCAAAAATAAGCAATTCAGGGTGCTGTTACAACAGTATGATAATACATTCTTTTCTTGAGCTTTAGCTGTTACACAGCGGGTAACTGACTTTGACCGTCTTCTCGGGATCTTCACATTCCTTCGCCATTTCCCCATGCTGTTCATGCCGACTGTGTTCTTCTTTCTTTAGACTTCTGCTTGATTATGCCACGTCAAGATTCTTTAGATAGCTGCCATTTGTTGTTCGTGGCTGTTACAAAATAGCTTGCTTTAGGTAATTGCTGTTGCTGACTGTAGCAACTACGGAGTTGCTGCTTCTGGTGTTGCAGCAATTGCGTAGTTGTTGTTTCTGGTGTTACAGCAATTGCGTAGTTGCTGTTTTTGGTGTTACAGCAACTATACATTATAACTCCTGCAAGCTTAAGACAATTATTTGACAATTTAGTCAGCGTTTCCAAGGATAAGTATAAAGATATTCACGAATATGAAATAAACAATTAAACATAGATATGCGGAAGGTTACTTCATACCTTGGGGTTAATATGTCATTATAAAATAAAAGCTTTCAACTTATGACTGCAAAAGGGTAATAATACGGCAAAAGATAAGGTCAAAAATAGGTCAATTGTGAGTCCCAACATCCCCCCCCAACTGAAGAGATTGCATGTCCCCATGTAATGTCTACTCTGAGTCTGAGTCGGAGAACTGGGACGAACAATGTAGATTACTAAGACAATAGCTGTAGGGAGTAACATCAAACTTGTCTCTGAAACCACAAACAGTTCGTATATGTTTCCACGCTGCTGCCTCTTCTCTGTTAGAAAGTCCAAACTGGCCCTTATACTGATCACCCGGCAACCATAAAAGTGGGAACTTGAATTTGTAACCCATCCAATTCTCAGCACAACGTTGCACGCATTCAACATACCGAGGTACCCTTGATAATGCTACTTGCAGATTTGATGGGTTATACGGGTGATATTCCTTCCTTTCTGCGGGGCAGTTATCCCAAAATAGTTTATTTGCTTTAACAGCCAATGATGCTTTGGTCTTTACATACTGCTGACAGTCTGTTAGGACCTCTGCTCGCAGTCTCATAACATGATCCTTCATATCATCATTGCTTATCATTTTTAAGTGTTGGGAAATGAAAGTGGCAGCATTCTGTGGTTCAGACCGAATCCACAAAAGACAATTCTGTTCGTTTTGGAGGCCTGAGACATAGGCGTTTTGCCAGGTAAGCTGATTCGCCAAAAAGGAGATGAAGGCTCTTAATTGAATGTCACCTACTACAGGTATCATATTCATGTTTCTTTCTTCAGACACAGCCTCATTATGGAGGTACAATTCACATAGCAGGTTTTGGTCGCTTTTGGGTGCCTCTGCAAAAGTCTTCATAAACTGATCTGTTGTGACCACTTGATGAGGCCTCCCCTCTTTGATAGCCTTCAGCTGAATGAATGCAAGCCTTTCCCTTAAAAATGTGGCATAGTTAAAGGAGGGTTTCCTTGTGGCGAGCATCCTTTGACATAACTCAAACATCTGGGACATCCTGTGTTTCAGTTCCTTAATTTCTTTATACTGGGCCCTACACTGTTCCAGTGCTTCCCAGTTCTTATAAGCATGGTCAAACCAGGTCCCTTTCTGTTGTTCGAATGCTTTGCCTTGAGACTGCTGATATTCTCTCCACCATCTACGTTTCAATTCCTGAAAGCTTTCTGTTTCTATACATGCATCACTAACAGTGGGAAGCTCTGTTTGCATACAGGCATCAATCAGAATCATCTGTTCTGTTGAAGTGGGCTGGGATGATCCAGCATCTTTCTCTTCATCTTTAACCCGAGCTTCTTCCTCCTGTTGGGCTAATTCATTGTTCTCCAGATTGATTTTGGTGGTCCAAGGTGAATCTGTCTCTTTTTCTTCTTCTGCTCCTTGCTTCTTGCTAGGTGAATTCAATTCTTCTTTATTCCCTTCTGAAACTGTTTGCTCTTCTTCCATAGTAGTCTGGGTAGGCCGGGGTGAGTCCTTGTTTTCTTCTTCCTTTTCTTCCTGCATAGCGTCGGGAAGCTCCTTTGTTTGTTCCTGTGCAGCCTCTGAGGAACTTACTGGTTCTTGTGTGTCAGTAAGTTCTTGATCTTGTGCAACTTCAGGTGAACTTACTGGTTCTTGTGTGTCAGTAAGTTCCTGGTCTTGGTCTTGCATGTTCTCTGGATGACCTGTTGGTTCTTGTGTAGCAACTGGTCTTTCTGTCTCAGCAGAGAATTGTGGAATTTTTACTTCAGCATCAGGAGACTCCTTTGTTTCATTTTCAGTCGCGGGGGCTTCCTTTATTGGTTCTTGTACTAACCTATATCCTGCCTGAGCATATATCTCACCACAACTTGTACACAGATATTCGATATCTTTGCTTTTCTCTGCTGCCGACGCTGCTCTTGCTAAAACATGCAGGCTGAATTCTTCTTGATATGCTTCCCTGATCCTTATTATCTCTTCCTGGTAATCCTGAATCTGAGATTTCAGAAACTCAATTTCTTCTTGCAGGGCGGGTATAGTAGGCTGATCCTGTGAGACAGTCGATTCCAGTGGGGGCAGAGGTTCTGCTACGTCAATTTGATCAATATTTCCCACAGGTGGTTCTTGTGTGTCACCTGGGGTAGTGGCTGGTTCTTGTGTTGCAGCCACTTGCTCACTATCATTCTGGGTGTCGGCAGCTGGTTCTTGTGTATCAGTTGTCTTAAGATATGATGCCACGAAGCTATGAACGCTCTGCATCTCAGCCTCTGTGGGTGAGGGAGAAGGGTTTCGAGGAGTGGCTGGAGTGCGGGGTTTTAAAGCGATGGATGGTAAGCTGGAGGAATTAGGGGATCCAACTACTGCCGATTTTCGTTTTGGTAAAAAGGCAGGGAATTGAGGTGTTTTTCTCTTCCTGCTGGCTCTTGAGGTCGGAACAGTAGTCGGGGTGGTGGGTGCTTTGGTTGAAACCCTCGTTCTTCTTCTTTTTACTGGGGTTTTCTTTGCCTGCTGCATTTTTCGTTTAAGCTGCGTAATTGGGATATTATCGTCGGAATCATCAGTAGAGATACTGAGTATGGGGGCGGGAGAATTGGTTCTTTTGGGAGACATGGTTAATTCCGCTGCTGCTTGTTCATTTTCTGTAACATGCAGAGGTGTTTGCTGGGGTTGTTCGGGAATATGCTCTGTTTGCTGAGGGTTTTCCAAAGGGGTTTGCTCAGGGGTGTCGTCTGTTTGTTGAGGAGGCTCCTGGTCTCGCTGAGGTGTGTCCTCAGCTTGACGAGGAGTTTCTTCTTCTTGATGAGGACTACCCTCCACAGGCTGTGGAATTCTTTCCTCCGGATGGGGATTAATGGGGGGTGGAGGGATGTTCAGAGGAAGAGCTCTGTTAATCAGCAGTTGGATTAGGCGATGGTGTTTTAGGGAGAGAGCTGGATTCTTCGCTTTCATAGCATATCGTGCCATATTTTTAAGACAACCCAGCAAATAATATGGCATGTTCAATAATTGACCATTTCTTAAGTGATTTAACAGGACGAAGTCGTGCTGGTAGATTACCTGGTAACGACCTTCGCATGTCAGATATTGCTTGACGAATTCAGCGACTCTTGGCCATGGTTGAGGTAACGACCGCAATGCTACACCTCTGCCCTTGGTTTCTACTTCCTCGCCCGGACGGAGAAAGTCTCGCTGCGCGTTCAGAATCAGGTGCTTCCTGCTGAACCACCTTGTACCAGTGGCTGGGAGTCCGGTGACTTCGGCTATGAATTCTTCCGTAACCGGAACTTGAATTCCTTGGACGACAGAGAATCCTTCTGTCAAATTGCATGTGAATTCCAGGACTTGTTGCTCGTCAAAGTCCGGAAGTCTCGTGAAGTATTCTATCCATCCAGCTTGCAAGAAAATTTGGTAAATTTCCAGAAAGAGCTCCAGAACTGCTGTCGTGCCTGGTTCATGAGTGATGAGGGTTCCTCCCATGGTTGTTGTCTCGGTAAATCTTCAGAATTCAGGGCTGAGCTACCGATTTCAACTCAGAGTATACATCACAAATGGTAACATGCTGTAGTTTTTACATACAACCGGGAGAATTAAGGGTGGTAGTGGTTGGCGTGGTTTACCATTATGGAAATTGCTTTGGTAACCCCCCCCTTCCTACGTGTGAATGATATGATTGGGAATGCAATCATTTGATGGACCTATCAACCTTTTTCCGCTTACCTATTATTTAATGCTTATTCATAAACGTGCGTACCTTCGTCCTTTACCTTTTTTGATCGCTGCGTCAAAAAGTCTTTTCTCGTCTGCTGTCAAATTATAATCATTACCGCGGATCTGAAAGCACGGGAATATGGGTGATTTATAATGATAATGACGGGAAGTGACGGTGAGGTACTGTAATCATCACGAAAGGTGGTATATTTCGTGTGGAAAGGATATTTCAGATCAGGAAGCAATATCGTGGCACCGAGATTGGTGTTGCAGCAACAGAGAATTACCGTTGGGGCAACTGGGATTAGGGGGAAACGTTTGTAAAAACGGGGAATGTGCTGGAGTAATGGAACTAGTGTTACAGCAACAGGAATAATGTTGGGACAACGGGAAGTGGTGTTGTAGCAACGGGGATAATGCCGCAGCATCATGGTGTTGCAGCCATGGGAAATGGTGTTGCAGCAACAGGAAATGGTGTTGCAGCAATAGGAAATGGTGTTGCACCAACAGGAATTCGGAGTCTGCCCAGTAATTCCTTTTGAAGCCTTTGCTCTCAGCTACTTCCCCATGCTACATCTGCAAAATCTCGAAATATAATATTGCAATCCTTGGCAGGATTTATTAGTTCCTAAAAAAAAATGTCTAATCCTAAAAATTACATAAATAATAGAAATTCAAGTGCTTTGAGGGACAGCAAGTTCCCCTGGAAAAGAATACTGTTTTATTGCCATGCAAGTGGCTTTAAAGTCCTCTTTGGAAACCGGCCGCTGATACAACCGAAGTCGGTAGCCATTCACTAACAGTGGTGTTCTGCTTCCATCAATTGTTAATAATCTAACCGTTCCATTTGGGAAAACAGTATCCACTTCATACGGTCCCAGCCATCTTGTTCTCAGCTTCCCTTGAAAGTTCTCGAAACGTGAATCATAAAGTAGAGCCCAGTTACCTTTCTGGAACTGCTTTTGCTTAATGGTTCTGTCATGCCATCTGCTCCTTTGTTGCTGTATCATAGTTGTTTGGTGGACGGCATCCAGTCTTTTCTCGTCCAGTTCCTGCAACTGCTGCAACCTGGTTGTCTGTGCATCAGTTAAATCAAGGTTAACAGCTAAGGCAGTTCTTAAGGTTTTAATTTCAAATTCTACAGGAAAAATAGCATTCTTTCCAAAAACCAATTCATAGGGTGAAAATCCTGTTGTGTTTCTCCAAGTGGTTCTGTAGGCCCAAAGAGCCTCGGGCAAACGCTGAAACCAGTCCCTTCTATTCTCCTTTATTGTTTTTGTTAAGATAGCTTCTATGACCTTATTTGTGCTTTCCACCTGCCCATTTGCTTGGGGGTGGTAAGGTGTGGTCATCTTATGCTTGATATGATATTTCTAAAGCGTATCTTTGAAACCGTGAGAATTAAAAGGAGGTCATCCATCAGTGACTAATTCTCTGGGTAGTCCAAATCTAACAAAGATTTCTTCAAATAAGAATGTCAGTACTGCTTCTTCATTAGCTTTAATGAGTGCTTTGGCCTCTACCCATTTAGTCATGTAATCTGTGCATACTAAAATGTAAACTCTTTGATTGGATGGAGGATTAATGGGACCTACAAAATCTAATGCCCATTTCTCAAAGGGTTCGAGAGTTACCTGAGGGTTGAGTGGCATTTCATCCCTATGGTTGGGCTGGCCCATTCTTTGGCAGCTATCACAAGCCTTCACATATTTTCTAGCATCTTTAAAAAGTGATGGCCAGTAATAACCCATTCTAAGCACCTTGTGAGCTGTTCTTTTATCTGCAAAATGTCCTCCACAAGGACCATCGTGACAAGCTTTCAATATATCGTAAATCTCATCTTCCCCAATGCATCTCCTGATTTCTTGATCTATTCCTGTATGGAACAGACACCCGCTTATCCAGCTGTACCTAGCACTTTGCTGGATGATCTTCCTTCTTTCCTTGTGTGATAGGTGTGATGGTAATTTTCCTGCAACTAGGTAATTGGCAATGTCTGCATACCAAGGTGAGTGAGCAGATACTGCAAATAGATACTCATCAGGAAAAGAATCATCTACTGGAACATTTTCATTGGTTTTTAAACGAGAAAGAAAATCAGCAACTACATTTTCTTTTCCTGGCCTATCTACAATTGTGATATCAAATTCCTGTAATAGTAATAACCACCTGGTGACTCGAGCATTAGTAATTGATTTATTCATTAAATACTTGATGGCCGAGTGGTCAGTATGCACAAAGGTAGTATAGCCAGTAATGTAATGCCGAAATTTATTAATAGCATAAATAACTGCTAAAAATTCTTTCTCAGTTACTGTATAATTTAACTCAGCTGGTGTCATGTTTTTGCTGATGAAATAGATAGCATAGGGGAGATTGTTTTCTTCCTGACCCAGGACAGCTCCAATTGCCGTGTCTGAGGCATCAGAGGAAATGTGAAAGGGTAATGCCCAGTCAGGTCCTCTCAAAATAGGAGCTGTGGACAACTGATGCTTAAGTTTATTGAATGCATTCTCACAGTCATCAGTCCACTTGAATTCAGCATTTTTCATTAATAACACAAACAAAGGAGAAGCTATTTTAGAAAAATCCTTAATAAATCTTCTGTAATATCCAGCATGTCCTAAAAAACTTCTCACCTCCGTTTGTGTTTTGGGGATAGGAAGGTTCTGAATCACCTGAATCTTAGCTGGGTCGACTTGGATTCCTAAAAATGAAATGAAATGACCTAATACAATGCCCTGATTCATCATCATGTGGCACTTTTCAGTGCTTAAAGCGAGGTGTGCTTCAATGCACCTCTTAAGTATTTTTTCAAGGTTTTGCAGGGCATCTTCAAAGGTCACTCCATAAGGAGTAAAGTCGTCCATGAATATTTCTAATGAATCGTTTAACATATCAGAAAATATTCCTATCACCGCTCTCTGAAATGTCGCTGGAGCATTACACAACCCAAATGGCAGTACTCTATAGGCAAAGGTTCCCCATGGGCTGGTAAATGTGGTTTTGTCCTGATCCTGGGGTGTAATCCTGATTTGGTTGTATCCACTAAACCCATCCAAGAATGAGAAGAATTTCTTACCTGCTAAATTATCCAATACTTGATCAATAAAAGGTAAAGGGAAATGATCTTTTTGGGTTGCTTTATTTAATGATCTATAGTCTACACATACTCGCCATTTCCCATTCTTCTTTGGTACAATTACGAGTGGAGAAACCCACTCGCTGTCAGATATTGGATATATGAATCCTGCATTTAAAAGTTTTTGGAGTTCCTCCTTCACAATTTCTCTGAGGTTAGGGTTCATTCTTCGTTGGGGTTGACAGACTGGTCGGGATCCCTCCTTAATGTATATACGATGAGTACATAATTCAGGGGAGATTCCTTTCATGTCTGTGTAGTCCCATGCGAATGCCTCTTTGTTTGCTTGGAGTAACTTTATTAATTTCTGTTTTTCATCATCAGTCAAATCAGGATTTATATTCAGCGTTTTACCAGGTTCAATTTCAACTGTTGTTCTCTTGGAAGAGTTGCCTAATGCCGTCTGGCATAAGTTTTCATCTTTCATATTCTGCTGGGATTCAGGTTCTAGGATTGTAGCGAAGTGATTAAATGTTTCTGAATTAACCGAAGAGGGTTCAGAAATAAAACTGCTAATTAGTTCATCTTCGGTGGAGTCTTTAAAAGTCAAAGCTTGCCCAATGGTTAATATCGGTTGGGTTTCCTCATCCTCATAGTCTACCCATATAGAATTGTCACTGTTAATCATGGGAGTGGCATGGGGATAGAGGGTCAGCTGTTTAGTCTCTTGTCCATTGGAGATGGTCATTGATCCAGACCTACAGCTGATGAAAGCATCTGCTGTAGCCAACCAAGGTCTCCCTAGAATCAACGGATGACCCCCCAACTTTGTTTTGGTTTGTAAAACCACAAAGTCAACCGGGTAGTTCCAGGATTCTACAGAGATTATAAGGTCTTCAATGACCCCTTCAGGTTTGATCGTAGAACGGTCAGCTAATTCTAAGATAGTAGGAGTTTCCCTGATAAAGTTTTTCAGCTGGAGCAATTGAGCTGTTTCGAGGGTCATGATATTTATTGCAGCTCCTAAGTCTACTAAGACTTTAGAGATAAAGGTTTTTCCGACCTGGACTGTTACTGTAGGGTGACCAGGGTCACCATACTTGACAGGATAATCTTTTTCAGTCATTAAGGCTGTTAATTCCCCCATCACATGAACTGTGAGGGGGTCCTTAGCCTTCCTTCCAGGTTTCTTTACACAGATATCTCTAATAGTTCTAGCGTATATAGGAACATCCCTTAATGCTTGCAATAATGGGATTTTGACATACAAGTTCTGTAACTCTCCTAAAAGATTGAAGGTAGGTTGTTCAGGTGCTTTAGTGAGAGTCAGTCTTTCAGGGAATGGTGGATCTACCGTTTGGTCATTATTGTTAGGTGCTGATTCTACTGTTTCAGTACTATGGTTAGCTGGTTTCTCTTTTCTAGTCTCTTCTTTGTCAGAGTCCGTAATGTCATCTATAATAGGTTCAACTATTCTCCCTGAGCGAAGGTGGATATCATTACATTGCAGGGGAGAAATAGACTGACTTTGAATGTCAATAACTTGCAAGGCCTTATTATTATTTGGATTGGGGTTAGGTTGTACAGGCAGCTGTGGTCTCATTGCCTGATTATTCGGAGGATTATTAGATGGTAAGGAAAGAGATTGTTGTTGTTGAGGAAAGGGTATCTGTTGGGCTGCCCAGTTTGGGTTCCATTGATTAAAGTATGGTTGCTGGGGGGCCCAAGGATTCCACATAGTAGGGTCAGGAAAAGGGATATTTGGTTGCTGCATAAGTGGAAAGTTCATTGTGTTGAAGGGTGGGTATTGCATTTGATTCATGGGTGGGTAAAAAGGAGAATTATTATTCCAATGATTGAATGTTGTATTAGAGCTCGTACCTTGTCTTTGCGGCCATTGCCTCCTCTGAGTCATCAGGTACACTGCTTCAGCTTCTTCTTCAGTTGTCTGCAGTGCTGCTTTGATTCCAGGCAGAGAGGGGCATTACTGTGTTTCATGATCCTTCTCGCAGATTGTGCATATAGGCATCCTATCCAGTGGGCATTCTCTAAGTGGATGTTTTTCTCTGCATTTTGAACAGAAAATTGCCAGAGCAGCTTCTACTTCTGCCTGTTTCTTCTTGACCTGCAGAGCATCAATCTGTGAAGCAAAAGAACTTAGCATTTCATTTTTAAATTCCTCTAATAAGTTACCTATCTCAGCTCTTGTTGCTCCTCCACTGGCTGACTTCTGAACCCTTGAATACACATTATCTCTGCTTTTCGATCTGCCTGCCGCTCCCCTTGAACACCACATACAGAGCTTAATAATTTCATCAAAGGGTTCTTTAGAAATGTCCCCTTTTCCAAGCATGTTCAGCATGTCCAGGCAATCATCTCTTACCCCTTTCAGCAGTATGGTCTTCAAAATGTCTTTGCTCATATTAGGATGATCAGACCGCTGCAGATTATACTGTAATCTTTCCACGAAATCTTCCAAATTCTCGTCCTCTTTCTGGACCATTTTAAACAAATCTTCCTTTCTTTCTCTTGTCCGGCAGTAGTCTTGATACTTAGCCAGAAATCCCTCTTTCATTTGGTCCCAGGTGGTGATTGCCTGAGCTCCCAAGCTCATAAACCACCTCAATGTGTTCCCTTTTAGTGTTGCTGGAAACAATTTCAACTTCTGATTAGGACTTATGTAATCATAGCTTCTACACAGTATGTCGAATTCGAAGAGGAATTCGTCCGGATCTTTGGAGGACAACCCATGGAAATTGGGTAATGCCGAGAGTGGAATATTTTTCATGGGGGTTGTTCCTCTCGGAAGTTCCCCAATAGGGAATTCCAGGGTAGAGAGCGAGTTTTCCCCTCTCCCTTCTGTTCTGTTATCCTCCATCGGTATTTTCCCTGAATCACTCGCTTTATCTTCTGTGTCTTCTGTTTCTTCAGGTTCCTCTACCGGTTCCTCGGTGTACTCTGGTGCTTCCAGCTTCCTCTCAGGTCCTATCACTTCCTCCGTCTGTTGGTCTGTTTGTGGGGAGTATTGGATCTGGGGTCTCCGGGAACTCGTCCTCTGTGATGCTTCGGCCTTAGAGATGATTTCGTCGATGTAAGTCCTCCTTCCTCCTTTGCCGCCTGTAAAATTAGGTTTCTTGCGTCCTCTCATACACCTGTTATTTTCACAAAGAAACCATTAATGCTTTTAGAATTCTTTAGTTGCCTTCCCGAGCAACGGCGCCAAAATGTTGGCTAGTTGAATTGTTTATGAATTAAACATTCAAGTACCACATTAATTGTCAACCAGGGAAAGTATTTTTATTTAAAAGGCTACTGCGTACTGTATGTACTCAAAATCTAAAAGCATTGAAAAGCTGTAGTATACGTAATTCTTACGCTATGTCATTACAGTACTTGTTAAGATGAAAGCAATTAATTAAAACTATGAATATGGAAAGCGAAGTAATGGACGCTCTGTTGGCAGAGGATCAGGACCCTATCCTCCAGATGGGGACGTTCAGCACCTGCCCCTGTAATCAGATTTACTAATGCACACTGCACTCTCATTCACCGGTGAGAAACAAACTCAAGTGATTAATGAAACAAAGTACTAGCAAAACAAAGAATACCAGAGGTAATGCTATCAAATCCAAACAGAGTACCAGAAAGAAACTGCTGCACACTTACACACTTGACAAGAAAGTAAATGGGTGAATCTTGTGAGGAAGGTGGGCCCAGTCCCTCTCACAAGATTCCCCAGGAAAACGAAGATGGGATTAAGTGCTCAAAACAGTTTTATATTCATCTGCCAAAAAGATTAAATACAATAGAGTTCAGACTTGCTGATGTTCTCAGAATCTCGCTTACAGACTAACCATAGACACCGACTGACCCCTTTTTCATGTATATGTCTCCTCTTTATAGAGGAGACATCTATTACAATAAAGTATTACAGCCTATTCAGTTAACCCATCTTGTCAAAAATAAGCAATTCAGGGTGCTGTTACAACAGTATGATAATACATTCTTTTCTTGAGCTTTAGCTGTTACACAGCGGGTAACTGACTTTGACCGTCTTCTCGGGATCTTCATATTCCTTCGCCATTTCCCCATGCTGTTCATGCCGACTGTGTTCTTCTTTCTTTAGACTTCCGCTTGATTATGCCACGTCAAGATTCTTTAGATAGCTGCCATCTGTTGTTCGTGGCTGTTACAAAATAGCTTGCTTTAGGTAATTGCTGTTGCTAACTGTAGCAACTACGAAGTTGCTGCTTCTGGTGTTGCAGCAACTGCGTAGTTGCTGTTTCTGGTGTTACAGCAACTGCGTAGTTGCTGTTTTTGGTGTTACAGCAACTATACATTATAACTCCTACAAGCTTAAGACAATTATTTGACAATTTAGTCAGCGTTTCCAAGGATAAGTATAAAGATATTCACGAATATGAAATAAACAATTAAACATAGATATGCGGAAGGTTACTTCATACCTTGGGGTTAATATGTCATTATAAAATAAAAGCTTTCAACTTATGACTGCAAAAGGGTAATAATACGGCAAAAGATAAGGTCAAAAATAGGTCAATTGTGAGTCCCAACACTCCCACAAAGGGGTTAGGGTTCTTTTCCACCTTGTTCTCTAATACAAAATTGTCGAGGTAAATTCACAAAGAATCCTTTGAACCTTTACACCATGTTGTTTGCATCAATTTATAAAGTCTTCAATTGTTCTTAATTCAATTGGTTTTCCAACTCTCACAGCTTTAATTTTTAAGAACAGGTATTGTTCTAACAAAAATAAGGCATAATTGGTGGTGAGAGACCTGCATGCCAAGAGATCTATATATAGTGAGCAGTTGGTGTCTGTTCGACCTATGACCCTGTCTAATTTGAGCTTGATATTCTCTATTTTTTCTTCTGCCTTTCTATATTTGTCGAAATTCTCGCTCTCTGTTGCATTCATTTCCCAAAGCTATCTCTGTAGCTCTTGATATTTCTGTTGGGAAACAGTTTCTTGTTCAAGTCGTTCCATTGTGAGCCGAGCTTGTGCCAATTCTTCTTGAATATTCTGTATAATGGGGTCATTTTGTGTCATGACGTCTTTGGTTTGTATGCTTGTATGAGTGCTTATGCTATGATAAGGGATGTTTTCTATCTGTGTTTCTTTATTATGGGATTTCAAAACCTCTGTCTGACTAGCCATGCTATAAGAGGGTACATCCTCTTTCTAGGTAGCTACGCCTACCAAAATTGCATTTTATTCCTCTTGGGTGATGACTGTTTGAGTAGGTATAGGCTCAATTTGAGTTCTTGTAGCCTTACCTTCATATAAATCTGTTTGTAGAACCACATTTACTATCTCCGAGGTATTGTCCAAAACCTTTCCTGTTGTGATTTCTTTCATTTTTCTTCTGAGCCTTTTGACCATTTTGCGAAGCTTCTACTGTTCTTTTCTTAGCTTCTTCAATTTGGCTCTATACCTTTACGGAGGAGTAACTGGTCTACTGGTAGTTTCCTTAATAGCTTCTATTTGTAAAGAGCCTGGTTTTTCATCCTGGCTCTGTTCCAATAAGACGATGTCTCTAGATTGATTATTGGTTTCACGAATAATCCCTGTCTCTACTTCTTCTTCTTGGGCTATGTTTTCTGTGCTTAGGCCTACCTAGCTGTTTTCCACTGGAAATGTGTCACCAGATTGATTCTCTTCTTCCTGAATGGCCTCTGCATTTGCTTCCGCTTCGCGGCTTACATCTTTTGAGGGAGATGTTATTCTGGTATGACCAGAATTCTTAGGAGATTGGGTTTCTCCTAAGTTATGACTGAGTGGTCCTTCAAGTTGCATGAAGGTGTTCATATTGGCCTAGACCCGAGACATATCGAGATCGTGCAACAGATTGCCTTGGGGGCTCATATTTGGTGTTGGGAAATTCCCCAATTCGTTTCTTTGTTCTTCTTCAAAATGCCCTGTTCCTTCCTCAGGTTCTGATTCAGGGTTATCTTGCCCTTCTACTTCTAGCTGTAAGTATTGTTCACTTATAGGGTTGGATAATTCTATGGGTTGACTAGCACTGCCTTGAGGATCTTCAGACGCTCCTTGCTTTAACCTTAAACTTGTGGATCATCTACGTATGTGATGTATTCTTCCTAAAAGTGTTGTCCTCTTTATTTTTGGAAAAGGGTTAGGTGCTGGCAGAGCTACACCTCCTTCGAGGGCCAATATTAGATCATCCCAGGTTGATTGTTGCTGGGCAAGGTTATAGCTAACTATTAACTTGATCAGACAATGGTGGCTAACTACTATTTCTATGTGTTGGGACCGTCTCAACCTCTTGGAAGTGTCATGCAATAATGAATTCAATAGTGCAGGCAAATTAACAGAGCATTTTTGTTTTAAAACTGCTAAAAGCTTAAGTTGACGTGGCCTTACCGTGGCTTTACGCCCATCGCAGGTAATATAATTCTGAACAATTCATGATAATTATCCCCATGGCTCTCCAAGAGAAGATGGCCTAATGCCTTTGCCTTTCTTGATTAGCTCCTGTCCTTCGTCCTTGAAAGCTTCAATAGTGTCATGTAGCTTTAATCACTTGCCAGCCCATACTGGT
Source organism: Pinus tabuliformis (assembly GCA_031772625.1). Lineage (NCBI taxonomy): Eukaryota > Viridiplantae > Streptophyta > Pinopsida > Pinales > Pinaceae > Pinus > Pinus tabuliformis. The sequence continues at coordinate 770,164,010 of CM062808.1, read as the reverse complement.
CCCTCTGCCGGTAACCCAGATACTTCTTCTATCACCACGTCTGTTACTGTGATTTGCGTGCCTCTTACTATAGATTGTCCATTTTGTAAATTCTGTAAAAATTCGATGGCGATTTCCTCATTGGGGGGTTGGAGTCTTGTAAAATATTTTATCCATCCTGCACAACCTAAAATTTGCCTGGGTTCGTCAGAGACAGCCAGTGTTAAAGGTTCTCGACGCACTGTTCTTCCTCCCATGGTACCTAAATTCTGCAAACAATTCTGTAAAATCAAATGAAAAGATGACAGTGCATGCATAAGTACACTGGAGGTCCTTGCCTCCCTTCGAAATAATAGGTCGCCTATGACTGAATGAATGAAAGGATAATGCGCTGGTGGCAAAGTATAGGGGTGATGGATTGGGTAATGAAAGTGGCAAGGTACGCATATTAATGAAAGGATCATAAAGGATATTGGAGTGATGAAAACAAGGCGTGTAACAAGAATTATCAATAAGTGATAAGATGCTGTGAGGTGATGTGATAAAGAAAAAGGATAGCATACGTAGGAAATAATACTTTACTGACTGCCTTTATTCCACTTAAAACTGTTGTGATTGATTTAAAAATATTACTCATGCATAAAGGTTCAAGGTAAGATAGGGGCATAATCTCTCTGTAGAAAAGATAAAATCATAAGAAGAGGGTATTATAATAATTATTGATGTAAAATAAAAATTCAATACCATTAGCAGAGCTTCTGTTGCCCACAGGCGTCCATAGCCTCGATAGAGTTGCTTTCTAACCTTTGGGAACCATGGTCCTTTATGTATAATTGGGGAAGTGCATTATGATGTCCATTGTAGAGACCAATGTGCTAGCGTGGTAACCAGATGAACACATTGCCATTCACTGGGAAGTAGCGAAAGTGGTCAGGCTGGCTCGTGATGAGATCTCATGTTCCAAGGACTTGTTTCTTGATACATCCATTAGATCATATCCTTGGTGTGGTGGCCATAATGGGAATGCCACTTTTCTCCTTCCTTATGATCATGGTATGGATGAGACCACCTATCCTCCATGTGTGGAAAAAAATCATACATTTGTTAGTGAATATATATGTATATATATATATATTTGAACACTCCCCATTTTATATATAGAGGGTGGTTCAACACTCCTTAAGAGTACGGATGGCGGAAGAAGTTTGAACATATCAATAGAAAAAATATACCCATAATCTTATTGATAATAATGAGAGAGGATTATACGGGACAGGTGAGAACCAACATGGTACAGATAATCAATTAGTTTGATTTATAGTAGAAATGAGGACAGTGAAGTGATATAGATAATTGTGTCCTTTCTTTCTGAATCAACACAAAGCAATCTTGTTAAAGATGATAATATTCAAGATATTTTCCTGTTCCAGTAGACTCCATACTTGTTGTCCTTAAATATGTATTTGTACTTTTATGCCATAAAGAGGATCATAAAGAGTGAACTGGGATGGTCTAGGGATGACCATGCAAGGAAGAGAAAAAGGGTGTTCTCAAAAATATTCACAAGGTGTTGTTCCCTGAAGGGTACAACAAAAGAAAACCCACACAAAAAGTGGTGTTCCTTAAAGGGAACAACAACTGTTCCTTGTAGGGAACAACAAGGAAAAATATGTGAAAAGTGTTTTTCCTTAGAGGGAACAACACCTGTTCCCTATAAAGAACAACAAGGAAAAATACACACAAAAAAGTGTTGTTCCCTATATGGAACAACATCTACTCCCTATAGGTAACAACGAAGAAAACAAAGTGAAAAAGGTGTTGTTCCCTGTAGGGAACAACAAGAGAATACACACAAAAATTGATGTTCCCTATAGGGAAAAACAATTGTTCCTTGTAGGGAACAATAAAGAAAAATGCATGCAAAAAGTGTTGTTCCCTAGAGGGAATAACAGCTGTTCCCTGTAGGGAACAACAAAGAAAAATACACATGAGAAGTTTTGTTCCCTATAGGGAACAACTACTATTCCCTGTCGGGAACAACAGTTATTCCCTGTAGTGAACAACAAAGGAAAATACACATGCAAAAATGTTGTTCCCTATAGGGAACAACAGCTGTTCCCTGCAGGGAATAAAAAAGAAAAATACTCATGAAAAAGTGTTGTTCCCTATAGGGAACAACAGTTGTTCCCTGTAGGGAACAACAAATAAAAATAGGAAAAAAAATTAATAAACAATCTACTATTCTAAGCAAATCCAATCAAATAGAAAGAAAATAGAAAAGCAATTTATGTACAGGTTTAAAAAATAAATAAAATTTCTTCACTAGACTGGTGCTGTCGAAGAGTTGCCCTCTTCAGCAAAAATTTGTATTTTAAAATCTTCACGTATTTGTTGGCAAAAGGATTCCCTTGTAAGCAATTTGTGGTAGAGGTGTACTCAATGTCCATTTGCTTTAAAAGAGTAGCCAGACCCATTAATGGTGGCTAATGTAAGGGTGCCATTATCGTGCACCTCTTGTATCTCGTAGGGACCTAACCATCTAGTCTAGAGTTTGCCCAGGAAATCCTAGAACCTAGAATCATACAGAAGTGCCCAATCACCTTCATGGAATATCTTTTTCTTGATGAGGGCATCATGCCATTTTGCTCTTTGTTGTTGGATTAGTGCAGTATGCTGAAGAGATGATAGTTGGATTTCATCCAATTCATTAATTTGATTTAGTCTGTTAAACTATGCTTCATTCAAATCCAGCCCTACTTCTTGGGCTATCCTCAATGTCTCAATTTCAAATTCTATTGGGAAGATAGGTTCCTTGCTAAACACTAGCTGATATGGGGAGTATCCTGTGGTGTTCCTCCAATTCATGTGATATGCCCACAGGGATTTTGGCAATCGGGTAGCCCAGTCACGTCTATGCGAGGCGACTGTCTTTGTTAGTATGGCCTCGATTACTTTGTTACTACTTTCTACCTGACCGTTTGCCTACGGGTGGTATGGAGATGTGATTCTGTGTAAATTGTGATGATTTTTTAATGTAGTAGAAATCTTATTGCCTACAAATTGTGGCCCTCCATCCATAATTATTTCTCTGGACAAGCCAACCGCATGAAAATTTGGAAAAGAAAATGGATTACTGTGTCCTCGGTTGCCCTTGGTAATGCTTTTGCCTCCACCCATTTAGTCACATATTCCGTTGCAACCAGTATATATGTTTTTTGATTAGATGGTGGGTTTATTGGGCCAATGAAATCTAACACCCAACATTCAAAAGGTTCGATGACTAATTGTGGATGCAGGGGAATCTCGTCAGACTAGCTAGGGCGGCCCATTCTTTGGCAGCTGTCGCATAACTGGACAAATTTCTTGGCGTCCTTAACAATGGTGGGCCAATAATAGCCCATCTATAAGAATTTATGTCTAGTCCTGTGGTCTGCAAAGTTTCCACCGCAAGGTCCATCAGGGTAGCCATTTAGGATATCGTAGATTTTGTCTTCCCTGACACACCTGCGGATATGCATATCTGCTCCTGTGTGAAAGAGGTATCCTTCAATCCAGGAGAACCAAGTGCTGTGTTGCACTATTAATTTTCTTTCTCTGGGCGTCAGGTGCTTGGGTAATTTTCGCACTGCTAGGTAATTCACGACATCTGTGTACCACGGTGTTTTCACAGTTACATCAAATAGGTGCTCATCCGGGAACTAGTCTTCTACTGCCATTGTGTCATCTATTTTTGGCACAAGTGAGAGGAAGTCTACCACGAAATTTTCCTTTCCTCGTCAATCCTTGATCGTTATGTCAAATTCCTGCAAAATGATTAACCATCGTGTCACTCTTCCATTTGTAATAGGTTTATTACCTAAATATTTGATAGAAAAGTGAACAGTATACAAAACCACAGGGTATCCTATTATATAGTGTCTAAATTTGTTAATAGCATATATTATAGCTAAAAACTCTTTCTCGGTCACAGTGTAATTCAACTCCGCAGGAGTTGAATTTTTGCTAATGTAGTATATCGCATAAGGTTTCTTATCTTCCTTTTGGCCGAGAACTACTCCAATGGTCGTATCTGATGCATCGGATGAAATTTGAAATGGTAAATCCCAGTTTGGGCCCCGTAATACTAGACTGTTGATACTAGCCGTTTTAATTCTTCAAAGGCAATGTCACATTTGTTAGTCCATATAAAATCGATATTTCTTGTCAAAGCATATAATGGTGCAACAATTTGGGAGAATTTCTTTATAAATCTTCGATAATATCCAGGAAATCCCATAAAACTACATACCTCAGTTTGAGTGTAGGGGGTAGGTATTAAAAGGATTATCTGAATCTTCACTGGATCTAACTGAATTCCAGCTGCGGAGATGTAATGAGCCAGGATGAGGCCTTCGGTCATCATCACGTGGCATTTCTCGTGGCTTAAGCAAAGCCTGGTAGCAACACATATTTGCAGGACTTTCTCCAGCGTCTCTAATGCCAGCTCGAACTCATCTCCATAAGGTGTAAAATCGTCCATATACACCTCGAGTCCCTTGTTTATCAAACCTGCAAAAATGCTGAGTATGGCTCTCTAGAATGTGGCAAGTGCATTGCACAATCCGAAAGGTAATACCCTATAAACAAAGGTCCCCTAGGGGTAGGTGAAGGTAGTCTTATCTTGGTCTTCAGGGGTGATTTGGATTTGGTTGTAGCCACTAAAGCCATCTAAGAAAGAAACGAATTTTTTACCTACCGATGTATCTAAAACCTGGTCGATGAACAGGAGGGGAAGTGATCTTTTTGTGTTGCTTTATTAAGCTCTCTATAATTGACACATATACGCCACTTCCCATTCTTTCTAGGAATCACAACTAATGGAGAAATCCATTTCCTATCAGATATAGGATAGATGAAATTTACATCTAATAGTTTCTGTAGTTCGTCTTTAACAACATTCTTAGGTGAGGGTTTAATCTTCATTGCGGTTGTCGAATAGGTCTCGCATCTTTCTCAACATAGATGTGGCGCACACATAATTGGGGTTCAATCCCTTTCATATCCAGGTAATCCCAAGCAAAAGCCTCTTTATATTTTCTAAGGAGTTGAATAAGCCTCTACTGCTGGTCATCAATTAGGTTTTTGTTAATGTTTAGGACTTTCCCTGGCTCAATTTTAATGGGTTTGCTGTTATAAACAGTTGTTGTTGGTATTGTTTGGTCATTGACATCTTTTAATGGATCTTCTTCAATTTCGTTATCCAGGGTTGCTTCAATCATGTGACGTTTTAGATTAGATACAACAGCTGGGTGGTTAATGTAAGTGTTAATACTGTCATCTTTTGTTTGATTTTTAAATTCAAGAGCATCTGCTACAATTAGTGGTGATCGAATATTTTCAGTTAAATATGTTGTAGGTTGTTTCCTAGTTTTTGTTATAGTTAGGCTTAGCTGAGCTGGAGGATATAAGGCTAGGTTATTCACATTACTTTCTCTTTCTATAGTTATACTGCCTGTTTGACAGCTTATATAAGAATCTACAGTTGCTAGCCAAGGTCTTCCTAGAATTAGAGGATATCCATCTAGTCGGTTTCTAGGATTAATAATCAAGAAATTTGCTGGTTATTCCCAGGAATCTACATACACCATTACATTTTATAATGTCCCTTCTAGTTTGACAACTAATCATTCAGCAAGTTATAGCAAGGTCGTAGTCAGATCTAAGGCTGTGATTCCAAGTCTTTGACAGGTTGTTGTGGTGAGATTGTTAATGGCTTCCCATAGATCGACTAATGCATTGGGAAAGGAACATCCATTTATTTGTACTGTGACTATAGGGTTTCTTGGGTCCTCATATTTCACCAGTGTTTCTCTGCCTGATAATAAATCAGACAAGGTTCTAACTACGTGGACAGTTGGTGTTGCTTTTATTTTCCTTGTAGGCCTTTTTGTACCCAATTCCTTAATGGTCTTTGCATAGATTGGAATATCCTGAATAGCCTGGAGGAGGGGTATTTTTACATAAAGATTTTTTAATTCTCTAAGGAGATCAAAATCGGGATATTCGATTGGGCAGGTATAATCAATCTTTCTAGGAATGGTGGAGAAGGGGCAATAGTATGATCGTGGCTATTTTGTTTAACTGTATTCTCCATTTGAGGTATTTGTTCTACAGGTAGTGGTTGTTCTGATTGTATATTTTTATCACCCTCTGACTCGATTATCCATCTAGACCTCAATTTGAGTTCATTACACTCTCTCAACTCAATTTCTGGATCCAGTCCTTCAATAATTTGTACCGACTGGACTGGTCTATTGTTGGGATTCGGGTTGGGCTGGGCTAGGAGTTGTGGTCGTAAATTGGGTTGACGATTCTATTGTAATGCGTAAGGTGCTGGTAGTGTAGGCTGAGGCAGGGGGTTTGTTCCTGTTGGCTGGTTCATAGGTCTTTGCCAGTTTGATTCCCAGTTTTGGTTCTGTGAAGTGGAGGGGGACCATTGAGATGGATATGGATTGTTTTGCCAGAATGGTGGAAAGTAAGAGGAATTTGGCCAATTGTTGTTTGGATTTGATTGATTGGACCAAGGTGGCATAGAAAATGCTTGTGGTGACCAATTAGGAAAAGATGGCTGGTTCTACCATGTAGCTCCTATGTATTGCTGAGAGTTATATTGGGAAGCCTGAAAAAATGAAGATGGGTTGGTAGGCATACATGTTTGTTGTGCTTGCCATTGGCAACGCTGATTTAATAGGTAGACTGGTTCCATTTCTTCCTCTACCTCTCTGAAGACCGCTTTTAGTCCTTGGAGTGATGGGCAATTTTCTATGGCATGTTCTTTAGTGCAGATGGCAAAGGTCTATACCATATCTAGTGGACATTCTTTATGACTATGTCTCTTCCTGCATCGAGGGAAAAAATCACCAAGTTCTGTTCTCATTCGGCCTACTTCTGCTTGGCTTGCATGATGTCCAATTGTGTTGTCAAGGTTCCTAGGATATATGTTTTGAAATCTTCCAATAGGTTGCCGATTTAAGTACGAGTAATGCTTCCACCAAAGATTTTTCTATCCCTGGTGATCATATCGTGTTCAGTTGGTTTTAGTCTTGTACTACCCCTCGAGCACCTGATGGACACATTAATAATGTTAGCATATTCTTCTTAATAGATATCACCTTTACCCATAATATTTAATGTCTCTATCCACTGGTCTTCATCCCCTTAATCACCATGGTTTTTAGCACATTATCAAGCAAAGGCAGAGTTGCATTGGGAGACCTTTGGAGGTTATATTGAAAATGCTCCACATACTCTTCCAAATTTTCACTAGGTCTTGCTATGATTTTGAATATCTCATCTTTTAGTTCCCTAGATCTGCAATAATCCTAATATCTTTTGAAGGAAAGAAAGTTTCATTTGGTCCCAATCATTTATGGTGCCCCACCTAGTCCCATAAACCAACACAGGGTTACTCCCTTTAGTGTGGAGGGAAACAGCTTCAGCTTCTAGCGATCGGTGGTGTAATCACAACCCCGACATAGGACGTCAAATTCAAATAGGAATGCATCTGGATCTTCTGAAGTGAGTCCATGAAAGGTGGGAATATTTTGTAGAGGGATGGCTTTCATGGGGATATTGATAGCTATGTCAACAATAGGATACTGTAATGTAGAAGTATGGGGTTCTTGTGGATTATTGGCCATTTGATCAAAGATATGTCAGTACCCTTCCAAGATTTCTGGAGCTAGAGAGTTATCCCTCGGTTGTCTAGAAGAGGTGGGAATGATCCTAACAACACTCCCTTGGTCTGGGACACTGTGTGTCCTCTGCTCAATTACTACCTGAGGGGATCTTGGTTCCTCTATTTCCCCTATTTCTCCTCCTCCTTCACAAATGTTACAAGAATTCCCTTCTTGTGAGGGAATTGGTCGCGAATTTTCAATATCTTGAAAAATCTGCTCAGTCCCTTCAATTTTACTATGGACCACATCGTAGGCTATAGATGGTGGGCCTATGGCCCGAAGGGAGACAATAGGTTGTCAGGAAGCAATACTTCGGGGACCTACTAATGGCTAAGATTCAACTTTTCTTAAGATTTCGTTGATAAAAGTTGATCGTCCAAGGGTCACCGGTCCCTTAGATTTTTCAGGTTTGGGATGTGGAATTGTATTTTTTTCTGGTCTTTTCTTCTTAGTCATTCATGCAAAAAAATTCAAATGTTTACTTCTACCTTAAGCTCCTAGCAATTTTGCTGGAAAGTGGGCGGGGGAACAAGCATTTTACTTGCTCCATACGCAGGTTCTTACCTTTGATTTTTAATACCTAGTTTTCTCTCAACAGACAAACATCAAACACCTACTTCACTTTTCTATAATTGTGCTAGAAAGCGGGTGGACGAGCAAGCACTTTACTAGCTTGTTACGTAGGTTATTACCTTCCATTTTCAATACCCAATTCTTTCCCAACAACAACTATCAGATATACATCACTCTCTGTAAAATGGCGACACTCTCCCCAGCAACGACACCAAAATTTTGGTTGATAAAAGTTGCCTTTCAAAACTCCTAATTACCTCACATTAATCATCAACCTAGGTAAGCCCTTTTATTCCAAGAGTGTACACAATATGTGCATGCTATAAATCCAAAGAGTAATGTTTCTTAAAATGAAGTATAGACCTTTGATACAAGAGTAAACGGATGCATCTAATAAACTAAAATTTCAATCATTAAAGGAAATATGACATCTAACATTTAGGATTCAAACCTCTGCTGAAATCATAATCAAATCTCACACAAGCAATTCAATTAACAATAACATCAGCTGAGAGCATAGTAGCAATAACTCATCTCTTCTTAGCTGATTCAATCTAAATCATACTTAATCTCTACAAAGTAATCCAAATGGAAATGATATCAATTTGAGAGTTAAATAGCAATAACCAAACACTTACAGTTGATTAAATCAATACTATTGACTATCTAAATAATTGAATCTAGAATAAGCGTAAATCAAAAACAATGACAGTGCTGTAAAACATGTAAAGGAAATAAACTACTTCAATACAGGAAAGCGATAATTAGTGAATAAGATAAACTCACAAAAAACCAGGAAATTATCAAATCAATCAAACTTGTGAGAATCAAAAATATATAACACAAGGAAGCAGTTTAATCCAGTAGAGGTCGGGCCCTTAGCCACCAGCGAACACTGTAGAGCTACTTCAGATAAGGCGAATGAAAAACAAATTAAGTTATATATTAATCATTGAACTTTAGTAGCATTATAATATGATCATGTTCTCCAACATCACGAGTCTATAAATTAAAATTACAATTTGAAATAGAGAGATCCATCCCCTTTCTTTCTACAATCGTTTTCCTTTATAGTTAGAAAGGGTAAAAGATAAACACGATCCCTTAGGATCTCCCAATCCTGAGGGATACACCACTAATTGCTATCTTCAGACACCTTCCCTATTTCACAATAATCCTTGTGATTTGTCTTTAGCTTTGTCCACAACTGACGCATTCGATCCTTCATTTGTTGGTTAATGTTGTTCCATCGTTAGGGAACAACAATTGTTCCTTTTGTCATTTTTCTGCATAAAGAGGAGTAAAAGTTCGTTCTGATAGCTAGATATTTATTGCGAGTAGCTTATCCATTTCTTATCATAATCCATCAATATATTAGCATATTAAGATATGAAAAAGATAAGAAACGAGGAAAAAGGTGATGAAATTAATAGTAAATACCTACCCATTTTGTAACTTAACAATCGTATTAAAATATTCCTCAAGGAAGCCCTCGAGAAATGAAGGAACGCAATGATGGATAACTTTGCCCAAATCCTTCAACGGTTGCCCATAGGCGGTGCATCCACATTGAACTTCCACTCTGGAGGCTCCACTCCTTTTATGGTACAATTAAAATTTGACATTCTAATATTTGAGAGCCAAATAGATGCAGACGACATAGATACATGGTTAAATTTTCTAAAAGGATATTTTTTTGTTCATAACTTTTCTAGCTGGGAAAACATTACTTTTTCTCTTCTCAAAGATGGCCCCCATGTCAAGGAATGGTGGGAAACCTACTATGACTAGAAGGATAAAAGTACGACCTCACTCTTTTCAACAGTACCCACTTGGAATTTTCTTTAGGATGCCATCATGGAGAAGTACTACCTTGTTGGGAGCTATGAGCATAAATACATAAAGTGGACTACGCTGCTGCAGGGGAGCGACCAAGATGTGTCAGAGTTTACCAATTTTTTTCATACCCTTCGCACAAAGTTGGGTATCAATTATTTTGAGAAGCATTTGGTACTCAAGTACCGTGACTACCTACACAGCTACGTTCAGGATGAGATGAAGTTCTTGGACATCTCCTCGCTTAGCATGACATATTGATAAGTTGTCAAGATCGAGAAGAAGTTTAAACAGAAGAAGCGAGACTTTGGATCTATCAATCCAAAGTAAGGCAAAGGTGCCCCCAAACCGCAGAACAAAGGACAAAGCCAAGGCAAGGTGGCCCAAGACAACCACCAAAAGCTGCAAGAAAAGAACAACACCTCAAGGCCGAAGAAGAACACGAGAAAGTGGTGTGAGTTCCATAAGAGATCCACTCACAACATAAGTGAGTGTCGGGCCAAGAAGAGACTAGCAGCTGAACTGAAGGCTTCAGAATTAGATACATGTTCTGAATTTGAGTTAGAACCTAACAAGGGGAATGACAAAGGGAATCATATTATTGATGCAGATTCCAATGCCACCATTTCCACCATGAAGATCCAAAAGTAGGAACCCAAAGATCAAGAGGAGGAGGAGCACCACTTCCACTCCCATATGTGGATATAGGGTTCCCCGCTAAAGTGCTTTGTCCACAGTGGGAGACAAATGAACATCATTTCAGCAGAGGTCGTGAAGCAGCTGGGCTTGCCATCCATAACACACCCACAATTATACACCATCAGGTGGCTTCACCAAGGACGAGATCTTCACGTGAGCTAGTAGTGTTGCCTTCCATACAACATCAAGCCCTTCAAGGATGAGGTATTATGTGACGTTTCTTCCCTTGATGTTTGTAATGTAATATTAGGCCAACCATAATTGTGGAAGAAACATGTTGTGTATGATTCAAGGCCTCGCGCTATTATTGTTATCTTGGGAAATAAGTTGTACAGGATATCGAAGGCAGCACTGCCTATTTCCATCTCTTTGGTTACTGCAAAACAATGCAGTAAGCTCATTTCCAAAATCGGGAAATTTGTTTTCTTGATGATATGCCCTCAGGGTAAGAAGAAGATTATGGCCATGACCACCAGATAGGGCCCCTACGCATGACAAAAGCAAATGGACAAGGTCATGGAGGAGTATGAGGACATCTTCACCTCCCCCGTAGGGGAGCCTCTGCACTGTTAGGTCAAGAACTCCATCACTCTGACCCTAGGTTGTATAAAAGAAGGATGGGACTTGGAGACTATGTATTGACTACATGGTGTTGAAAATGATCATTGTCTAGAATAGGTACCCGATCCTATAGATTGATGACCTTTTCAACCATCTCAAGGGGGAAAACATTTCAGCAAGATCGACTTGAAGTCCGGATATCACCAAGTACCAATCGAACCCTCTGATGTGTGGAAGACTACCTTCAAAGCTAATGAGGGTCCTTTTGAATGGTTGGTTATGCCTTTCAGGTTGACGAATTCTCCTCGAAGCTTCATGAGGCTGATGGATGACATATTGCACCCATTCACCAACTCATTTGTAGAGTATACTTGGATGACATCCTAATCTTTAGCCAGAGTTGGGAGGAACATCTCCACCACATCTGACAGGTTCTCCAAACACTGTAGGAACACAAGTTGTGTGGAAATTTGGAGAAATTCACTTTTAGCATGAGCCATGTTTAGTATCTGGAATGCATTATTGATGAATAGGGGGTGCATGTGGATCTAGCCAAGATCCAAGTCATTTAGGATTGGCTAGGCCCAACCACTCTAACATATCTTTGCAGCTTTATGGGTCTTGCCAATTTCTACTGTAGGTTCGTGTTGGGGTTCTCTCATATCACTTAGCCCTTCAGTCAAGTCACTAAGGGAGGAGTAAAATAAAAATTCTTTTGGTATGAATCTCAACAGAAAGCATTCATAGAGTTGAAGCATTACCTTTTCTCTGCACTAATGCTCAAATTACCGGACTTGCAACAACCATTTGAAATCGAGATAGGTGCCTTTGACTATGCTATTGGGGCAGTCCTTACTCAACAGGGGCATCCAGTGGCATATCACAGTGAGACACTTTTAGACGCAGTACTGAAGTATCCCACTTATGACAAAGAGATGTATTCCATTGTGTAGGCCTGCTGACAATGGAAGCATTACATTTTGGGGAAGGAAATAGTCATCCACATAGACCACTAACCCCTACAGTTCATACAGATGTAAGGGATGTTGAAGAATGATTTCCATCAGAAGTGATCCACATACCTGCAATAGTTCCACTTGAATATCAAGTACAAGAACGGTAACACCAATAATGTTGCAGACTACCTCAGCTGACCACTAATCATGGTGTTAACCACTGTGTTCAACTCTTGTGGACACGAGGCTTCTGATTGGCCACTTCTATACAAAAGTGGCCCAGAATTTGGCCACACATACCAGGCGGTCTTGGAGGTTTGACAAGTTCTAGATTTTCACCTCTAGGATGTCGTGTTGTGCCACCTGGGACACCTTTGTGTCCTTCAAGTGAGTGTGCCGAGATGATTTGGGAAGCACACTACAGTCAGGTTGCTGGGCATTTTGGGGTCGAGAAAATGGTGGTAGTACTGCAAAAGTATTTCTATTGGTCGAATCTTCGACTGGATGTTGGGAAGTACATCAGATCTTGCACTACCTGTGCAATTTCCAAACTGACAATCAAGAAGCAAGGCCTCTATACTCTACTTCCTACCCATAGTCAACCTTGGCAATCCATCTCCATGGATTACATGTGGTAGTACTGCAAAATTATTTCTATTGGTCGAATCTTCGACTGGGTGTTGGGAAGTACATCAGATCTTGCACTGCCTGCACAATTTCCAAACTGACAATCAAGAAGCAAGGCCTCTATACTCCGCTTCCTACCCATAGTCGACCTTGGAAATCCATCTCAATGGATTACATGTTGGGCCTTTATTATACTAATCATGGCAACGACTGTGTTTTTGTGGTCATCGACAGATTCTCAAAGATGGCCATTATGGCGAACTGCAAGAAGAATATCATAGCAGAGGCCACTACTAAACTCTTCTTTGAACCAGTGTGGGTACACATTGGGATTCAACAATCAATCATCTCAGATCAAGACAGCAGGATCCTTAGTACATTTTGGTCCAATCTCTAGTCGATGCTAGACACCAAGCTCACTAAGTCCACAACTTTTGATCCCCAAACTGATGGCCAGATAGAGGTCATCAACAGGATGATCGTACACATTCTCCACATGTAAAACTCAAAGAATCCATGCACATGTGATGAGAGCCTCCACTATTTCTAGCATAGATATAGCCAGGCTCTCGACAGCTCGACTATCCACAACCCTTTTCATGTGAGCTTGGGATTCCAACCACTATGTCCCTTTGATGTGGCCATACCATTTGCAGCTACTCAATACTCAAGTAGATTCGGCTCATGTCCAATCCGAAGATGATAAGACAAACAAATTCATTGAGGACATCTAACACATCCACCAGGAGATCCACAACATTCTCGATAAATGAAATGAAAAATACAAGAAGCGACATGATCAACATCAGATGCCACACAAGTTTCAGGTGGGAAACAAAGTCTGGTTGAATTTGCAAAGGGAATGCCTTACCGGAGCCTATTAGAAACTTAGACCATTTCAATACGGTCCTTACACCATTACCAAGGCTATGGGAGACAATTCATTTGAGCTCAGCATTACCCCATTCCTTAGCCTACACCCAGTGTTCAATGTGGACTGCCTTCGACCATACTTCCCATCATTACTCGACACATCAGACATTGCAGAACAACTCACACCTACATAGTTAAGTCTAGGCTACATGGAACAAGCCACAAATGATCAGATCATGGACAAGCAGATGAAGAACACCCGACATCAAAGGATCCAACTATATCGAGCTGTCAAAGAAGGCCAACCTGTTCATTAGAGCAAGTGTCTCATCTCATGGATGAACTCAACACAATGGGGACCATTGCCTCCTAAGGAGGGAGGAATGATCTAGGTGGATATTGGTGGCCACTTACCTATTCCATTTTGACCCCCACCATTGTTTCTTTTAGGTTTTAGTTTCCTTATTTGTAGGACAATTTACTATTTTTGGTAGTTTTTCGGGTCCTAAACTTCAGGAGCCATTTTGAGGCCCTAAACGATGTTTTTTGGGAAAATTTGGGCCAATATTGATCTTTCTTTGATGTTGGCCACTTGAAAGTTGTATTCTTCAGACATATATTTCTAACGAGGTATTGTGTGCATCGAACAATGATCGTATGCCAAAGTTATGACCTCAGGAAGTTGATGTACCAATTTACCCAAACGGGGCCCATAGTTTGGTGTTTCATCTCCTAGGGTTAGATTTTTCGATATTTAGGGTTTTTCATTGTTTCTTAATAATAAATAGGCCTTTGAGCATCATTGCAGCACAATTCAAAGGCATGTAGCTTCCACATCTCTTCTCATAGATAAGCTACCATCGCCTGAGATAGTCTTATTTCCATTCTGTTTGTAAGCATATTTTAGTATTTGATATTAATGAAATCGAGTGTTATTTCTACTGCATCTATGTATTTATGGTTATAGCTATAATTTGTTGTGTTCCTGTTTAAATACGGATCAATGTGGGAGGGGTGGTTACAGGTGAGATGAAGAAGAATTACTTATGAGATAATATTCATGAGAAATCAAAATATCAGCCGATGTACATAGACAATCATCACCACATACATTAGAGGAATAATTGTTGTCAAGATGGTGGTTGTTCAAGGCTTTAGGATGATTAAGAGCCTTGATTTCATTTTATTGACTACCAATATCACTTGATTATATACCAGCCAAGAATGAAGTAATATAATCTTGACATAGAGGAATTTGAAAAAGAGAATAGAGATCAAATGTATCTTCACCTTTCTACTCCTATACCCATGGAATGTGACCATGTCATACTTGATGAACATTTATACCAACAAATTGAGAATTAATATTATTTGAAGTTCTAGCTGGTGGTGAGGATTGATTAAGTGGATCAAGGCACAAAGGGTCATCAAATGTAGATGATATAGTATGAAATCTATCCCTTAAAGAACCATCACTTTTAATGATATCATATTTAATATTTTGATTATGTGCATTGTGATTTTGAAAAATCAAGGGATCAACTACTACCTTATGATATATGAACTTATTAGAACATTGAAATTTTTTTCGAATAAAATATTTACCATGGGAAGCAAAAGAAGGTGGTATAAGAGGATCAACAATTTGATTGTTAGACTTCCCAACTTCGACAATAGCACCAGAGACTACCATACTAGGAAATGAGAAGGGAGGGGTAAAAGGGAAAAAAGTGGAATTAGGTTCCTCCTCTGAAATGTCTCTGGATTAATAAAAGTTGGGAGAGCACTATTAATTTAGGATTGAAATTTAGATTGTTTCAAGGATATTTGACCCAAGTGTTGATACTTTTCTTTGAAGAAATCCCAATACATATCTTGTTCAGAAAACACATAACATAGGTGAATAAATCTATTATAAAAATAGTCTATTGATGCATCAGACTTCATTCTATGTTGATTCATTCTCTTATAAACATCTTGGCAATCATACATTCCAAAGGGTTGATGAAGATTTTTGAAGAGTTGTTAAAATTAATGAATGGAACCAACTTGTAATGTATAACACCATAGTTTAACTTGACCTTCAAGAGTGAGGGTGATTAATTTACAATCAACATGTCCATAATTGATTTTATGAGATTCATAAAAGTTGAGAAAATGAGATGTATCTTTGGGTATTGATATTTTACCCTCGCCGTCAAACTTTAATTTGGACAAGTTGTAAAAGAGTTCCACGGGGATTGAAAGTTTGAGATTGGATCTATTAAAAAAATATCACGGGAGTATGACTTGGGAGTAAGCCATTCAAGATAAGAGATTCAAGACAAAATCAACAAGCTCAAGTGTCAAAATATACATTCATACCTTGAAATGATAAAAAAGCGACACTTATTTTGATGTACGAAAGTTGGAACTTATCTTTGTGACGCTTATAATACAAATTACGATGGGAATGCCGATTGTAACCAGAAAATACATTAAGTTATGGGATAGTTTCTGGCACACATTCTTCTGATATATATGATTAGATAACGCAAAAGAGTGCACTAGAACTACCACTAGTAGTGCGCTAAAGTGTGAAACATGCAGGAGTGAAAACAACCAAAAGTGCCAACTAAGACATTAAGATAAAGTGAAAATGGAACTTGAAAAGTCTAAAGAAAGTGAAGGTGACACATGGCACAATCAAGAAAATGGAAAAGTGACACTTGTTAGAGTGAAAGAAGGGAAAAACAACAGTCATGAAAGTCAAAGCATCACTTATGAAATCAAAAGTGCACTAACGTGACAGTTGAGAAAACTCACTGGTATGTTGATACAATGCAACTAAGATTGAGAGAGAGAGTATTAATTTATATTTAATATTTCGTACTGACTATCATCATAAATTTCACAATATACTATCCTCATAGACTACATAATCAATGTCCACAGGGACTATGCAAGCACTGTATCTAAACAATGTGTAGGAATTATTTTTAGAGAATGTGCAAGCCTTACTTTCAAGAACTATGAATGGATATTCTCAATAATAGACATTGGTTACTGATCTTACTAGAAAGGGGTGTGCTTGTGGATACATGAAGAATAGAGCATGTGCAATCAACTGGTTTCGACAATTTGAAACACAGAAGAAGACTCTAGCATTTTGCGAAGCATAAACCAACCATGAATTGACTATGATCAACCATGGAACAACAGATCATTAGATCATAAGGAGGCTTAAAAATTCAAGTCCAAACAAAATTTTGTAGGGTGTTTCTCACAACGACAACAGGACCTTGAGGTCAAGATAGGTAAGTTGGTAGTAGTCACTAGTGGTAGAGCGTGATTTGTTTACGAACATATGTCAGAGTTATTGGTTTGTTATATGGTAGTAGTGATAGGAGGTAGAGTGATTGGTTGATGATGAGAAGTACCAACAGTTGGTAAGAATATATAGGTTGGTGTGGATTAATTGGGAACTAATCTATCCAGGTAATGTGGCAAGATATTTTTCCATGGAGGTTGTATCTAGGCCACTTAATTAAGGCTTAAGTTACCTTAATTAGGGATTATCTTTAATCCCAACAATGCAGCCTTAGGTGTATGTGAATTCCATTTACTAGAATGGCCTTAGGACCTAAGGACAAGGAGGATGTGGCACAAAGGTGACATGGCTAAGCTAATGGTGTGGCACACTATCAACATTAAATGTGGCAGGTAGAATTGACCCTTTTGGGTGGCCAAGTGGATTATTTTTGGGTGACACATGGAACCACCAAAAGGATTCCATGTGGTAGGATGACATCCCATGATGACAACCCAATGTTAGCTAAAGGTAACAATGACATGTTAGGTGAGTTGGATGAACTTCAAAAGTTGTGCATATGAATTAGTGTGTAGGTGTTTGTAGCGATAGGTAGATGTGTGGAACCATGTGGAGACTAAGAACCAATCAATGGATCTCTCATGTGTATGTGGCACCAAGGTGGATTATGGTAAATATGACAAAAATTTCGCCCCCTTCCCTTATTATACCTTGAAAAACAAAGGGGAAACAAAAGTGTATCCTTTGTCATCTGATCGAGTTAGAAAATGGTTATATCATGGTTCACTCAAAGAATTTATGAAGGTTAAGTCATGTAAGTGACAAATTTTTCCCTTTTTTCCTTAACGATTAGTTAGGAAGGGGGGGCCCAAAGTTTTTCTTCAACTGTTGATCAAACCTAAACAATTTTAGCATAAATGGAAGTCTTCAGTGGTTTAATTAATTAGGGATAAATTCCTAAAGGTTGCAATCTCTAGTCACATGTAACCAGGAGCTAGTTAGCAAGGGATGAGATACAAATTTGGAATTTGGGGACCAAATTTGGTTAGAGATCAAAGTTTACAGGAAGGAAGAAAAAGGGGTAAGGTAATAAATACACCAAAAATATGATGTAATAAGGTGTGGCATTCCCATGCACAACTGAGTTTGAGATTTTTGGTCATGAAAACAATGAGAGGGAACCATTATTCATGTTGAGTCGAAAAACTACTTCAATTTGTACAAAGAAAATATAAGGGACTCCAAGATGCCGATTAGAGATAAATGAGCAGACTCATAGTTAAAGGAAGAGAGGTTGTTGATATTGTTGCATGCAAATTCTTGATTCAAGGA
This sequence comes from Pinus tabuliformis, assembly GCA_031772625.1. NCBI lineage: Eukaryota > Viridiplantae > Streptophyta > Pinopsida > Pinales > Pinaceae > Pinus > Pinus tabuliformis. The sequence continues at coordinate 770,145,546 of CM062808.1, read as the reverse complement.
TGAGAGGATGTGGTTAAAGATAAATAAATTTTTTGATCTAAAAGAATGAATTAAAAAATATATTAATTGTCAGATATCTAAGTTTGAAAATGAGATGAAATAAGGGATCTAACTAGTTGTCATAGATTGGAGCTTGCATATCATAGGATTGGGCTCTCCTTCATGTTGTTGTTGTAAAGATCAAAGGATGTTTAATCCTGTAATTTTGTTATTGTTGATATGAGGGGGTTCATTCCTCATGTGAGTTGATGCTCACAAAAATTGATGTAATTGAGGCTTGAGCTAGAATTTACACTATAATCAAAATGAAATTTGTGGTTTTCTTCCATATGGGTTTCCACATTATTCCTTTTGTTCACTATTTTGTGTGAGTGGTGTTATTTTGTGTTGTTGATTGTAGTTGATTGATGAATTGAATAACTAAGTGTAAAAATTTGTATAATATTGAGTCACCCACCCTCCTAGTGTTCTTTAATTCCCAATAAATTGTATCATAGTTCGTTCCTTCAGAAACATTTTAGTAGCTGTAAGGTAGAATAGTAGTAAATCATGGCCAATTAGGATGGATTCTTTTTTGACAGAGAACTAGTCTTTGATGGAGTTAAAAAATCTATTCTATAAAATAATAATGGAAGCCTACCTAATTTCTATTTGGTGTTGATGTTTGGGTATTTGTTGAGGTTGGATACAAAGTTCCAACAACTACTTCAACAAATCTAGATGAAGGAAGAGCCTATTCAAACAATGAAAGGCTAGAAATGAAATCGTGTTCAGACTTAACCAATCTAAAGTAGTCAAAGTGATGAAATGCAAATATAGTAAGGAGGTCTAGGATAAACTTAGAATAAGATATGAAGGAGATGCCAAAGCAAAGAAATCCAACAATTCAAACTCACAGAATGAGGCTTGAAAGTTTAAATATCGATGAGGATGAAAGTATTTCAAAATACTTTCCAAAGATGATGAGGTAGCAAACATGATTAGAGGCTTTAATGAGAAACTTCATGAATATGTAGTGGTTCAAAAAAACATTGATATCTCTTCTTATGAGAGTCAATTTCAATATCTGGTCTATTGAAGAGATGCATTTTCTAAATACTCTCTCGATGGAGAAATTTCATGGAATTATCACTACTTCAAAATGAGAATTGGAAAAGAGAAGTTAGAAGTAGATGAGGTTTCCATCAAAGCTTCCAAGAAGTTTAAAGAAAATCAATATTTCTCTAGTTATGAGCCAGTTTAAGAGATGGTTTAGTTTGTGAGAATATTAAAGAGAGGCACTAGCACGTGTAGATGTAAGTTTCCCCTCAAACCCTTTGATTGTGGTAGATTGGTAAATTTTCTTTAAAATGTCCCTACACTAAAGTTGAAAAGAAGGGAAAGAAAAGAAAAGAAAGTAATATAAGTAAATCTTATAAATACTAGAGGGGAAAAAGTCAAAGAAGGAATATTTTTTATTCTAACAAAAGCAGTAGCTCATCTGAAGTAGGTAATGGATGATAATTTGATGGAAAGCATGATGAATGCTTTGTCATGGCCTCAGATTTCGACTTTAAATACAAAGATAATTCAGAAATAGAGGAAGAAACAAAAACAATAGTTGATATCAAAGAAAAGCTAATTAATGTTATGAAAGCACAAAAGAAGATTAGGAGGAAGAAAAGACAATTGAAGAAATAATAGATGAGATGTCTTACCTTAGCTGCAATTGCTTTATATATTTTATTATTTTGTATTTCTTGTAAATATTGAAATGGAAATATTGGCTATGGGGCTAAGACTAAGTCAAATTGACTTATGTAAATAAAATTTACATTAATATATAAATGTTTCTTTTCCCTTGTAAATTTTATGGGAAATAACATGTGAGTGATGTGGGATTCTTCTTTTCCAAGAATTTGTTAACTGGTTAAGTCCCTCCCAAATTTCTCTAAAATTATAGGAAGAAAGATTTCCAAGAAACAACATAATTGGAGACATAATTGGTGAGAATAACTATATTGAGTGGAAACATAAACTTAGATGGAGAGAAAGGCTAAGTTGGATAAGCATATAAGAATGAGAACAACTAGAGAGAAATATGTGCTTATAAAAGAAAAAGAAGATATTTTTTATTTTAAAAAATGTTATGAAACCAGCTCAAAAAAAGATAGAAAAGAAAGATCAACACCTTAGAATTCAGCCTCTTCAAGGGGGCAACCTCCTTTACATTACACAAATGAACAATTCTTGGATGATACAAATGATAAGACCTTCTTCCTATATAGGAGTCTAAGAGTCATAATATAATCAAAGTCGACATAACAATAATAATGTAAGGGAACAATAATAACAATAGTGGGCTTCTATGGGGCACAATAATAACAATATGGGGACTACATGGGCATGTAACAATATAATAAGGGGGTTGCATTAATAACAATAAGGGGTTACGCTAGTAGTATAGGGACCTCACATGCCCCTCCCCTTCAAAAAGTGTTGTCCTCAACGCTTGAGTAGTTCTTGATGCTTATATATAAAATTATTGTCCTCCCATGTGGAATATTGAGCGGGTACATTCTTCCACTTGATGAGATACTCTGAAATTGATCAATTTCACAGCTGTTTGGTTCTTGTTTCTATGACTGTTCCAGCCTCTAATATGATTTTTCCTTCCTCGTCAAGTTCTGGCAATATTGTTTGAACTGGGATCTTCTGCAACTTTTGAATGAGTGGCCACACTTATTCATCCTTCTTCCATTAATCCCTTGCTTCATTTGTCCAATATAGTTGGATAATAGAAATAGCACAAAACATTGCTTCCACATCCTTATCCTTTCTTGATAGCACATATACAACAACATTTTGCTTCCCTTTTTTATAGATGATTTCAAAGTCATAACCCAACATATTTGTGACCCATTTTTTCTGTTCTTCTAAAGATAATCTTTGTTCTAAAAGGTATTTAAGATTATCATGATCCATTTTTACCTTGAAGTGTTTTCCCATTAAGCAAGGTCGCCATTTCTTAAGTGCATGTAGTATTGCCAACATTTCCTTCTCATAAATATCTTGCTTGAGATGTAGCCATAAAAATACCCAATTGCCTACATCATAACTTCTTTCACTGCAATGTTGATTTTCTCGTTGTTTCATTCGATTCTGCACCAAAGTGGAATTATCCTTTAAAAGTTTGAGGACTTGTTGTTGATGCTCGATGTGATCTTTCACTACTTGAATCCTTTTATTCTTGATATGTCCTTCTATCTTGAGAGTTTGAGGAGTGGTAATTTCTTCCATTGCATTACAAGATATGGTTGGATTCATTTCTTGATGCTTGATGTGATCTTTCACTTCTTGAACATTTTTCTTCTTGATATGTCCTTCTATCTTGATAGTTTGAGGAGTGGTAATTCCGGCCAATGCATTACAAGATATGGTCGAATTAATTTCTTCTTTCTCGATGTGATCTTTCACTTCTTGAACCTTTTTCTTCTTGATATGTCCTTCTATCTTGTGAGTTTGAGGAGTGGTAATTCTTGCCTATGCTTGGCAAGATATGGTCGGATTCATTTCTTCTTTCTCCGGGGTTGGTTCCTGTTGTATATCATCCTCTTTTGATGTTTCTTGATCCTTTTCTTCCTCCTCTTCATAATCTATGTAAAATAATTTATTCTCATCACACTTATGACCTTTAGTGTATTTGCTATCACAATTGTAACAAAGCCCTTTTTCTCCTTTTTCTTCCAATTGTTGTCGTGTGAACCTTGTAGGTTGTGAAAGGCTAGGAGAAAAAACACTTCCATAATTATAGTCATGAGTGGTGGGATTCATTGTTTCCATAATTCACTTTCAATTTTTCTTGCCAACCTGAATGCCTTCTCCAATGAATAAGGTTCTCAAAGACGAACCTCATGTTGAATGTTATCCAATAAAGTACCTATGAAGGCATCAATCCTTTGCTTCTCTGGAATATCATTTAGCCTTATATTCAATTTTTTAAATTACTCAATGTGCTCTGCCATTGACCCCTTTTTTTTAGATTTATCAATTGGCTAAAGAAGGTGTTACTCTTTGTATCCTCATAATGTGCTATCATTTCTTACGTGAAAATTGACAAAGTGACAAGTGCTTTATGAGAAAAAAGCCCTTTATACCATAAAAATTGATTTGGTTGTAAATATAAAGATGTAATATGTACCTTTTGTAACAGTTGAAACTCATGTAGATCAAACTAATGCTCCATATGTAGTATCTAATTTACCAGATACTTGTCATCAAACTTCCTCATATCGCCTTTTCTTGATTTTAGGAGCTTGATCTTGAAACGACTGTAAATCGGTAATTTCAGATCTCCAAGTTCTGAAATTGCGTCCTGTAGTAGCCCTCTGAATCCTCTTTCTAAACCCATAAGTCTTATTAGAATTTCATTCTCCAAGAAAGAGTTATCCCCAATATCCTAAGATGACCTGATTATATAATGTTTCAGTAGAGCGAACTTGTATGATGTTCCACGTGTCACTATTTAGACCTTCGGATCTGAAAAAAATACAAAAAAAACTACAGTGTGTCCTCTTCTGTAAATTCTTACGAAATTTAATTTGTTTCTCAGAGAGAAAGTTATGATGATTTTCCCAAGGTCACCTATATAGAATGCAATTCGGGAGTCTGCAAAAACCCTAACTTCCTCAAATTGTATCTCCGGAAATATAACAAGAAAAGATGTGAGCTTCATACCCGAGCTACAACAAGATTTTGGCTCAAATGGGTTTTAATTTTAGAGTCTGAACCTTTGTAGAAAAAATATTATAGCGAAAATTTCGTGATGAACTATTTGAGATGAAATTTTGGAGCTTGCAAAAACCCTAACTTCCTCAAATCATATCTTCAAAAATATAGCGAGACAAGATCTAAAATTCGGACGCTAAGTTCAAACCTATCTCTTCTCAAATGGGTTTTTGTGTTAGCTTCCGAAACTTTGTAGCGAAAAAGGTATAGCAAAAATGCCACGATGTCTTGTTTTGGAGCAACGAGACCCTAGAATCCAAAGCTCTGATACCAAATGTTATGAAACGAGCTCACAAAAGGATAGAAAATAAAGATCAACGCCTTAGAATTCAACATCTTTGATGGGGCAACCTTCTTTACATTACACAAATGAACAATTCTTGGATGATACAAATGACAAGACCTCCTTTCTATATATAGGAGTCTAAGGGGTCATAATATAATCAGAGCCGACATAACACTAATAATGTAAGTGAATAATAATAAAAATAGTGAGCTTCTATGGGACACAATAATAACAATATGGGGACTACTTGGGCACAACAATATAATAAGGGGGTTGTACTAATAACAATAAAGGGTTACACTAGTAGTATAGGGACCTAACAAAAAATAAAAATGGAAAAAATGTGAGCAAATCTTAAAAATAAAACACTACTAACAAAACCTAATATGTAGAAAATAATTAATATCACTAGAAATAGTTTTAACAATTAACTTTTGTTACTGGAGAAACCAAGAGAAAAGTATGAAGCCTATGTTCATGGGGAGTTGCAAGGTGTGAAACTTGTTCATTTGGAGGAGCATGCCCTTTTGCATAGTATTCCACACAGGAATTCTTGATGTTCACTTAATTGGTTACTTACATTCAATAATGGTCTTGACTTTATTTTAAGGTAGTTTTCTGTTTTGAATTCAACAAATAATTGTTTAGTTAAGGAAGTTGTTATCTTCGTATTTAGTATGGAATTAGTTAAATTTGCAATTCTTATTTAAATTTTTTATTTTTAGTTTTTATTAATTCTTACTTTATATATTAATTAAATTTTATTTTCAGATAATAAATCTAATTTAATATTATTTCTTATTCCATTTTTTTTATTCTTATATTTTTTAATTAATTAATTAATTATTATTTTAAATTATTAATTTTTTAATTTGATCAAATTAACTAATTCTTATTTAAGTATCTAAATCATTATTATTTTTTTAATTTTCGAATAATTCTTATTTTAATTTTAATTTTAATTTCTTACAATTAATTCTTATTTAATTTATTCTGCGTTAATTTTTAATTCTCTTTCATTCTTAATTTTAATTAATATATACTATTTTATTAGTAATTCTTAATTTATTATAAATTAGTTAATTATTAATAATTTTTAAATATCTATTCATTTTTATTTTTATAATTTATAATTTCACATTATTCAATTTTCAATTGTGAATTTGGTCTAGTACAAATTGCAATTATTATTTTAATTAATTTTATTTTATTTAAAATCCTTTAGTATTAATTTGGTGAGAGTTTTGTTTCACTTATTAATAAATTTAACATTTATACAATTATTATTTTTAATTATTTTTATTTTATTTAAAATCCTTAAATATCAATTTGGTGAAAGTCTTGTTTCACTTATTAATAAATTTAACATTTTTATTCTCTGCCTGCCTAGATACTTAATTAGTTTTATTCTAAAAAAGTGCTTTAACACTAGATTATTCACAAAAGATTTTTGGTCCTTATAATGAATGGAGTAACCATCCTAAACTTTGGAATAATCAAACTCCATTACAAAGTGTTCTTCCCAAAATCTCCAACCATATCAAAGTTTTTCAATTTTTTTTCACTTTCATTAACTTACTTTTATTTTTTCTACTATAGGCCGGGAATATCATGGAGTCTAATGGACAAAAATGCTTTGCCTCGCTTCCATAATGTTTGATCTTATATACTATCAAAATGTAGTATAGAAAGGCAAATGCCACAAAGCAGTTGACAACATCAAATTTTCCAATATCTAAATCTTTCCTCACACTCTAGAATTGAATCTCGGTTAGAGACGACCTTATTAGTCCCTGCCCTCCAGGCATGGACTATAGTAATCGTGCCCTCCAGGCATGGACTATAGTAATCGTTCCCGACGGATATAGCATTAGTTGACCTGCTCTTAGTCCCCGGTCATCAGCAATTAACCAAAGTTTTATTCCCGATCCTGATTTTACATCTTATTTGGCCTCTTTCCAAAAAACCGAAGCTAGACGTCAAAAACCAAAGCTAATAACTATATATTATCTTGCATTTTCACCGGTCTTTCTCATTCATCCTTCACAGCTGCATGAAGTAATGCTATCTTTGCGTTAGCATTAATTTGCAACATTTAATGTTAAGAAAACTTATGATGCGGATTACACTAATTTATAAGTAGCTGAAGTTGCCACTTGTTGCGATCGGTTACTGCATGTTGCATGCTTCGGTGTCTGCATGTTGATTCGGTGTCTGCATGTTCTGTTCATGTGTTGCTCGTAGTATTTACGCTAGCTTCTCTGGCTTCTTTATGCAAGTAGGTCTGGATTCTTTCTGCAACTCGCATCATCAATGAGTGAGGAACTAAGAGCAGCGTGCAACGAAGCGCTGCAAATTCTCAATACTATTGACCAGTGTCTGCATGTTCTGTTCATGTTTTGCTTGTAGTATTTACGCTAGCTTCTCTGGCTTCTTTATGCAAGTAGGTCTGGATTCTTTCTGCAACTCGCATCATCAATGAGTGAGGAACTAAGAGCAGCGTGCAATGAAGCGCTGCAAATTCTCAATACTATTGACCAGTGTGACTCCTCTGTTTATACTTCTTTGCTGTACAGATGTGTCAAGGAGAAAGCCCTTGCAGATGGTAGATGCGTCCATGCCCACATGGCTCAGACGGGATTTCAGGCAGACTTCTTTATAGAAAACACGCTGCTCAATTACAAACATAGAACAGTGGTCAGAGAAACCAACAGATATCAGTCCGGTGAATTTTTTTGTTCATCTCCCTGTTCTTCTGATTTTGTTAAATTTTTGATATAAGATGAATTCCATAGTGGTAACAAAATATAACTCACCTCGGCGAGTGTTAGCTGCTTGCTTTCCACCTTCTTGTTGTGCAAACAACTGCTCAGCAGCTCCCCGAGCCTTATCTTGAGCTTCTAATTGCTTCGCTGGGCTACAAATGCCTCTTTTGTTGCCTCTTTTGCCTACAAGTGTCTCAAAAGAGAGAATGGTACCTATAAGGGACTAGAAAATCTGTTAATTTCCAGCTTTATAATCTTGCAAATACCTGAGACAGCATAAACAGGAACGGAATTTCAATGTATGAATGGGATATGTAAGTCTGTTTTCATTGCATTAACAGAATTTTGGACAGATCATTAATCTTATTTAGGAGCAGATTTAATGTTCTGCAATAGGAACTTCATATTAGTGGAAAGACTGCAATTATGTATTTTAGCTTGAAATTAAATCTCTACTTGTTTTATGCATTGCATGTTTATAAGTAGAGAACCTAATAAGGGACTAGAAAATCTGTTAATTTCCAGCTTTATAATCTTGCAAATACCTGAGACAGCAAACAAAAAATTACAAACCAATTTTCCTATTTGTTTGCTCTCGCCGTATGTACAACGTAGTATATTTATCCCTGCAATTTGTTTACAGTGATTGGAGAACAGATATTTTTCTCGTCTTGCTCCTCATGCCCTCTGTATTTTATATCTATCTTTATTCGATAAACAAGTATAAAATTCGATAGGGAAGCATTAAACAATTCTATCTTTATTCGATAAACAAGTATAAAATTCGATAGGGAAGCATTAAACAATTTCTTCCGAAACACTGCACTGCTCAACTCTTAATTAGAATTTAAAATATCAAATCCATACAGTTCTCTCAGACCTGAAGAATTCAAAGATATGAAATAACAGTAAAATCATGATAACCTAGGGGTGATTTAATAGAGAAAAATAAAGAAAGGAGAACTTTTAACGAATCAAGCCAGGAATACTTGCTTACAGAGCACCGGAAAACAGAAAATTATGCAAGCCGAGGTTATTTGGTGTTTTCTGTTTTTCGGACAGTGAATCTTATAAATAAGGAAATATAATCTTTATCTTATCCGCTGAGAAAAAATAAAAAATAGAAAACTAGGAAAGAAACCTACATGCAGTTGGGTTTCTTGATCTCTACCTGCAGTTGGGCTGAACCAGGTTTCCTGGGCCGTCGTGGTATAGCTATAATCACTGATGTCAAGGGAGCAGCAACAGAAATCCAGAATAGCTTGGGATTCCTCTTGCTCTGCCATACAACAAAAAATAATGAGAAACTGGATCATTTCAGCACTTGCATGTTGCCTGATTCAAATTCAAAGTTTAACAATGTTATTAACAAACGTTAGAAGACAACGGCATTCTTGATTTGCTTAGGGGAATGAGAAAACACAGGCAGAATAAGGAGCACAAAATCTGGGAAATTGAAATGGGCGACAGGACCTTTCAGGTAATACACTGCGGTGTCATAAGCACGGGTTGCCTGTTCAGCGGTTTTGTATGATCCCAACCATAACTTCGCTCAACATTTGCACATCCAAATTTCAAAGAAAGTTGCAGTGATCTGAGCATGGTTCCGAGAAGCAGAGAGCTTCTAAGTTTTTTCGCTCAGCTATCCAACATGCACTTGTCACGGTTGTCCTGCGGTTCAGCCACGTTTCTATCATGCATTATGCGTTATGTTCAAACAGGGGATGACATGTTTATGCCACATAGCTTTCTCATGTCATCCAGGTCAAGTAGCTTTCTCCGCGTGTCGGCCTATGCATCATAGATAAGCGTCCACGTCATCCTGTTAGAACAAGGTCCACTAAGCACGATCTTGCATGCGCCCAGACTTCTGACAAAGGCGATCCCGATCAAACAATTCTTTAGAACGATTGACGTTTCCTCCGGCACCGTCAAAACATTGCAGAGGTTGGGTGACGTGGGATTGTAAACAATTATTGTGCGGCCCGGGGGGGTGCGGGGGCGGAACGGGTTTCGGTTCCCTGTGATCCTCGAAGCACAAAGATCCATCACTGGAAGCCAGGTACAACAGCGCTGGGCTGTGGAAAGGAGGTATCCACCAGGACGTGCCACGTGTGTCATCGTGTAAGAAGAAAATGGAATTGCCGAGTGATCTGGCAGATGATTGACATGAGTCGCCAATCAGATGGGAATGAAGGAAGAACTTGGTTGCAAGGGGCTCATAAATTTTAAACAGGTTTCCGTGGCCGTAGGTTTGTCTCTGGTGGTGGGGCCGCCTTCTCTTAATAAAAAAATTATTATGAAACATGAATATTTAAACTATATCCCTGCTGGCGAGATATTGGTTATAGCGTATAAAATTGGAATATAATTTGTTGGTTATGGAGAAATTATTTAATATTCTGTTCATGCATCACATTCTCTTTCTCAGTGCACTCTTCCTTTACTATTTCGATTTAACTGAGATTTTGAGGCATATTAATACAACGTTATTCCAGTCAAAGCAGCGCATATGGTATGGTATGCACCATTGCCAAAGTTTTGATAGACCCTGCCTCTTTTATATACTGTGCACGTTATACACCCAGGTCACTCGAATGCCAAGGTATTTTCGATGCTTCGTTGACTTCGTTTCGATCCCTACGTGGATTCTCATTGACTTACACGACCTAGTAGCAATCCTCCATGTCATACCTCTCAATTTAACATGTTCTAATTTTTATCAACATAAAGTTGTGTGTTAGGATTTCGTTCATAAATTACTATAATTAACCCGAACTTTATATTTCCTCTTTTTTACAGATAACATTACTCCAACCATTGGAAGATATCATGATCACTCAGGCTCGGTGCTTCCATATTCGAATTGGTTGTTGGAGCCTGCCCTTAAAAAAGGACCCTGTTTCGCTAGCAAATCTAGTTGGAGCCTGGATCCCATTGAGGAACCGCCTTATCACCGAGGAGACACGTATTAAGATCAACTGCTGCTCGTTCTAGCTACCTTTGCATCTACTGCCTGTGATTCTGCCTAAGCTGCTTTGTCTGCTGCCTATGCTGGTTATGAAGAATCTAAACCGACTGCTGTAACCGGGTAAACCGCCTTTTTTTCCTATGTCCTAGTGGGCTGTAGTTCCAATAGTCATTGTCCGAGCATCCAATGTGTTTCCCTTTGCTTAAGAGCTATATATTATGGCCTTTCGTTCTCCTTTAACTAAGTAGCACACGGTATCTATAAGCTTGTGTCAGGAGATAGTTTGGAATAAGCGGAACGGAACCAAGAGCGAATGATCCAGCAGTGAGATGAGCCGAAAGTAATCAGAGACAGCGACATTTATGCATGCAGGCCAATCAATTTCCACCAATAATTATGAATGTACTCGGGCGATAAGTCATTAGCTTACGAATCAAACGTAACCGGATCTGCCGTTGGGTCTCAATGTTGATATCAAAATGGATCTTAAATGGGCTATGGATATAAAGCTAAATCTATCACTGGTTTTGGAATGGATCTAACCCTTGCCTTGCTTCTGCTAGCTCTTGAACGGGCTATGCTTTGCCCTTAAATTAATTGCCCAAACTGGTGCTTTTGCTTGCGCAACCACATATGCATCTGGGACAGAAAGAACTGTAGATGGTACCGGATAAAGATCAACTGAGTCAGTCCACAGGGTCTAAAACTAGGGACTGCTTTACTACTTAATTTGGAACGAAGGCATTTTGCTCTGCCCCTAATACAATTCTCTTTACCTTGTGAGATCTGGGATCTTGCGCTGCGCCAAACGAACGGCCCGAAGCAAAGAATATTCAAGGGTATCTTGAACTACCTTGCTCAGGTTTACGCTAAACCAACAAAGGATGGTCGTTCATGGCTATGGCAGGGACTAGCTGCATCGCAGCCATTCTTGTTTTCTTAGCAGCGCAACAAAACTTTAAATATGAAAATCTAATAGTTTGCTTATTAGATTCACCATGAGTAACTGGTTTGCTTAGTAGATTCATCATGTGTAACACATTCCCCATGGCGTTCTCTTAGAAGGTCTCCACAATCGCCGTCCTAGTAGATTCATCATGCGTAATTGGTTTGCTAAGTAGATTCATCATGCGTAACACATTCCCCCTGTTGTTCTCTTACAACTTCTCAACAATCAGTGTCCATGGGAAACAGCATACGCAAACAATGGGTTACTAGCCACTTCCATGCATACAGAGTCATCACGCGCACTCTCCAATCTCTACCATTTGAACCGTTTTGGAGGACACGCAAGCTTAAACATCCTAGTTAAGTCAGCGAACATTGCGACCAATACGCGCTCCACATTAAACTACTGAGCAACATCATGCCCAAACAGAAAGTTGCTTGGCTTGTGCAGATAACCAAGAAAACGCGAACACTATCTTTACACAGCCTCCTCAAATTAGTGACACGAAAATCAGCGTTTTGTCTGCCGAGGGCTTCCATCTAAGACGGCCAGATCACCATCACCATATCGGTGACAAGAATGTTTATTGACCCTGCTGGTGCAATAGCATCCACTATAACCGTGACCTGTTCAGTGAAGGTTTTCTCACAAAACCATTGCCTCTCACCCTTACACTAATCGCGTCTCACAACAACACATACAAGGAGTATTTTTCTCTTTATGCTTTAAACTGTTGTACACTATAGCTTTGTTACACTAAGATTTGTTTAATTGTTTTATCAAATCTTAATTTGTGAGATTTAAAATTGATTTTCTATTGCATATATAAATTTAGCAATTTGAAAAATCCCTTAAACGCTCAAATTATAAAGAGTTCAGCAGTTATAATATCAACAAATCCCTTCTAAAATTTTAAACTAAACTTTATACTAAAAAAACCCTCCAAAATTTAAACACTCAAATTATAAAGAGTTCACAAGTTATAATATCAACAAATCTCTTCTAAAATTCTAAACTAAACTTTATATTAAAAAAACCCTCTAAAATATATAAGAGGTAGACCACTTGTTACAGTAATATTTTATGACACCAATAATTAAAAGAGTAGTTGCTTGTTATTTTTTAGCTATCAACCACATTAATAATTATTATGTGTATTTTTTAAAGACAAACTATTTATGATTATTAATAACTATATAAATAGTAACAACCATATTCTTATATATTTATATATTTATGATTATTATATTAATATTATATTATATATTAAAGTAATATTAAGTTACTGCATAATATTTCATTTAATATTATTTAATTTTAAATTATTTAATATAATTTAAATATTTAATAATATTCTTAATTGATAACAATATTAGTAACAATAATAATCTTCATAACAATAATTATTTAATAACCCTTGATCATGGTGTGAGTTGGTGGACAAAGCCATTAAAGCTATCATAGTGATAAGGAGAAGAGGGAATGGTGTCGCCACGTCCCACACACTTGACGTGCAGGGCATGGTGGTCGTCGACAGGCTTAAGGCAAGTAGGAGGAGGGAAGGTGGCATTTGCATGCAGTTGAGTTTACTAATTGCAAAGAGAGAGAACATTTTGAAGGGTGTAAGCACATAGGTGACAACGACGAAAGACGAGAAACGACGTTGGGAAAGTGAGGAGATACAACATCTTCAAACATGGTTAATTGGGTATGTAAACTGGCTCAACCTACATTCCGTTATGCTTCCCTACGTTTGGTCTGGTCACTGGGGTATGCATGGGAGCATGGGGTTCGTGTGGACGAGTAACTGAGGTAGGGCAATTAGCCTAGAGGAGGCAGTCTGCAGGAAGAATTTGAGGTCTAGGGGGTCTGCTCGGGTGTCTCTTAAGTTTGACATTCTGTTATTTCACATGGGGATTATAAGGATGGGATGGGAGGGAGCCTTCCTGAGTGAACTATTGTTTATGGTATGCTTGTAAAACTCAGGAGTCGAGGGTAAGGAAGTGGCAATTATTGTTGCGGTCGGACCACTCCGATTCATAAAATTCTCTAACTCCAAGCCTGTAAGGAGAGTTAGATGGGGGAAGATTGTCGTGATTCAGGGTCTTCTAAAACGGGGGAATTGACATGTAGGGAATGATAGGCAGGCGAGCTTAAGTCGGTCGCTGGGAAGGGGGGTGGGCAGTAAGCTATGGCCAGGGTGCCTTGTGGGTGTTGGGCTTCAAATGTCAAGTCACGGGGAGGATCTGAGCCACGCTAAGTGGAGGCTAAGTAAGGGGGAATGGAGAGAGGTAGTCAATGAGGGGAAAAGGAGATGAGGGTCATGGTTCCTGTGAGCTTGATGTCTAGGTTATAAGTTGGGTGGGTGCCCATGCACCTCGCCTCCAAGACCATGGTCGCAATGCGAACGAGGTAGGGTTCATGCAGGGGCATCTCGGGAGTCTTGAGTGGAGGTCCCTTACGCTTGGGGGTTTATGCAAATAAATCATTGGTGACAGATTTGTTGCATTATCAAAACCATGGGATGAAGTCAATTATAAAATTAACACTTTGGAGATTATGGTTTCTTTCCCCCACAACAGGTTAGTCGAGATGTAACTTTCCTTTTCCAAGAAAAGCACATAGGTTTGTTTCTGAACAACATTTGAAGGTGGTCAGAAGGTACAGGGGTATTGAGGCTATGGTTCAAGCAACGACTACCAAGGGCTAAGGGAAGAGACCATGGCGGAGTGAGGCCGAGGCTGAGCCAAGCACCGGGGGAAAATTTAGGGGCAGGAATCTCATGGCTAACTTGATTGAGGAAGTGACAACTACATACGTGGAGGGCATTAGAGGAGAAATCAAATAGCTCATAGACGAATGGGAGGAAAATATAAATCGTCAAGTGAGTCTGGAGGCAACAGACACAGAGGATTGGGAGATCCTGATTACGGACTTGGGATACACTAGAGGTCGAGAGATGCAATACAAATATTCCATTTATCTATATTGGCTCATGAAATGCCATCTGATCAAGGCCATGGAGCAAATCTGGATGACTGTTATCTAGGACTTTCCAAATTGTAAACATGACTTTCAAAAACTGCAATTTCAATTGCAGAAGCAGGATGGCCATCTAGTTCGCATAGAGAAACATTTCCCACGCATGCCCATGCCAACTTAGCTTCTAGGATCCAACGCAAAATATCTAGCCCCGGTGGCTTCAATTTTCAATGATAGGAGGAATAGAATGCTAACTCTTAGTCCTTTCTTGATTTGTTTTCATGCAAATAGCTTTTCATTTACATTTTTGTAGTCATATATATGTATACACAACTATAATATGTTTGTGGACATGACAATCAAGTTTATATAGCTTGGATACATAGACTAAGTATTTTTTTCTACTGGACATCCTATAATGCGCTTAGGTGGTCAACTAACTTGGTTTCCCAATGGGCAAGTTGAGACCACCTAACGAGGATCTATATTTGTGTAACTTGCTTGCTTATTTGATAATGAAAAAGAAGGATCTACCAAGCTTAACAAAAATAAAATAAAATTTATTTAATAATAACAATAATTATTTTAGTAAATGTGGTTGACATATACATCAGGCTTCATTTCTATATATGACACAAACCATTTATAATAATAATAATAATAATAATTTATCATTCATTTTTTATAAAATGTAAATAAATAATTACTTATTTTATTAATTTTTTTTAATATTTCTTTTCGAAAAAATATAAATATTTTTACTTTATTTTATTATATAAGTTATAATAATAATAATAATAATGTCCATGGGGTCTTGGATAGATGGTAATTGATTGCTTTGTTAAGGAACTCCTTGATGTGAAGTCACCGATTTAATTCCCCGCCCTGATCGGGGTGATATATTAAACATGATGAAGATGTAGTCCTTCCAAGCTTACAAGAAGAAAAAAATATTAATAATAGTAATATAAATAATAATAATTTACTAATAATAATTAACAAAGTAT
Source organism: Pinus tabuliformis (assembly GCA_031772625.1). Taxonomy (NCBI): domain Eukaryota; kingdom Viridiplantae; phylum Streptophyta; class Pinopsida; order Pinales; family Pinaceae; genus Pinus; species Pinus tabuliformis. The sequence continues at coordinate 770,129,819 of CM062808.1, read as the reverse complement.
ACTTAATTAATTAATTATTGTTAAATAATAATAATAATTTTAAAATTAAATACTATTAAATAATAATAATAATTAATTCTTTGTCACAATGTGACGTTGGACCATGGTTGGTCGTGCTTGCCCATGGTTGATTTTCATATTTAGAGAATCTTTGTCACAAAGTGACATTTGAGCATGATTGACCATGGTTGGCTATGATTCACCATGTTTGACCCAAAGGAATAACAAACCATTGGGATTAATACTAAAATTCCAAGAAATATAAACCTAAGGGAATAATATTACATCCTAGGAATGTGAACCCTTAGATAAAAAAAACCAAAGGCATTGATATTATAAATGAAAAGGAATAATAAACCCAAGGGATAAAAATTATAAACCCAATGTATATAAACCCTAACATAAATATTATAAACCCTAAAATAAAGATGGTTGACCATGGTTGATTTCCATATAGAGAAAATCCTTGTCACAATGCAACGTTGGACCATGGTCAACCATGGTTGGCCATGATTCATTTTCATATCGAGACAATCTTTGTCAAAACTTGATGTTGGATAATGGTAGACCAAGGTTGAACATGGTTGGCTATGATTGATGATGGTTGACCATGATTAATATTATAAACCCATGGGATTTATATTATAAATCCAAGGGAATAGTGCTAAAGTCCAAAGGGATTATTAACCCAATGGAATAATATTAAACCCAAGGGACTAATATTATAAACCCTACGTATATAAACCCTAAAATAAATATTATAAACAATAAAATAAATATGATTGACCATGGTTGGTTTTCATATTGAGACAATCCTTATCACAACACCATATTGGACCATGGTTGACCATGATTGTCCATTATTTTTATATCGAAACAATTTTTGTCATGATGCGAGATCTAACCATGATTGACCATGGTTGACCATGGTTGGCTATGATTGACAATGGTTGACCATAATTGATATTATAAACCTAAGGGCATAATAAACCTAAGTGATTGATATTATAAACCCAAGGGATTAACGCTAAAACCCCAAGGGATTATGAACCTAAGAGAATAATATTAAACCCAAGGGACTAATATTATAAACCCAACATTGGTAAGCCCTAATATAAATACTACCAACACTAAAATAAACATGGTTTATTTTCATTGTGAGACAATCCTTGTCACAATGGGACATTCAACCATGGTTGGATATGATTGACAATGGTTGACCATTATTGATATTATAAACTTAAGGGAATAATAAAACCAAGGGATTGATATTATAAACCCAAAGGAATAATAAACACTAGGGTTTAATACTAAAACCCCAAGGGAATAATATTAAACCCAAGGGACTAATATTATAAACCCTAATATAAATATTACCAACACTAAAATAAACATGGTTTATTTTCATGGCGAGACAATCCTTGTCACAATGCGACATTCAACCATGGTTGACCATGATTGGCTGTGATTGACAATGGTTGACCATAAATAATTTTTTTTTTTTTTGTGAAGGTTCAACAGGACTTTATATTAATAGAATACAGTAGAGTACATAATGTAGAGTGGGAGTGGAGGGGACGTCCCTGTGTTTGCCTTTATGAAGCTGTGCGGGTCTGGTCTGAGGACCCATCAAATATTCTCTCTTTCTTTTTTTTTTTAATAGAACACTTACAGCCTATAGAATTATCGATATATATGCATACATAGAAGAATCAAAAGAAAAGACCATGACCGTCATGCTCTACATGTTTACAGGGCTTGATGGTCCACATCGTTGATGGTGTTGCATTTCGCTCTGAGTTCCTCCTCGTCCAGGTCTTGCCAAAGGATGTGATAATATTCAAGATTGGATTGAACGCCAGCATTGGCCTTGGCATCAATCAACTTATTTGTTGTTCTTCGAACCACTTGAAATGTGACCCCTTGAAAGTTGCTATGGTGGCCTTGTAGGTCCTTTAGGATTGCCGAGATCCTCCAGCTAGGGGTTAGCTTGTCCACCTGAGTGCCATTCTAGAGTTTTCTCATCATCTTGATGACAATCTCCGAATCTCCTTCCACCACCAGCGGTAGAAGTCTGTAGCGATTAGTGAGGGCGATTCCCTTGATGAGAGCGATTAGCTCTGCAACATTATTGATATTCATGCCAAGATTTCCATGGTAGATAAGATGGATGTTACTAGTGTGATCCCTGACTACTCCATTATAATTGGCTTTTGCTGGGTTTTGCTTTGATGCCCTGTTAAAATTCAGTTTGAATGTTTGAAATGGAGGCGGACACCATTTATCCCGCTTTGTTGCAACGGAGGCCTAGTTCCTTCCTATGAGAGTGGTCTTGGATTTGAGATTTAGGATCTGGATTATCCTTTAGTCATTCGGAGACGTGTTTCCCTCTTGCTGAGAGATATCCATGGCATGGATCGATTCTGTGATTAGCTGTCGTGTCTTACCTTTTAACATTTTCGCTACCATCGTCGAATTCTTGAAGATTCTTGCATTGCGCTCTTTCCACATGATCCAAGCTATGGCTCCTGGAATGAGATTCCATGCTCTGTTGATCAGATTGTTGAAGGATATGGAGGATCTCCAGTTGCTCAGTGTATGACAGATAGAGTTCCTATTTCTGTCAGATTGTCTGAAGATGATGGCCATGTCATCCCAAAGAGAGAAAGTAGTGGGGCAGGTGTTGAGAATATGATTGAGAGTTTCCTAATCATTCTCACAGAGGACGTAGTGGGAAGGCCCGATGAAACCTCATCTCTGAAGATTGTCCCATGTCAGTGGTCTATTATGCAAGACCAGCCAGGAGAACAGTGTGATTTTGGGCCAGGCTCCTCTATTCCATAGAGCGTGCCATTTGGGGTCCAGTTGCAAGTCAGGAGAGGAAACCATGATTTTGTAGGCTTCTTTGAGGCTGAAGGTTCCTTTAGGATTATTTCCCCACCAAAGGATATCCTCTCTATTCGATGTGAGGATTATGCGTTGGTCTAGTTCTTGTAAAAGAGGGTCTATATTCTCATTGTGGTCTTGGGTTAGCCATTGCTTTTTTGATAACCATTTTTTCCATGTAATAACCGGTGTCCTAGGTTTCCAGTAGTCTACTACAGTCACCAACCCTGCTTCGTGCATGTCCCTTTTAAGGGTAGTCTAATTTGGGTGGTCTAGGGGGGGAGTTGTTTCCAAGAATCATCCCAGAATAGGGTGGTGTTGCCTTGGTGCACTTCCCAGAAGCTATGCCTCTGAACAATATGTCGATTTTCCCATGCTTTGTTCCAAAGGGGGGATCCTTGAGTGTTACCAGTGAGCCCGATGAGGTCTTTGTTCTGGACTTGATTTGTGTACTTATCTTTCCACAAGGTGCCCCAGAGCGAATTAGGATTGTCCACCCATCTCCACCAGATTTTTGCTACTACAGCCTTGCTTAGGATTTCAAGATCTCTTAGGTCTAGTCCTCCTGCCAATTTTGGTTTACAAATGTCTGTCCACTTTAGGAGGGCCCATTTGGATTTCTTAGAAACTCCATTCCAGATGAACGACCGCTGGATGTTTAGAATGTATTTATAAACTGCTTTAGGTGCCGCATGGGCTGAGAGCATATAAGTTGGCATTGTTTGAAGAACTAATTTGACCAAAACTAGTCTGTTGGCCATGTTTAGTGCTTTGTGAGTCCAGCTACTTAACTTGGCCTTCATTTTGTTAAGGAGGTCTTCCCAGTTTGCAGATTTGGGGGCATATTCCGAGAGTGGAATGCCCAGGTATTTGGTTGGAAGGGAGATCTTCTAAATATTAAGAATTCTGCTAAGATTTCTCTGTACAATAATAGAAGTATTGAGGAAAAATAGTTTGGATTTTCTGAGATTGATTTCAATACCTGAGGCCTCTGTGAAGGTCCTTAGCACCTTGATGAAGGTTCAAGCTTCCTTCACTATGGGGGATCCCATGAGCATTGTATCATCTACAAATAGCTGATGCATTACTGTGGGGCCTTGATGTGCAACTTTGATGCCTTTGAGCTAATTCTTCTGGTTTTCTTCGGATAGAGATCTTCCCAGACCCTCTGCCATGATAACAAAGAGAAAAGGCGACAGGGGATCTCCTTGTCTTATACCTCTGGATGGAAGGAAGGGTTGTAGGGGGCCTCCGTTCAGCATGATTGAAAAGAATGATCCTGAGACCATTTCCATTATCCAATTTATCGAAATCTAACTGAAGCCAAAAGCCTGGAGGATTGCTCTGATGTAGATCCAGCTAATTTTATCAAAGGCCTTTGAGAGGTCAAGCTAAATGAGCATACCTAGAATCCTTTGTGTTTTGATAGAATGCAAAACTTCCTTAGTGAGTATTATGTTGTTGGTTATCTGTCTACCTTCAGCATATCCTGATTGCTCTAGAGATATGATTGAGGGGAGGATGGATTTAAGTCTGTTAGCCATCATCTTGGAGAGGATTTTATAAATGACGTTGCAGAGGGCTATGGGTCAGAACTTGTCAGGTGAGTTAGCTTGATCAGATTTTGGAATTAGGGTGAGGAAGGTGGCATTGATGGCATGCAGCACTCTCTTGGTTTTGTGAAAGTTCTTAATAAGATTGAAAAGGTTGGCTTTCAAAATGGGCCAGCAAGCTTTAAAGAATTCAATTGTAAAGTTGTTTTCTCCTGGGGCTTTGTCTGTGGCCATGGTGAAGACAACTTCTTCAGTCTCCTGCTCAATTAAATCTCTTAAGAGAAGGGAGTTTTACTCCTCCATAACTAAGAGGGGGATAGCACTGATGACTTTATTGATGGCTTGGGTTATATCATGAAAGGGATCAATAAGAAGTGAATTGAAGTATGAGTTAAGTTCAGATCCTATTTGCTCCCTAGTATAAACTTGAGCCCCATCAGCTTTTTTGAGGGATTGAATATGATTGTTAGCTCCATGCCAAATGGTTGACTTATGGAAGAAGCTTGTGTTGTGTTCTCCATCTTTTAACCATTCCACCCTTGATTTTTGTTTCCAGAGTAGCTCTTCTTGTCTTAGCCTTTCTTCCCATTGCTTTTGTAGGTTTGATTCCTAAGCCAACCTTTCATCATTAGGTCCTTCCTTGATCATTGTTTTTTGGAGGCTCACCAGTTTCTCCTCGAGCTCTCTTTTGGCTTGATAAATGTTGCCAAAGGTGTTCTTGTTCCAACGTTTGAGATTGGCCTTGATGATCTTGAGCTTTTGCTGGAAGATGTACATGATATTATCACTCTTTATTGTGGTTTGAGTCCACCAGCTTTGTATATTGTGCATGAAGGTTGGATGATCTACCCAAAAACCTTCAAATCTAAAAGGTCTATTTTGAGGCTTGTCCATATTGGTGAACTACATCTGCACTGGCCAGTGATCAGATCCCCCAATAGGCAGAATGTTGGCCTCCATGTCTAGATTTTGGAGCATGATGGATTCTGAGATAAGGAACTAGTTGAGCCTCAATGCAACTTGCCTATTTCTCCCTTGCTTATTGTTCCAAGTATACAAACCATTGACTGTGGGAACATTAATGAGTTTAGATGCAGCTATGAAGGTGTTGAATGCTTCTGCGCCTTTATCCAATTTTCTTAAGCCTCCTTTCTTTTCCCCTAGGGTGGTGATCATGTTAAAGTCACCCCCTAAGATCCTGTGATTGGCCCCATGGTGTTGTTAGACCTTGTCCATGTCTTCCAACATCTTGAATTTTTCCTGTATTTGCTGAGGTCCATACACATTGGTGATGCATATCTTATTCTTTGATTCTAACATGTTGAAGATGATTGATAATGAATGCTTAGTGGAGATAGCATTCTGCATAAGGAACTTGCTTTTATTCCAAAACATGAGAAGCCCTCCTGCTTGCCCAATGGCTTCTGTGATTATGCAATGATAGCCTTTTGCAAAGATTTTCTTAAGTGTCTCTATGCCATTGGAGGAGCATTTGGATTCTTGAAGAAGAATAAAGTTTGGGGATTGCGTGAAAAGACAGTTATTTAGGATTTGTCTTTTCGAGGTACCATTTAGCCCTCTGATGTTCTAGGTTGTGATCTTCATTGAGTAACCTTTGGAGTGGATAGGACCAAAGCCCTAATTTTTCCTTCATTGATTAGGCACTTGCTGAGTTCTTGCATTTTCTGTTTTGTCGATTTTCTCCCCCTCTTTCTTCCTGGACCTTTCGACTTGTATTGGTCCAGATCCAAGTTGGCTTGAATGCTCGTTTGGCTGCTATTTCCCCATTGCTTTTTGGCTGCATTCTGGTTGAGATATTCTAACTGCAGGTATGCCATTTCGATTTTCTCCAAATGTTCCTGGGGAATGGCATCCACTCCTAGTTTGGACCATTGCTTATTGACCTTTTGGAGATCTAGATCACCTAGGATCTCTTCCAGTGGATTGGTGGGAGTGGTTAAGGATTGTTGGTCTGAGTGGGTTTCTGTGTAGGGAGGGGTTTGTATTGAGATAGGGCACGTATCATTCTGGATGGGATTGGGCTATGGGTTTTGTTACTGTGGTTGGGCTTGGTGTGAGTCAGGGTTCAGGATGGAAGTGTTTGATTGGTTTGATGACTAAACATTCATGGTTAGATCTTGAGCAATGGGGGTAGGGGATTCTAGAGGGTTCTCATTTGGATCAAGGTTGTGCAGTGCTTCAAAGCTATTCTGCTGGGTGGGGGCCAAGTTGGTGGAGGGTTTCGGAGGATTTTTGCCCTTCTGCCTTTTGTTCTTCCTTGACACAGGGATGAAATTTGGGGGTGGGTTATCGACCTTGTCCTCTTGGGTTTGTGGTGGGGGTTGATTAAGGGCATCCATGACTAAGATGTCCATGCTATTGGCATTTCCGGCATCTGAATCGAATGTTTTCATAGTCGATGGATTGCTTCAAATGAATTCCTTTGTGGATCAGATCAATATGACCTGGGAGGGGTCCTGAAACATCTGTGTAAACATAGATTCTAGTGCAAGCAGTGTATTTACCTTGAGATGTGAGATCTGAGGTTTTGACAAAGACACTTAGCTAATTCCTGATGGCTTCCAAGATGCGCTTATTCCTGTAGTCAACAGGCAAGGAGTAGAGTCTGAGCCATAGTGGGACTTTTTTGAAATCCTCCCATTCTGGAGTAAAGCTGGGTCTCTAGTATGTCAGTAGAGTCTTGCTGAGTTGTAAAAGTATGGGCCTCTGTCTAAAATGCGGTCTCTTTCATCCCTGTGAGCGAAGATGACGGTGAAAAAACTTCTTGACCCCCGCTGAAGTTCATAGTTCCCTTTAGGCTTCCATTTGTGGTTTATCCACCAGTAGAGAGACTTTTCATTGAGTTGAACTCCCATGAATCGGCATATTAGGGCATGTTTACTCATGTGATCTCTGTATTCGTCGATCCAAGAATCTTCGATGATCAATGAGGGTGTTTCCTCTGATAATAGTTTGCAAAGGGACAGGCCTGTTGTCCTATTTTGACTGGGAATGTTCCCTGCAGGCACAAATCCATTGGCTCTAGGGTTATGGTTTGCAACTGAGGCTTTGCTATTGACCCTGGATCGGGAGCTGGAGGGGGTGTGGGAGGGAGTAGAGGGAAAACTACCAAAGATGAAGGGATCGAAGGCTGGGGGGTCCAAACCCCCCCTGAGGTGGTCATGGAGCGATAAGGCTAGGGTTTTTTTCAGAGTTTGGGTGCGCTTTAGCAATCAAATCTTCTTAAATTCCTTCATCATTCGTTATTCCGAATGGTTGACCATCATTGATATTATAAACCTAAGGGAATAATAAATCCAAGGGATTCATATTATAAACCCAAAGGAATAATAAACCTAATCTATTAATACTAAAATCACAAGGTATTATGAACCCAAGGGACTAATATTAAAATCCCAATATTGGTAACCCTAATATAAATATTACCAGCATGAAAATAAACATGGTTTATTTTCATGGTGAGACAATCCTTGCCACAATGCGACATTCAACCATGGTTGGCTATGATTGAACAATGTTGATATTATAAACCTAAGGGTATAATAAACCCAAGGGATTGATATTATAAACCCAAAGGAGTAACAACCCAAGGGATTATGAACCCAAGAAAATAATATTAAACCCAGGGGACTAATATTATAATCCCAATGTATGAAACTGCAAGATAAATATTAAAAATACTAAAATAAACATGGTTGAGCATGGTTGATTTTAATATTGAGACAATTTTTGTCACACGTAACATTGGACCATGGTTGACCATGGTTGAACATCGTTAATTATGGTTTACTATTGCTGAATAATATTAAATGCTAGGAATACGAACCCTTATATCAATAAACACAAGGGATTGATATTAAAAAGGCAAGGGAATAATAAACCTAATGGATACAAATTATAAAACCAAGGTATATAACCCTAACATGACTATTATAAACCCTAAAAGAAATATGTCTGACCATGGTTGATTTCCATATTAGATTAATCTATTGTGATATTGACATAATCATAAATAGTTGGACTAATATTTAACCCTTAATGTTGGGGTTTTATAAAACCAAGGGATTACTAATATTATAAATAAAAGAGGTCAATAAACCCAAGGCATTACTAATATTACAAACCAAAGGCATTAATATTATTAAAACAAATGATTAATAAACCCAAGAAATCAATATACCCAAGGAATCAATAAACCTAACAAACTAATATTAAATTCCCAAATGATTAATAAACCTTAGGAATTAATATTTTAAATCCAAGTTAATAATAAACCCAAGGGATTGATACTATGAACCCAAGGGATTAATACTAAAGCCCCATGATTGACCATGGTTGACAATGGTTGACCATGGTTGATATTATAAACCTAAGGGAATAATAAACCCAAGGGATTGATATTAGAAACCCAAAGGAACAATAAACACCATGGATTAATACTAAAACCCCAAGGAATTACGAACACAAGGGAATTGTAAACCCAAACGATTAATATTATAAACCCAAGGTATAAAAATACTAAGATAAATATTATAAATACAAAAATAAACATGGTTGAGCACGGTTGATTTTCATATTGAGACAATCTTTGTCACAATGCAGCATTGGACCATGGTTAAACATGGTTTATTATGGTTGACCATTGTTGAATAATATTAAACCCTAGGAATATGAACCCAAGGGACTAATAAACCTAAGGGGTAAAAAAATAAACCCAAGGTATATAAACCCTAACATGAATATTATAAACCCTAAGATAAACATGGTTGACCATGCTTAACCATGGTTTATTTCCATATAAAGAAAATCCTTGTCAAAATGCAACATTGGATCATGTTTAACCATGGTTGACCATGATTGATTTTCATATCGAGATAATCTTGGTTACAACACAACATTGGACCATGGCTGACCAGGGTTGATTTGCATATCCATATGGTTTGACCATGGATGAACATGGTTGGCTATTATTGACCATGGTTGAACATGATTAGTACTATAAACCTAATGGATTGATATTATAAACCCAAGGGAATAATTAACCCAAGGGATTAATACTAAAACCCTAAGGGATTATGAACCCAAGGGAATAATATTAAACCCAAGGGACTAATATTATAAACTCAACATATATAAACCCTAAGATAAATATTATAAACACTAAAATAAACCTGATTGACCATGGTTGATTTTCATATTGAGACAATCCATATCACGATGCCATGTTGGACCATGTTTGATTTTCATATTGAGACAATCTCTGTATCAATGCGACGTTGGACCATGGTTGATTTTCATATCGAGACAATCTTTTTCATAACACGACGTTCAAACATGTTTGACCATGATTGACCATGTTCGATTCTATAAAACATTGTTGACCATCATCAACCATGGCTGACCGTGGTTTACCATGATTTTCCATGATTTTTATATGGAGAGAATTCTTGTCATAATGCAAGATTTGACCATGATTGACCATGGTTGACCATGATTGATATTATAAACCCAAGTTATTGATATTATGAACACAAGGGAAAATTAAAGCCAAGGTTAATACTAAACCCCAAGGGATTATGAACCCAAGGTAATAATATTAAACTGAAGGGACTAATATTATAAAGCCAACATTGGTAAACCCTAATATAAATATTGCAAACACTATAATAAACATGGTTTATTTTCATGGTGAGATAATCATTGCCACAATGCGACATTCAACCATGGTTGGCTATGATTGACAATGGTTGACCATCATTCATATTATAAACGTAAGGGAATAAGAAATGCAAGGGATTGATATTATAAGCCCAAATGAATAATAAACCCAAGGGATTATGACCCCAAGGGAATAATATTAAATACAAGGGACCCATATTATAAACCCAACATTGGTAAACACTAATATAAATATTACAACCACTAAAATAAACATGGCTTATTTTCATGGTGAGACAATCCTTGTCACAATATGACATTCAACCATGGTTGAGCATGGTTGGCTATGATTGACAATGGTTGACCATCATTAATATTATACACCTAATGGAATAATAAACCCAAGGGATGGATGTTATAAACCTAAAGGAATAATAAACCCAAGGGATTAATACTAAAACCCCAAGGGATTATGAACTCAAGGGAATAATATTAAACCCGATGGTTTAATATTATAAACCCACGGTATAAAAAACCTAAGATAAATATTAAAAATACTAAAATAATCATGGTTGAGCATGTTTTTTTTTTATATTGAGACAATCCATGTCATAATGCAACATTGGACCATGCTTGACCATGGTTGAACACGGTTGATTATGGTTGACCATTGTTGAATAATATTAAAACCTAGGAATATGAATGTTAGATCAATAAACCTAAGTGTTTGATATTATAAACCCAAGGGAATAATAAACCTAAGGGATAAAAATTATAAACCAAGGTATATAAACCCCAACATGACTATTATAAATCCAAAAATAAAAATGGTTTACCATGGTTGACCATGGTTGATTTCCATATTAGATTAATCTATTGTGATATTGACATAATCATTAATAGCTCAACTAATATTTAACCCTTAATATTGGGGTTTTATAAAACCAAGAGATTATTAATATTATAAATACAAGAGATCGTTAAACCCAAGGATTTTTTTTTTTAAGCTTGGTAGGACTACATCTTCATCATGTCCAACTTTTCATGCCGATCGCGGGGATAACATAAGATTTGAACCCAAGACTTATTGTTCAATGAGACTTAATTTCCATGATGATTGCCTATTGAGCTACCCCAAGTAGACAATAAACCCAAGAAATTATCAATATTACAAACCCAAGACGTTAATATTATAAAAACAAATGATTAATAAATCCAAGAAATCAATATACCCAAGGAATCAATAAACCCAACAAACTAATTTTAAAAGCCCAAATGATAAATAAATCTTAGGAATTAATATTTTAAACTCAAGGGATTAATAAACCCAAGGGATTAAATGATAAACCAAAGGAATTATTAATATTATAAACTTGAAGAGGGAAAAAACTCAAGAATTTAATATTATAAATCCACGTAATCAGTAAACCGAAGGGAAAAATATTAGAAACCCAAGGGATAAAAAAATGCAAGGGATGAATATTGAAAACATAAGGGATTAATAAAACCTAGGAATTAATATTTTAAACCCAAAGGATTGATCAACACACATGACTATGAATATTATAAACCCAAGGGATTAATAAACCCTAGGGATTGTTAAAATTATAAACCCAACAGGTTCATAAACCGACTGGATTAATATTAAACCTTACGATTATGATCTAAGCCTTAATATTTCGGATTAATAAACCCATGGGATTAAATGATAAACCCAAGGAATTATTAATATTATAAACTTAACTAACAAATAAACCTAAGCGTTTAATATTATAAACCCAAGGAAATAGTAAACCCAAGGGAAACAATATACCCAACAAAGGATTAATAAATCCAAGTGATTAATAAACCCAAGGAACTAGTAAACCCAACAAACTAATATTAAAAGCCCAAACAATTAATAAACCCTAGAAATTAATATTTTAAATTCAACATATTAAGAAACCCAAGGGATAAAATAATAAACCAAAGGAATTATTAATAGTATAAACTCAAAGAACAAATAAACCCAAGGTTTAATATTATAAACCTGAGGAATTAGTAAACCCAAGAGAAAAATATTAAAGACCTAAGGGATTATAAAATGCAAGGGATCAACAATAAAAATGGAAAGGATTGATATTTTAACCCGAATGGATTAATATTATAAACCCAAAGATAAATATTATAAATTGAAAAAGAAACATCAATGATCATGCTTAACCATGATGGATTTTCACATTGAAACAATCTTTGTTACAATGTGACGTTGGACCATGGTTGACCATGATTCGCCATGATTGATTATGGTTTTCATCTGAAGACAATCTTCATTATAACACAATGTTTGACAAGGCTCACGATGGTTGGTTTTTGAAATGAGAGAATATATGTCATATTAAATATTTTAAACCACCTAAGCCCTAAATAATGCAATAATACAAAACAATAATAATAAACATAAACCACAATCAATATAAGAACCACACTGTAAACCATTAAGATACCACTAAACAAAATTAATGAATGCATTAATAATAATACACTATAAATTATTAAAACATGATAAATAATCAACACAATAATACTAAGACACTTATGTCACTACATTATAAACAATAAATACATTTTAGAGCATAAATACCTTAATATCAATACATGAATATATTAATAGTATAAATCTCAAGAATATTGATATAAACAACAATAATATGAAGGCCCAACAATAATATTATAAACCTCAATAATATTTTCATTTATGAAATACATGAACAAAGCGAAGGGACCCATACAAAAAACCAAAAAAATTACAAGTGCTAGAGAAAAAAGAAAATAGTAACATCGCCATTGGAGAAAAGGAACATAAATGCAAAAAAAACATCTAAATTGCACACATTGGATTTAAAGAAGAACAACATGAGAGGACATTTTAAGACTAGAGATATATAGTTTTCTACCTAACCAAAATAGTGAGAAAAATAAAAATAAAAAAAAATCACCAACATTGCAACCACAGAAATAACATTGAAATTAACATATTTTTTTGTTTTCTTTACCTCAAATAATTCCACTACAAAATTGAACTTGAAACAATCCACCAAAAGTCATCTATGGAATATACTCTTGCAAAACAGAACCAGACCAATGACAAAAGAAGAACCAATTCAAATCAACAGGATAATGATCACGATACTTAATGCTTTCCAACCAATTCGTTCTTATTCTCCTCCTAGATTCCCTCGAGTGCACATGTAACAAGTATTTTCATTTCATCTAGCACATGAAGATGCTCATCAGTAAACCAAGGATGGAACCCATGTTTTGTATCGAACTTGTTCCAAAGATATAAAAGAAAACTTATTGCTCCAACAATATTCCGTACTATTCTGGCATAATAGATGACATCATTATTGTCCATATCTATGTTTGAAAGGCAAAACAACAAAAGAAAAATTAATACACACATGCACAAAAAAATAGGCATACACATATATAGATATATATACATAAAACATAACACCCGAATTTTATTTATGTTTAAAAACTTAATATTATAAACCTCATGCTATAAAATAATCTAATGTTACATGAGCCAAATGATATAAAAGTTTCTACAAATATAAACCTCATTTCATACTACAATGGATAAAAATCTGGAATAGAATAAAATCATGGCCAATATTCGAAAAATGAATATCGGACATGGTGATGGCCAATATTCAAAACCTCCATTCTTCATTTCATGATGTAATATGAATCCACAATATTAACATCAATATGAACCATTATAAAATTTATTTGGAATGATTGGTTCATATAACTGGTTGTTTATGTCTAACTAGTTTGTTTTAAAGCAAAGAACAACAACCACTTAAAAAAAGCTAAAAAAATTGAACGACATGAAAAACGATGTAAACAACTTTCTCAAATATTATTATGAATATGATGAATGTATTAATCTCATTAATATATGAAAATGATTATTATATTAAAAGTAAATCAAGGCGACAATAAAAGCAATTCAAAAAACATTTCACGATGTTATTAGTTGTATGTCATAGCGATATGGACTTTAATTGATCCTCTTATTTCTTTCTAATTGTAACATATGCACTATCTTTCATCTTGGCATAATGCTAAAAAGAGAAATGCAGTGCAATGTGTGAACCATCTATTGATTTCAATCTTGATATGGCTATGAAGGTTAGGTGTTACTCCTCTTTATTCCCGATATGAAATAATGCCCATTCTAAAGTCAATCCATATGAATTGTGGATTGTAGGAGCCCATGCCATCTTCAAAGGAGTTTCTTTTCGATTCCCTCTTACCACTGGTGTGATAGACACAATGTTTGGATTGCTTGCATCAAATGGAACACCAACATACTTATCAAAAAGAGAAGTTGTGAACATATGGAAGTTGAGGTGACTTAGAGGTAGGTGTATAAAATATATCCTTAACAGAACCAAGTGCACCATTCACCAAGGCAACTTCAACCCATAAGTTACTTGTGAACATAACACGTTAACCACGACACAAAAAAAATCCCGAGCTAATTGATCATCATCATCACCAATGATTTCTAAACACCTTGAGTGATCAACAATACATCGTGTAATTGGAGAATTTAATGATTTTCACATATGCTTATTATGGAAGAAGACCAAATTATTTTTTGGAAACATGTGAACTGTTACATTAAATAAATCCCTTTCTCTACGATGCAACCTCATATCAGCCTGTGACATAAGAAACTTGCAATATTCAAGAATAGGTTCCGCATTTCTTATGTTATTGAGGACTTTATGAAAACACGATTGTTTCTCATTATTCCCTTGTTGGCGAAAGATTGTGTCAAGAGTGACAACAATGCTAAATTTGTTCCACAAGACTTTCCCTACTATATTACTTACATACAAAGGCTTATCTCTCACACGAGGTAGTTATCCAAGGTCATCCACAAGATGATGGATCTGCCACCAAAAGGATAATTTTTTTTCTCTAGAAATGGTTCTCGTAATTGAGCATCTATTTTCATAAACAACCTTGATCCTACAAATCTCATTTCATCAATCAATATATATCCAATATGCCCCATTTCTTCCTAGAATACTGCTAGGGACTACCCCTATAGTGGTTTCATATCTTTAATTGGAATTTTTAGAGCAAAGTGTATTGCTTTTGCATGTATATTGAAAGAAGTTATTCCTATTAGGGAAAGAAGAAGCAAAGTGCTTCTTCCATTACTTGACAAATTAGAAAAATATTCAAAAATATGATGGATAAGTAAAGACTTCCAACTGCCTCCAGTGGGTTGAAAAATCATAAGAATATCTTCACGAATCTCATATTCAACAAAGTGCCTTAAACCAATTTCAAAAGAAATTCGTTGTTTTTCTCACAATGAATATGGAGATGAGAACGTTCTATTTGAAAGGTCAACAATATCACCCCTTGATTTTCCATTCCTTACAAAATTAATAGCATATTCTGCAACATCATCAGAAATAGTTGTACTTTTCCAATCAAAGGATATATCAAAGTCCCTTCGACCAAGGGTGTGAAGATCATCAACATTCACATCATTTGGTGGAACCAAGCGAGAGAAAATATACCATTCTTGAAAATAATCTTCAAGATTCATTTCTTGGTTAGAAAAATCACCATCTTCTTTATCTTCAATATTGTTGAAAATTGATGATTTTGATCAACATGTCATTCTTGATATTGTAAATTCCTCCAATTTTCAATAATAATTCCAGTTGAAAGGAAACTTTCTGGAGGAATGTCATGAAATGGCTTATCCAAGAGAATTTTTGTCCAACAAAAGGTTTCAAATTCATCTAAAGCTTTAATAGGAATAAAATAAAACTGTGGCCAAACCCGATAAATAGCATGAACATCTCTAGGCTTCCATGGATCTTGTTTACGCTTTCTATCAAATGTCCAAGATCTTGATGTTTCTATCAAAGATAAAGGTTCAAGGAACAAATGTCTCTTCTGATAATGTTGAACAAAAGTATTCTCAAATGAACATTTCAAGCCATCCTTTGAGATTTTCCTAAAAACCTTTCCTCCAACATTTAAGGAAACAAATTTCCCACTACAAATAGAAACAGGTATCCTAAACAACATATGGCACATTTCTTGTGCTCCGATGTAATGGTCAACAATCGTTTCTACAAGAAACCTTCCATATGCACATAAAGCATGATCCTCAAAGCCAATAGAATTTGAAATTATAGTTAACATATGATGATAAATTTCAGACATTTTTTCTCCTCTTGATGCATACTTAGCAATATATTTCAAGACAACATAGCGATAAAGCACTAGTTGGAAATCAACATTTTCACACCACGTTGTTAGAAGGTTAATGTTATGTACATTGAGCCTATCATCAATTCTTACTGGCTCATATTTCTTGCTTCCTCGATCATCTATGAATAATCTTGATTCATCACAAAGATCCTTTGAAGAATTGTACTGACATGTGAGAATAATGCCTTTTTTGCACAAACAAGGATCTACACTACACTTGGTGTGCCTTTGGACATGGTTTAAGAATTATTCATAATCATTATGAGCATTGCAAGAGAAAATCTGATCAGTATTCAATAGGAAAGAGGCATTATTGAGGCTTCGTGGAAGCATTATGTTGCGGAGATGTATGTCACGTAGAATCCGTGCAGTTATATGCTTGTCAAATAATCTCCTTGCAAGTTGTACATGAGAAGAATTTGACCAATCAAGTCTTTCCATGTCAAGAGCACCTTACAACCATAGGAAACCATGGATAAGTGTTGAAACTCTATGCTGTCACTCATATCTGAAGAAAATGAAGATATAGTTACTATACACAATATAAATAAAATCATAATAAAGATTTAACAAAGTAAAAAAAAATAAATTCAACAACACAAACGTGTACCAGAAGTCTTTATCTTTAATATATTTTTGGATAACTTCCTCTCAAAAAATATTGAAACTATGGTGCATAAATGTGGCAACAATATGAGGGTACTGTATAACATTCTCAATTTTTATACGATGCTCATTTAATGAATGAGAATGTGAAGGTATGAGCATGAGGTTATGAAACTCTAGCCACTTTGTGTCAATTTCACTCAAAGTGAAAAATAAATATGGACATCCCAACTGAGTAATCATGTCAGTCAATTTAGGCTGACAGTTAGTTCAGTATGCCTTGTACCTTTCAGAGAAGAACCAAACCACATAAGATGCTCAACCAACTTATTATCTGATAAATCAGAAATTTGGTGACGCAACTCTTCAATTGTTGTAGGTGAGTTATCATGTAAATGTTTCTTTACAAAAACTACAGTAGTTGCTTGGCTTCAATTCCACATTATCATGTTAAATAGGTAATATTGAAAGGGAGGATGGCTTCCAAATCTCTGATCATAGTACCTAAGAAGATCCAATGCATAATAATGAAGTTTAACACTACAAATACGTGGTTGCAACCAATCAGCATCACTAGTGGGGAACAATGTTGGGAATGCCATATCTAATAACCCCTGTATATTATATTCATTCACTAGAGAGGTTCCAATATTGGGCTAATCCATCTCTTGAACATGTGAAGAATCAACATTATCAACAAATGCTCTAATTTCTTCCACTTCTCTTCATTCATCTGGTAGGAAAGTAACAAAAGAAGAAGGATGAGAGGAAAAATCATCAACAGGAAACCCTTCATTATAAGTTGCATTTATCTAAAGTTCTTCAATATCACAATCAACAAATTTAAGCCTGAATAAGACATTTGTTGATATTTCGGGCAGAGCATTCATTGAATCATAGTCAATTACAACCTCTCGATAATATTGATCATGTTGATTTTGAAAAGAAATGCATCCATGACTCGAGATATTTTGACATAACATTCATAATAAATATACTGAGTGGCATGTCTCCTCACAATTAGAAAGTCAATATCTTCAACATGTCAAGGAAGACTTTGTACAATTGTAGACATATCTTGGGGAAAGCTAATTGTATGATCATTATACTTATATTTTCCACCTCGAGCATGTGTTACTTGCAAAATTGGATTTACATGTGTTATTAGCATTTCTTCAACTTGAGTAACAACTCTTAAAATATGAGGTTTCTCACCAGGATCCATGATATTATATCAAAAAAAATGATGGGTACCTCTTTCATTCTTACATCGTCTGCAAACAGGTCCTTCAGAATCTCTCAAAACCTAGATTCCAGCATATGATTCTTGGCAAATGTGGAACATTTGGAAAACTGGCAAGCTATCTATCTTTTCTTGAAATCTTTTATGCACTGTAATCATTTTTTCGTCAAAATCAATATGATATCTATCAAATAGACCATGTTGAGAACCATTTGGAAGAGTAAATTTTCTTCTAAAATTTACTTCATCTTCGACAACATGAGATTCCCTTCCCAAATTTGAAGAATGTCGAATGGATCTATGACAGGGCCTTTCCAAATTTATGGTCTACATTTCTCGAACCTCGGAGGATGTAAAGGTGTCTTTTTCATAAAAGATTTTAAAATTTAATTTCCAACTAATTATAAATGAAAAAAATGAAAAAAAGAATCAAATGAATTCAAAATTTACGTTTGTTTCTTGATGCGAATGAAGGTTATGAGATGGTTTCTCTTTACTTCTAACATCAATGGATAGAAAATTTGGGGTGTTAGTTTCTATGCCTCTATTCAAATGGGTTGTTTCCTGTTTCAACAAAATAAAATACATTATAAAACTAAAATTCCAACAAATAAAGATAAAAAATGGAAAACAAATCAAATAAATTGAACATTTACGTTAATTTTAAAATTTAATGTTTTGAATTCCAATTCTCTGAACATACCAAATGAAATCGTGTTATTTACATAAAAGGTTATAAAATACAATTTCCAACTAAGACTAAATTAAAAAATGAGAAAAATATCAAATTTGCTCAAATTTTACATTCCTTTGGCGATGTGGATGAACGCTATGAAATGGTTCCTCTTCACTTCTAACATCAGTAGATGGAACATCTACGAAGTTAATTTGTATGCCTCTATTGA
The DNA here is from genome assembly GCA_031772625.1 of Pinus tabuliformis. NCBI lineage: Eukaryota > Viridiplantae > Streptophyta > Pinopsida > Pinales > Pinaceae > Pinus > Pinus tabuliformis. Next base: position 770,110,647 of record CM062808.1, on the reverse strand, counting down.
AATGAGTTATGTCTTGTTCGAAGAAAATAAATTATTCCATAAAATTAAATGTCCAACCAACTAGAAATTCAAAAAATGAAAAAAAAAAAAAACATCAAATACATTGAAAATTTACATTAGTTTGTCAATTAGATCATCGAGCAGAATGCACAGGAAGGTTATGACATTCTTTGTCTTCACTTCTTATGTTAGTAGATGGAACACTTAGGGAATTGATTTCTATACCTCTACTAAAGTGAGTTGTATCGTATTCCAAGAGAAGAAAATAACTTATAAGTTTAGTAAAAAAAAGTTTGTAAATAGAGGAATGTAGTAAAACAACCCCTATTGCAGCAAAAATCAAAATATCATTGCATTACCTCCATTGTTCCACGTAAAATGATATCAGGGATGACTGATTCTCTTGGTGGGACCACATTAGCTTGAGAAGGGGGATTGGAAGGTCGCGTTTTTTTAGAAACTTACTCCAAATTACCAAACAAATTTCCAATTAAATTATCATCCAAATCATCACATACAATGTCATCATTACTTCCACCATGGAGTTTTTCCAACCTTTGACCTTTCTCGAAACAATTGCAGACACAGAAGGGTTAGGGTAGATATTTGCATCCACTTTATCGATATGATGTTCTTCTCGATTGCAAGATGTTTCCCTAATATTATGAACATTTTCAGAAGAGCATCAAACAACAAAATTATGCTGACAAGGAGAATATTCTGACAATGAACTATTAATGGGAAATGTTCTTTCCATGATATCATCCATAATGCGATACTTACAAGGAATTATAAAATCATTTTGAAGAGTGTATTCACTCATACTTCTATGATATGTAGCTCCCCTTTTCTCATTTATTGCGTCCTTGTTTTGTTGATACCATAAACGATGACTTTCATTAGACCTGTCACGTGATGCTGCTGACATATTTCATTTTCTTGTACACTTTCTTGTGCCTTCAAATGACATGTCAACAATGAATAATGACATATTTATTATGGAACCATAAACATGGAACATAACATATATCTAATATAAAAAAACACATAAGAATGAAAAAGGCACAAGCCTTTTTTTGGAAATTGTATAAAAACATAAAAAGTCTATATGCTATTTTTTCCAACCATATAAACTTATCAAAATGTATAAGTATTTTTCCAAATGGCTGAAAACCCAAATGAATTTTTCCAAATGGTTTAAGAATTATATGACCTTGAAGTATATCTAAAAAATTTTAACTATATACTACCAAAATATAAATGAAAATATTAAAATGTACATAAAGATATAACATTGGTTTAGAATCAATGAGAAAACCCAATAAAAGTCACATGTATAACATAACTCATAGAAATTATAATTACACAAACAAAGAAAAATGCATAGCATCCAAACACATTTACATGTAATTAACAAAACTTTAGGGGAAACAATATGAAATATTTTCCAACAAATTGCAATGGGATTAAATATCCAACATCTAATACATACACATATTCCTGAAATTTTAGCGGGAGCCATATAAAGATCGATACAAGCATAATTTTAAAGTATTAACATATAGACCCAAATTATGTGAAGTAAAAAAAATGGAAATATTTTCCACAACCATAGAGAATGTATAAAATGAAAATATTTATAATAAATCCTAATAGGACTAATAGCCTAAGAATCCATATCCAAATCTAATGGTGGAATCTCATCAACATAATCCGTACGAGGAGAAATTGCAAAAACATTTCCATACTCAATCAAATCATTGTAATCCTCCAACGTTTGATATCCAAACCCATACATCTGTTGATTAGTTGAACTATCAATATCTGTTGGAAAGAAAATGCCAGTCGTCATGTCAAATAGGAAATGAACTTCACTGTAGTTGCACATAAGGACCACACCATGGACTGTTCAAAATGGAAGTTAACCATGACATTTTCTATTTATATATGTAGAATTTTCTTGCAAAAAATTCCATCTAAATCCCCAATCATCATCAAAGTAGTCAATTCTTCATTCAACACACAATTGACCAAATTGGAAATTATCTGATTCTTCAATTTACCATACAGAAGTGGAGCCATCATTGACAAGGCATATCAACTTATTCATTTATATTGCTAACGACATACACTGTATGTTAGTGATTGGAACAAAATAAAAACCCCATTTATTTTTTATTACATCAAATGAGTAGATTGTATACCCATACCTAGGATAACATTCATACTCCTTGTTGAGATAGAACCAAAATAATTTACTTTTATAAAACACTCCATTCTTAGGGGGTGAAGTGTCACCAAATTGAAGATCAGCCCTTCGCTAAACCCTATCAACACTACTAAAAACACAAAATTTAGACTGCACTCTATCGTACATATGTTTTAAAACAACCTAGTCATATTTTTTGTAGCTTACATCTTCCAACAATGAAAACAATCCCCAATCTCCAATTCCTATTGGCCTTATGTTTTTAAAGGCCTTTGTAAATGGATTCATTACAAAATAGTTGTGCGTATAGGAGCATTTTGTTGGTAAGAATAAAACCACCATTGGTCCAACAGTAGAATCTGCTCTATATCTTGATTCTATGAAGCGTAAATGAAAATGAGATATGTGCCCATTATGATTAAGGTATTCAACAACAAAATAATTGTCTTCATTATTGATGAAAGGAACCATAAATCTAATTTTGTTCGTAGAGAAATGCTTGCAATGCAACAAGAAATAAGGGTTTTGCAAAACATCCTTCCATTGCTTACAAACAATGATAAAATTTATCACAACCAATAAAAGGGCCCAGAGAAAGAAAATTTCAATAATTTCAAATGGAAGACAACTCCAAATAGTTGGATCCATGATCAAACAATGAAATTACCTAATAGGAAAAAAAAATGATATCAACAAAACAATTTAATGTTGAAAAAAATTAGAAGTAACATACATACATAATTTACCATCTACACATACTAAAAAATTGGACATATACACATTATATAAAATCAAATGAGCAATAAGAACATTTTTACAATTGTAAAAAAATTCCACAATTTTATAAACCTAATCTCTATAATCCAATATTATTAATGTTAGTAAACCTATATTTATGTTTACATTAATGTCTATGTTTAATATTGATATCATAATGTTTCTATTAATATATTTTTAATATCAATATCAATTTTTTTTATTTTCAATATCAATATTAACATTAAACCAATTTTTCTAATGTTAAAAAACTTAAACTTCAAAACCTCTCGTTATAAAATAACCTAATGCTACATGAACCAAATGATATAAAAATACCAAATATTTTAATCCTAAAATCACCGAGCCTAAATAATCCTAAAGTTATCAACTGTAATGTTTAATAAAAATATTTACGTGCAAAAATATTCTCATTAATGTACAGATGCAAATATATTTTTATATAGATTTCTATGTTTAACATTAATATCTATATTCAATAATAATAGTAATAATAATAATAATAATGCCGAAATGATAATAATGATATTAATTAACATTAACATTAACAGAGATATTGATGTTGAATATTAATATAAAAATGATATTAATATATTGATGTTTAATACATTCTACAGATTCTATATTGAATACAAAAAAATTCAATTAATAAGAAATTTTAGAATAATTTATTATTAACACAATTTTTGCATGGATTCTCAATTAATGTATTTAAATATAAATGAACTAAATTTTAATATATAAATATTTTATATCAAATCAAATTGAACCCAATGTGTTATGTAAATCTATTACATAAAATAGATTTTATATTGGAAACACAAAATTCAATCAATAAAAAAATTTAGATGTTTTATTACCAACAAAATTTTTACATCCATTCTTAATATTTGTATTTAAGTCTAAATGAACTAAATTCTAAGTGTTTTTCTATGCTTTATTTTTGTTCTAATCCTTAAATTGTTTTTAATTTTTGAATTATATAAACTAAATCTATCACATAGATTTAACGTAAATCTATAAAATATTTTTTATTTTTATTTTTATTTCTTCTGTAAAATTATAAAAAAAGATTTAATATAAATATATAAAAAATATTTTATTATGTAAAATCTATAAAACAAAAATACATAAATCCACTACATATAATAGAAGACATTGATAATTGCATAAAATAAAACTATTATAGAAATTTATTACATAAAATAGATTTTAGTTAAATTAAATAGATAAATATATTTCATAAAACATAATAAATCTAATATAAATCTAATGCATTCACTACATAAAATATTACTATGCAATATATTTGTATTGAATAAATATGTTAATATGCATGGTTATTTATTTATTGTACATTTCCTCATCTTATGCTTTTATGTCCATTGCAGATTCTAAAATCTATTACATCCATTTAATATTCAGTAAACCTATAACATCATTTCCAATTCTATAATCTATGAGAACCATTTAATATTCAATAAATATATAACATAGATTTTATTTATATATATATATATATATATATATATATATATATATATAGATATATATATCATGCTTTTAAAACCATAAAAAAGACATTATAAACATAATCTATTCAAGCTTATTATTCAAATTCAAGTTCATTATTCAATCTCAACATGTGTTTTATGCGCATATATTTTTGAAGGGTTATTTTAAGTCCAATACATTTTATTCAATCTATTCAAGTTAGACAATTTAATACATTCTACATATTCTATATTGAATACAATAAATCCAATTAATAAGAAATTTTAGAATAATTTATTATTAACACATTTTTTACATGGATTATCAATTTATGTATTTAAATTTAAATGGACTAAATGTTAATATATAAATGTTTATTTCAAATAAAAATGAACTAAATGTATTATATAAATCTATTACATAAAATAGATTTTATATTGGAAACACAATATTCTAATTCTTGAATTGTTCTAATTTTTGGATTACATAAAATAAATCTATCACATAGATTTAATATATATCTATAAAATAGATTTTATTATGTAAAATGTGTAAGAAAAAGATTTAACATAGATTTATAAAATATATTTTATTATGTAAATCTATTAAAAAATTACATAAATCTACTAGATATAATAGATGACATTGATAATTGCATAGAATAAATCTATTACATAATTTTATTACATAAAATAGATTTCAGCTAATATTATTCCCTTGGATTCACTACATAAAATATTACTATGCAATATATTTGTATTGAAATATATATTAATATATATGCTTATTTATTTAGTGTACATTTTCATGGTTTTATGAATTTATGTCCATTGCAAATTCTAAAATCTATTACATCCATTTAATATATATATATATATATATATATATATATATATATATATATATATATATATAACTATACCATCCCATGCTTTTAAAACCATAAAAAATACATTCTAAACATAATAGGTTCACCTTTATTATTCAAATTCAAGTTCATTATGCATTATTCAATCTGAAAATGTGTTCTATGTGCATATATTTTTGAAGGGTCATTAAATAAGTTCAATACATTTTATTCAATCTATTCAAGTTAGACAATTTAATACATTCTACAGATTTTATAGCTAATACAATAGATTGATTAATAAGAAATTTTAGAGTAATTTATTATTAACACATTTTTTAGATGGGTTCTCAATTTATGTACTTAAATGTAAATGAACTAAATTTTAATATATAAATATTTTATATCAAGTCAAAATGAACTAAGTGTATTATATAAATCTGTTACATAAAATATATTTTATATTGAAAATGCAATATTCTAATTCTTGAATTGTTCTAATTTTTGGATTACATAAAATAAATCTATCACATTGATTTATGTAAGATCTATTTTATGTAAAATCTAAAAAAAAAATACATAAATCTACTACATATAATAGATGGCATTGATAATTGCATAGAATATATTATATGTTTATAGTTTATAATGTTATGTTTTTACAAAAAAAAAGGCCAATTTCTATTAAAACTTCAATATTTGTTATTGTCTAAACTATGGATAATGTATTGCAATTTGATTTGATATTTGGTTTAATTCACAAATCAAACCAAAAACAACATAAATTCACTATTGATATATTGTTTAAATAAGTTCTATTGATTATTTTTCAAATTAATCTATATATTTCCATAATAATTTATTTAAATTGTTCTATTAATAATATTGTTTAACTGGCCAATAGATTATAATAATCAATAAAACCACAATTTAATTCCACTTAAGTTTCTGGAATTTGGCTAGAAAAACGTTTACATTAATCTATTTGTATTTGTTTTTATTTTTATTTTCAATATTAATAGATTTATTATGTTCAATATTAATAGATTTATTCAATACAAATCTATTGCATACAAACTCATTAATATATTTTTAGGCAAGGGCACCAAAAATAAAAATATTTTATTAAAGCAACACATAACTATTCCATTACGTATTCCGTGTATCCACTACCTATCTTTTTATGAAACCAAATCTTAAAGGAAATCCTAACTCTAAAAAAACTATGCTGAAAAACTACAATCCAAATGTTAATTAATGTTTTCAATAGTGTGAAACTATAACCATGAACATTGAGTAATTATTTAGGTCTAAGTGAGCAACTATAACCAGGAACAATGAGTAGTTATCTAGGTCACAGATATATAAACTATAACTCAATGTAATCTAAAATTATATGAAGTTTTGGAAAATTAAAAGATTAGATTCTATGTTTTATTATCATTATTATATTAGTGCTGTGAAACACAACTTTTCAATATATACATTTCTTGCATTTAGTATTCTTTGAATCCCATTATTAAACCTCAGTCTTCAAGACGGCCTCAAACAATAATTAAATGTCAAGATATTTATTTTTTTCATTATATTTTATCCTTATTAAATTTAAATATTAATGTTGTTTTTAGTTTTACTTTTAAGTTGTTATTTTAGTTTTAATTTAAAAAATAAAGCAATATTTTTTAAGTTAAAGATAATATAAGTTTTGTATACCTTCTGCGGAAGTGTGAGGAGAACCATTTGAGGAGTGTCCATGAGAATTATTTCATTGTTGAGATGTGACGCGTAGTTGTTTACTATAAAAAAAAATGGTTTTGGTTCAAATGGAAAGCAATGAAACTATTGCAGCCGAAAACAAGAAATTTCCTCTATCCTGTTACTACTGTGGAGGACATTTTGGATGTTTTTTTTTATAAAAGAGACTTATTTTGAAAATTAAAATACTCTGCCTAAAATTTACAGTGTAGCAAATGTGTCCTCAAATTCCCCTACCATATCAGTATTGACTTCCCAGTGAATGCAACCAATAAACTTTCCACCGAAGCAAACTAATCGGACAAAAATGTCAACTGGCTTTTGAGTGAATTAATGAAATGATTCAAGAGGGAAAAGACATATAGGAAATAACGATCAATAATTAAAACATGTGGACCTACATAGTGGAGTGCTTTTAATATTTTCAATAATATTTTGGAATTGGACACATGATAGGTGTTTTGAAACTGTAAAATAGTTGAAAATCTTTAAGACAATGCTACAGGCAGTGGGGAAAAAAATAAGAATGTTTTATTACACACAGTAAACATGCATATAATGTTTGATATCATCCCTAATGTTCTCAAAACTTACCTCACACTTTCTTTTGCGCCTGAGAAAAACTTCCAATTGGACCTTTGATCAAATTAGACCTGACGATCCTCTTTATCAGTATTGATCCTCTTTATCAGTATCCAATCTCTACCAATATGTTAACCACAATGAATTTATTAAAACTTAATAAAATAAAACAACAATAAAATATAAAAACAAGAAAATATAGAAAGATAAATCTTGGCTAACCTGAAAGGGAAATTGAACCTGAGCAGTAAAGGGGAACCTTTGCTTTCAATTTTGTTCACAACCATGTTTATATACTTGTGTGCTAAGCTATTTTTGTGAAATTCAAAGCACAGACAGTTTCAAATATATATTAAATAAAACCTAAAAACTCACTACATTCAATGACATGAACACACACCATAAAAAAATCAAACATATTAAAAAGTGGTTATTGATTGGCCTCCTTGGCTATTGAATAGCCTCATTAATAATTTTCGTTATGGCTTCATTGAATTAATAAATTTTGTTACAACCATGATCATTGAATTAATAAATTTTGTTAAAACCATGATCATAGATTTGAAAAATAGGGAATTCGTAATTATTAATTTTCACTATCAGGTGAGTTTAAGTAAATATCGTTACAAAGATGGTTTCCAAGTGGCTAAATATTAGAAGCCAAAAGGATTCTATAGAAACCCACAAAATAAAAACCAACAATGGCGATGAAGAAGGGGTAATGGTGTTGAGTTATTAATAGGGTTCACTACCACATGGCTTCATTAATAATTTTCATTTTATGAGAATGGAAAGCATAGGAAATGACTCACTTCATGAATTGCATACTTTTGAGAATGTGAAGAGTTATAAGTTTCATTTTGTTTTATGAGAATGGAAATGATGCATGAGCATCTAGACTTGGGCCAGCAATGTGACTGGGTGGTCACATGTTGTGGCTAATGCAAGACTTGAGGAAGACTTCGTTGTTAAATTTGTGTTAATTTCAATAAGGGTAGGTAGTTAAGAGTGGTCTAGTTTAGTTAAATAATGATAAAAATGAGTTATAACTGAATAACTAATTCTTCATGTGTGGGAAGAAGTAGTTAGGTATGATTGATGTATAACTTCTTTTTGAAAAAGAAAAGAAAAGGAAGAATAGGATAGAGAGAGGAGAGGTGAGGCTTGGACAGCCAAAGTTATAAGCCTCCAGGCAATTGGAAGGCCATGAAAGTTGAATATCTGGTCTGGCAAAGACAAAGTTTGTAAGTAGTTTTCATTGTTAATATGAAGACTGTGTTTTAGAACTGCATTGATTAATTAAGAAATTGTGTATTTAATTCCTGTAATTGGGGCGTGAATGGTAAATACATGTGAGCCGAATGAGAGATCAAGGAGTGATGGATCATTGTTAATTTAAACCTTTGTTTGCATTAAAAGGGCGCATATCTGTTTTAAGCACTATCTATTTTGAATAGGATCATTTCATGTTTCATGCTACTGAGCAGCAATATAATTCTGGTTTGGAAAGCGTAGGAACAGAGGTTTTAAATTCGATGTTAGAACCATTATTGATTTACAGGCATAGAGAAGTTTACATTTTGAATGGAAGGACATATAACGATTGCCGAGAGTTTAATTGGAAAATGGAAATCTCCTGTTATGAATCATAGGCATTGAGTATTGGAATGTGTTAACTTTGTTAAAAATTAAACAACATTTTATATCTAGCTTGATAAGTTAAGTTCTGGCCTGAGATTGAACCATTGACACGTAGAATAGGGTAATGGAGCAGCGCTGGCTTAATCGAAGTTGTCGCTGGATGTGCCATCGAATGAGGCGTTCGATCAAACAGTTGACAAGTCGTAGTGTGATAACGAAATGTTTAATTCCATGTGGGAACTGCAGTTGATGTCGATTGTATTTATTGCCAGATGTGATAAGGCAGAGGTCAAATTATATAATTTCCGAAATAATGTTTTGCAGAAGTGGCAGATTCGACGGATGAAGACAGATCGATTTACATAAATCGATGCTCATTTGTGTTAGAATTCCTACACCAGGAGTCAAGGGCGCAGAGAAGGAGCTGTCAATTCGAGGATGATGGATGAATGGTAAGTCACAGTTCAGCATTGGGGAAAACTGGTACAAAACGAGTACCATAATGAAGATTGTTGAGTTTATGACTTGAAATTGAGGAGCTTTTGCAATTGAGGTGTGTACAAATTGCCAGAAGGAGTCTTATCTGGGAAAATGTTTAGAGATGCATTTTTATATGCATGAGAAGAGTAAAGATTCTGGGTTTGCAGGGTAGACGTGCATCAAGTGGTATCAGAGCCGGAATAGCTCTGTGTGGAGATTTAAGTTTTCACTTAGATTAATTGCATGTGTTAAGATCATATTTTGGAACTGATGAAAATTGCAGCGCAGATATGCAAGTGCAGTTGAGGAAGTGAAGCAAGATCAACGAGATCTTGAAGGTCAGTTGTTAGATGATATTTGACTCTAGTTTGAAAGTTGTTTGCAGAGTTCGAGTTGCAAGTAGATTGAAGAAAGTCTCAGTGGGAAGAAGCAGACATGGCATTAGAGCAGTGATAGAGGAGTCCAACAAAGGATTCTACGTGAATGTGGCAGAACCTAAAGATTCAACAGAGGTTGAATGAAAAGGACAAGGGTGTTCTTGAAAGTTGCAAATGAGAGAAGCCTGAAGGAGCAGTGGAGAAATGCTCAAAAGGTTCCAGTAGAGGACCGGGTGATTACCAAAAGACCAGATCCGGAGGGAAGGATTGGTGAGGTAAGTGGCAGCAGGAGAGCTTGCTGTTGTAGAGGCTTGGTGCAACTCATGGGTGAGAAACTCATGGCGAAGAAGATGACTACTGAAAGTCATAAAGGAGGGAGCAGAGGTTCAGAGAGAGGCCACAGTAGAAAGAGGGAGAAGGATGCCAAGGCAAATGGCATATGGAAGCAGTTGACTGATGAAGAGTATGAGAAAGAGAAAGCTGAGATAGCAGTGCATCTTGAGTTATTGATGGAGTTGTTACAGGAGAATATGAAAGACCAGAGACATGGTTGGACCATGAGAAAGAGGATGAAGTGGCAGAAGCTACACGCAAAGAGAGAAACGCTGATAAACATACAGTTGGCAGAAGAGCTAAGGAAGCTCGAGCAGATGTTGAGTTGTGGAGAACTCAGAGAGGCTGAGTTAAAAATGGATGTTTCCATTTGTGGCCCAGAACAGGGTGAAAGTCTGGGTGAAGAGACCAAAGAGGAGGATCTCATGAACTATTGGGATAGTTCAAAAGCATCTGAAGATGTGTTGGTGAGAGAAGCAGATGAGGCTATGCAGTGTTGCAAATTTTCTCACAGTTTATGTATGTTTGCAGGATGTGCGAAAGATGGTGAGCAGTCTGATGGAACTGTCACAAAGGAAAATGAAACGTTTGAGGTAAAGCCTGGTAGGGAATTCCTTTCAGAAAAGGAAGGTAATGATTTATCACAACAAGAAGAAATCACAAATGAATTCTTGTTGGGAATAAGACAGAAATTCGAAGCTGTTATGGAACAGGAGAAACGTGGAAATGCCGAAGAAAAATTCCAAGGAGGTAAACAAATGTATTTGTTTAATGAAATTGCTAACGAAAGTTTTCAATGTAATGATGCTGAAACCAAGATAACTCAGGAAGATTGCCAGAGTGAAGGTAGTGATGAAGTGTTAAAAAGATTTCAGAGGGAAATCGAGTTTTTGGAACAGTGGCTAAAGGAACCTAATGGAGGAGGAAAACCTGTAGAATCTGATCCAGGAGAAATTACGGTTACTATGCATGATATAGATGAAACATTTTTAACATTTATGGAGTTGAATGAATGTCATAAATTTTTAAATAATGTTGTAACTGTAGGTACAGAAAACGACATCAACAGATATGATGTTGAAATCAGAGGAGTCGAGCAGAAGTTATTTGGCAGTGAGATGGAAGATCAGAATCCGCAAGGAAGTTGTGTCTGTAGGGACATTAAAGAAACTGTGAATCAGCAGGATGAAGACGAAAGCAGCCAAAAATTCGAAACAAGATCTATTGAAGTCCAAAAAGTCAATGATGGGAGATTGATGCCTGAAGCATCAAAACAGACCGGAAGGTCCTACTTCTTTAAAACTAACAATTTATTGGTGAATGAAGGTATTGTTGCTGGTGTTGAGAAACATTTGACTCAGTTGAGCAGTCAAATGAAGGAAGAATAAAAGGTCGAAGAGCCGCCACAACCTACTGACATTGAAGATGATGGAGGGGCCAAGACTGAAGAAAAAAGGTCAAGAGGCCACACAAAGGTGGGATTGAAGACTGGCAAAGGAGACAAAGTTGTTGAGAAAACCGACGTGGCAGTTTTGGAAGAAAACCCCCGTTGCGCTGATAGCAAGCGTGGTGCCAGTGTTATAGACATTTTTGTGCCTTACAGCATTGAGCATGAAATGTCCATAATCTAAGGGATCCAAAGTCCCTAAACATGTTGTTCCTACCCCTAGAGGAACAAAGCTAACAAACCACAGCAATTCACAGAAGTTCTCCACCAGAAACTGCTCAAAAACAAGTCAATTCAGGATCATTCAGTGACTACACTAGCTGTTTGCGCTGAATGTCAAAGCCAACACTGGCTACCTGTGCTGAATGTCAAAGGCAACACTAGCTACCTGCACTGAGCGAGAGTGGAGATGTGGAAAGTTCATTTCTCAAGGTGTCAGAACCCAGGAAGCTTCCAAAATGACACTTGCCTCAGGGAATTCGACTGGTGATGAGTAAGAGGTTCCAAATCTTCAAGTGGAAGCAAGAACCTCCAAGTGGAATCAAGAACTGACAGAGGGAGAGGACACTAGTCAGATCTCAAGCTGACTCCTCCTCTCTCCAAACATCTATATATGGATCTCTCCTCCATGAGATCTAGGGGCTGGAATTTTGTTATTGCAAAGAATTGTTGTTGGTTTGAGATTGGAATCACAGGGTGCTTAATGGTTTAAAAGGGGGTGAAGATAGGAATTCCATTTGCTGGGAAGGAGATGCTGGATTGGAGCCCTCTGGGTTGTATCTCTTCCTGAACCTTGTTATTCATCAATAAAGCTATCTTGGTTTTCTCCTATATACTGATGTGTCTTTGATGTATGATTGCATTAGTGTATTTGGTTTATTTCTAATCCTAAACTAGTTATGAATGTGAATATCTATCTTTGTGTAGAGTTCTTCTCTTGTCGCAAGTAGCTGTTCTCTTGTGATCTTGTAGGAACCTGTTGAAGCTGGGCGAGTGAGAAGACAAGTAGCTATTCTCTTGTTGTCTCGTATGAACCCGTTGAAGCTGGGCAAACAAGAAGACAAGTAGCTGTGAACTCCCAAAGAGAAGAGAGACTGGATCGAAGGACAAACGGAAGACACCGGTAAGTCCATTTATCTCTCTTCTTTTCTCATTTCATAAAGGAAGAAAACTAGAATAGCTGTCTCCGTTTGTTGCTAAGGCACTGTCACACCTTAGGTGGATAGGATCGTCCTGCATAGGCATTTTTCCCCACAACAAATTGGCGACTCCACTGGGGAGATCTATTTAGTCATTTTATTTGTGTTTCTATCACTGTTTGCTTCATAGACTCAACAGCAACAATCGAACTTCTTCTGCTACTCTCAGATGCAAAGTAGACAGTTGCTGCCTTGATCCAATCACTGGATTTGTCTATGATCTGAACAATGGACTCACAAATGATTTGATGATCCTTTGTGATAGATCTTAATACCCCCTCAAAGCATCCCTTTGATTACACCTTGCTTGTTGCTTTGATTTGGCCTGAAACTGTAGATTAAATAGCAATCTGTGACCCAGAACCAGTGAGAAACGAGAGTTTCTCCTTCAGCGCAGATCCAGTGAAGGGATTTTGCATTTCAACGCAGGTCCCGTGAAGGCTACCTGCGTTGAATGTCAAAACCCCTGTGTTGAGGTTGCGCTGAACCAGTTTGACCTTGTGCAGCTAGGGTTCTCTGCTCTGTTTTGCCTTGTTTTGATCTCTGATTTTTGCAGCCTATAACAAGCATAGGTACCAGTCTGATAACTCCTTTTCTCTTCTTAAATTCCGCCTCCTTTTGTACAAAAGGACTGTGAGTGTTTTTATGTGTTTGTGGCATCATTTGCAGTTTTCCTTTGCAAGAGCGAAATAGTCATCCTGTAGCCCTTGATTCAGATCTGTTCATTGTGATCTTAGGAGAGAGTTCATTGGCTGTTTACAGTTGATTATACATTTGCTTTTGCTTAATGGTTTGAGTTTGTCTCTTTTAAGTGTCGAAACAAGTGTTCATTTCGAAAGTCGTAAAGTGTTGTATTCTCTTCTACCCTTTCTGATTTCGAAAAAGTAAACTTGTTTGTATTTGTCATTTAAAAGCAAATTCAAAATTGTACAAAAAGCTCTCTTTGTAGGCATCAATACTAAGTAAGCGGAAAACAAACACCTGCATTGTGCATTTGCATCTTGATAGTTTGCATGCTTGATTTAGGAAAAGTGGATTAGAGTGTGCTGATTGCTCTTTGAGAAAAGATGGTGTCTTTCTTTTCCCTTAGTAGCTAGGATTTTCAAAGTTGAAAAGATATAAAGCTTGCTTATCATCTTTAGACTGCATTTAGGAATTGTACCATACATCTCGTGGTGATCCAGAAAGGCAAACTTCTAAAAAGATCAACTTAAAATAAACTGAATGAACTTAACAACGCTTTGCAACATAACGCACAACATAGAGGTCTAGGCTAGAGACGTGTTCCGGCGTCATAAAGCCTGGTGACTGTCGATCTCGTTGAAGGTGGTGATTCCTCCTGAGGGACGATAGCACCAGTACGGATTGTGCTCCCACGTACCGTCGCGTATATATTGAGAGACCCCTATAGGCATAAAACCTTTATCCTTAGGAAGCCGTGTCGGCCGCCCTACTGATCGCAATGCACTGAACACAGCATTCAGGAAGATCGACCACCCGTACCCTAAAAAGTATTCTGCGGTTTTGCGAAAAGTTTGGCACACCCTCTGCCTAGAACTCCAGAGCAGTTCCTTTTGGCCTTTTTCAGACTCTATAACGGAAAAAGTCCATCCGAGCATTTGTCACTTCGGGCTCGTTAAAACATCGAAGGAGACTAGAGTCATCTTTAGCTTTTTCTCGACTCTCTAAAATTGAAAAAGCAAGTTGTGTCTAAGCGTCGTTAAAAATTTATTTTAAACGGAACAATCACCCTTTATTCCTGCGTTGATCTTTAGGTTGAAAAGATGGAACCCACCAACCAAGGAATTCCCCTTGGTGGAAATCCTAGTCCCTTCTCCTCTTGGGGAGATATTGGTGTGCCCCACATGGCCACTTTGTCACTTCCAGGATTGACAATTGGCCTGCCAGTCTGGCTCTTTTCAACCAATGTCGTTCAGAACACCACTATTCCTCAACAGTCGAGTCAACAATTAGACCAGACCAGAGTTGCCCACCAGCCTTCGACTTCATATAATTCTTCCCCTCCTCCTTCCTCTTCGCTTAACGGAACTGGTAAAACAAAAAACCAAGTTCCTAGGGAGAAGAAGGAAAAGAAGAAGAAAGAAAAGAAGAAGAAGGAGCAAAAAACGACTGGGGGCAAACAAGTGTCGTCTGACAAAAATCCACACACAGCACTAGCAAGGCCTAAATCACCATGCGTCATATGCAAGGGAGACCACTTCCACAGAGATTGTCCGTGCATCCCTTGGATACTAAGGGACTGGTCTCCCCGTTTGCACAATATGGTGGCGTCAACCTCTGATAGCCATGTTGACAGCACACTGTCAACTAGTGAAAGTGAAGCCACAGGACAGAGAGGGAAAGCCAGATTTCCCTGCAAACTGTGTGAAGGCGACCATGCCATCCACCGTTGTCCCTTCTTAGACGAGGCTAAAAGAGTTTTGGAAGATCGCCCGGTTTTACCAGTGCAACTTCCTCCTGGATATCAAAAACTCCTGCCAAGTCCTTCACCAGTTGAGAACCCGGCTGGCCCGCTCAGGTGGTCAGCCGAAGCACCTATCATTGAAGATGAACTGTCTGAATCCATACCTGATGAAAGTCAAAAGGTTGAGGTGGCAGTTGACCCGGTTTTGCCTTCAGAGGCTCTATCTTCGAATGATACCATCACAGAGGAGAATAAAGATGACACCGTCCAAGTTCTCTTCATCAACACAGACTCTGACGAACAAGGGGGCAATTTGCCCATTCCTTTATCGCAGGAAGGAACTTCATCAGGGTCATACCCGGCCATCTATTCGGTCCCACCACCAAGCAACCTAGTTGTCTCGTTCGACTGGAACCAACCAGGCAGACCCCGCTTGCTAGCTAGCATACCATTCAGAATTATCGTTCAAATATACATAATGGTAATGGCTGGCATAGTTATTGATGTGGGGGCATCTGTGAGTATCCTTTCCTCTATTGCTTGGAAAGCGCTTGGTTTGCCAGCGCTTTTGCCTGAAATGAGAAATCTATCAGGCTTCGATAAAGGAACCAGTCGACCTTTAGGGATCCTCCCCAATGTGCCCATAACATTGAAAGGGAAGACCGTTCAAATGAACGTGATGGTCGTTCAAGGACCCTTGGATTATAATCTACTCCTTGGACGAGACTATATATATTGCATGGGAGCCATCGTCTCATCACTCTTTAGAGTAATGTGTTTTCCGCATGAAGGAAGGATGGTCAAGCTCGTGGACCAACCTTCATTCCCCGGATCACGCATCGCAAATAGTCATATACCATCCCTAAATGGTCTATTCACGCAAGAAGTGTCTCAACCCACGGTCCGTCCTCCTGATGAGCGCGAGTAATTCGGGAGGATATGACTGTTACCCAGGGGGCATGCATCCTGGTCTGCTTCGGCAGAGAAACTTTGGGTATAGAGTAGGTTTCCACGGGAGAATATGACTAGTCCGTACCCCGTCCGTCTAGGAAGAGGGTTGTTCTAGAATAAGATTCTTTTGTCAAAGTTATGTGAGTTGACGGGCTACGTAGCTCACCTTTGCCTATTTCGGTAGACATTGCCGAGGAAGTGTTTTGTTTGAAAGATTAACGAGACAATCTTTGGGTAACCTGAAAGAGGTAAGCCTCTCTCATTAAAACAAATGTTTTGATGGAAAAGAAGTAGAGGTAACCTTGAAACTGTACTTTATACCTGGGGGCATGTAAACCTTTTGGAGTGCAAGCAAAGAGCGGTTATTTATCTGTTTTTTGGGTTAGCCGTTTCCTAACTTGCATAAAGAAAGGATGCGGAGCAAAGCTTAGTAAGATGAAGCTCCATAAAAAATAGAATCTTGATGAGACACTCTTATCATATGACTGGGTTAATCGAGCAGTTTTAGCACACAGTTCATGCTCGTTAAAAAATAAATGCAAGATCCGAGCAGTTTTAGCACATAGTTCATGCTCGTTAAAAAATAAACATAAGATCGAGCAAGTGTTTCAACCCGCGTTTAAGCTAGTTAAAAAATGAACTACCCGGTAAATAACCACTGTGAATGAAATGTCATCAGCCATTAAAGCCTTGGTCGTGTTTGCACCGTCACCTCCACTTTTCCATTGGCTGATCATTCACCTCCATATGATTGTTTACCCATTTTGAGGAACAGCTGCGAAGAGTGATTTCACCTAGCCATCCTTGTGACACTGCCGTGATTGGAAAATTCCAACCTGTACCTAGAATCAGCTGCTAACCCTGTTTATCACTCGCTCCTCAAAAGACGAGTCTTCTTTAAGCTCTTTTCAACTAACTCGTAAAATATGAAAAGATTGCCGAGTTTTGGCCTTCTAGCTCGTTAAAACGACAGGAAGTGCTATCCCTCCTCTAGATTTTAATCTTTTTGGACCTGAGGGATTATTGCACAAAAAGATCGAGCGCTTGTTTTATTCGGCTCGTTAAAACTATCGAAAACTCATCCCTTCTGTATTGTTTTATACTTTTTCAGACTTAAGGGATTAGATGACGGAAAAGGACTTTTGGAGTTAACTTTATGTACCTTTTCAGACTCTCTAAAAATGAAAAGGACCGAGTTATCCTTATCGTTAGATTCGTTAAAATCATTAAATAGCGACAAACTTGTCTTTAGACGAGAACGAGTTTCACTATCGCTAGGCTCGTTAAAACATAGCGATGGGCTTGCCCGAAGGGCAGGTTATAGAACAAGCATATGTTATCCTCCTCAAGCTTGACAAAAATAAAGAGGTACTGGTCAGCAATGACTGGGGAAAAATTGGGAGAAACTCAAGAAAACTTTGATGGTAGCAAGTCGCTCTTGAACATGACACTTTTCCTCCGTACCACAATCAGGTTGGGTTGTTTCATTCACCGGTCACATCCATGGTCTCGCCATACCATCCTTATTTGGGGTAATGCTACCAATCCATCGCATCAGTGTCGCCATATGTTCAAGAGAAGTCGTTCAGAAAAGTCAACCGTGTCCCATCCACAGCCGTACATTATCCTTCATCCTTTCATGACCGCCACCCTGAATCATATGTCACAGATCATTTTCACCTCCATCAAAATCATTAGCTCCGTTCCGTGTCACTGATGTGGGATTCATTAAGGCCCTCCTTTGACGGATCGCTTCTTGTCAACATCAGCTCATTATCCGAGAAGTTGATCTAGGAACAACCCCCTCAGTACTTTGAAGCTTGCATGCCTCAATGGCAAGTTTCTCACTTCCAGCGACAGGTATACATCAATGACCTTCGATCGAAAGATTTTGCGTGGTGTTCGACGCCAAGTCCTTTATTCACACCATGTGAATTGTACTGTAGTACCTTGAGGGTCATTATCATTATCGGTGATTCCTCTCGCGCTTGTTAACGGTTTACCTCATTGACCGGTAATCAAGCGATGTCTTTCCATGTTCGACTTCAGAACAATTCTCACATGGATCGACTTGTACTTAGAGTGAAGATCGAACGAGTTTGAAGACCCCGGATCTAGTTTCATCCATCCGGGCTGCGATATATATTCAGGAAAAATAAAGACATTGACATGTACATCATTGCAGCAGATAATCATCCTACTCAAAAGGATGATAATTTCATCAAAATTATCAGTCTACCATCAGACGATTGTCTGTTCTATGTACAGAAAAATGAATTTATAAAGCTGAGCATGGGAATGCCCGCCTCAGCTAGATCATGAAAGCAATATGAAAATAATGTATTGTATTGTATCTTATTACAGGTCTCCTCCCAGCATTGGATGAACTTTGGATCCCCCTGATAAAGCATTTCACCCGATAAACGGCCTCATACTTTAGGGGGCAACTGTTATAGACATTTTTGTGCCTTACAGCATTGAGCATGAAATGTCCATAATCTAAGGGATCCAAAGTCCCTAAACATGTTGTTCCTACACCTAGAGGAACAAGGCTAACAAACCACAGCAATTCACAGAAGTTCTCCACCAGAAACTGCTCAAAAACAAGTCAATTCAAGATCATTTCAGTGACTACACTAGCTGTTTGCGCTGAATGTCAAAGCCAACACTGGCTACCTGCGCTGAATGTCAAAGGCAACACTGGATACCTGCGCTGAGCGAGAGTGGACATGTGGCAAGTTCATTTCTCAAGGTGTCAGAACCCAGGAAGCTTCCAAAATGACACTTGCCTCAGGGAATTCGACTGGTGATGAGTAAGAGGTTCCAAATCTCCAAGTGGAAGCAAGAACCTCCAAGTGGAATCAAGAATTGACAGAGGGAGAGGACACTAGTCAGATCTCATGCTAACTCATCCTCTCTCCAAACATCTATATATGGATCTCTCCTCCATGAGATCTAGGGGCTGGAATTTTGTTATTGCAAAGAATTGTTGTTGGTTTGAGATTGGAATCACAGGGTGCTTAATGCTTTGAAAGGGGGTGAAGATAGGAATTCCATTTGCTGGGAAGGAGATGCTGGACTGGAGCCCTCTGGGTTGTATCTCTTCCTGAACCTTGTTATTCATCAATAAAGCTATCTTGGTTTTCTCCTATATACTGATGTGTCTTTGATGTATGATTGCATTAGTGTATTTGGTTTATTTCTAATCCTAAACTAGTTATGAATGTGAATATCTGTCTTTGTGTAGAGTTCTTCTCTTGTCGCAAGTAGCTATTCTCTTGTGATCTTGTAGGAACTTGTTGAAGCTGGGCGAGCGAGAAGACAAGTAGCTGTTCTCTTGTGGTCTCGTATGAACCCGTTGAAGCTGGGAAAACAAGAAGACAAGTAGCTGTGAACTCCCGAAGAGAAGAGAGACCGGATAGAAGGACAAACGGAAGACACCGGTAAGTCCATTTATCTCTCTTCTTTTCTCATTTCATAAAGGAAGAAAACTAGAATAGCTGTCTCTGTTTTTTGCTAAGGCACTGTCACACCTTAGGTGGATAGGATCGTCCTGCATAGGCATTTTTCCCCACAACAAATTGGCGACTCTGCTGGGGAGATCTGTTTAGTAATTTTATTTGTGTTTCTATCATTGTTTGCTTCATAGACTCAACAACAACAATCGAATTGCTTCTGCTACTCTCAGATGCAAAGTAGACAGTTGCTGCCTTGATCCAATCACTGGATTTGTCTATGATCTGAACAATGGACTCACAAATGATTTGATGATCCTTTGTGATAGATCTTAGTACCCCCTCAAAGCATCCCTTTGATTACACCTTGCTTGTTGCTTTGATTTGGCCTGAAACTGTAGATTAAATAGCAATCTGTGACCCAGAACTAGTGAGAAACGAGAGTTTCTCCTTCAGCGCAGATCCAGTGAAGGGATTCTGCATTTCAACGCAGGTCCCGTGAAGGCTACCTGCGTTGAATGTCAAAACCCCTGTGTTGAGGTTACGCTGAACCAGTTTGACCTTGTGCAGCTGGGGTTCTCTGCTCTGTTTTGCCTTGTTTTGATCTCTGATTTTTGCAGCCTGTAACAAGCATAGGTACCAGTCTGATAACTCCTTTTCTCTGCTTAAATTCCGCCTCCTTTTGTACAAAAAGACTGTGAGTGTTTTTATGTGTTTGTGGCATCATTTGCAGTTTTCCTTTGCAAGAGCGAAATAGTCATCCTGTAGCCCTTGATTTAGATCTATTCATTGTGATCTTAGGAGAGAGTTCATTGGCTGTTTACAGCTGATTATACATTTTCTTTTGCTTATTGGTTTGAGTTTGTCTCTTTTAAGTGTCGAAACAAGTGTTCATTTCGAAAGTTGTAAAGTGTTGTATTCTCTTCTACCCTTTCTGATTTCGAAAAAGTAAACTTGTTTGTATTTGTCATTTAAAATCAAATTCAAAATTGTACAAAAAGCTTTCTTTGTAGGCATCAATACTAAGTAAGGGGAAAACAAACACCTGCATTATGCATTTGCATCTTGATAGTTTGCATGCTTGATTTAGGAAAAGTGCATTAGAGTGTGTTGATTGCTCTTTGAGAAAAGATGGTGTCTTTCTTTTCCCTTAGTAGCTAGGATTTTCAAAGTTGAAAAGATATAAAGCTTGCTTATCATCTTTAGAGTGCATTTAGGAATTGTACCATACATCTTGTGGTGATCCAGAAAGGCAAACTTCTAAAAAGATCAACTTAAAATAAACTAAATGAACTTAACAACGCTTTGCAACATAACGCACAACATAGAGGTCTACGCTAGAGACGTGTTCCAACGTCGTAAAGCCTGGTGACTGTCGATCTCGTTGAAGGTGGGTGATTCCTCCTGAGGGACGATAGCGCCAGTACGGATTGTGCTCCCACGTACCGTCATGTATATATTGGGAGACTCCTATAGGCATAAAACCTTTATCCTTAGGAAGCCGTGTCGGCCGCCCTACTGATCGCAATGCACTGAACACAGAATTTAGGAAGATCGACCGCCCGTACCCTAAAATGTATTTTGCGGTTTTGCGAAAAGTTTGGCACACCCTCTGCCTAGAACTCCAGAGCAGTTCCTTTTGGCCTTTTTCAGACTCTATAACGGAAAAAGTCCATCCGAGCATTTTTCACTTCGGGCTCGTTAAAACATCAAAGGAGACTAGAGTCATCTTTAGCTTTTTCTCGACTCTCCAAAATTGAAAAAGCAAGTTGTGTCTAAGCGTCGTTAAAAAATTATTTTAAACGGAACAATCACCCTTTATTCCTGCGTTAATCTTTAGGTTGAAAAGATGGAGCCCACCAACCAAGGAATTCCCCTTGGTGGAAATCCTATTCCCTTCTCCTCTTGGGGAGATGTTGGTGCGCCCCACATGGCCACTTTGTCACTTCCAGGATTGACAATTGGCCTGCTAGTCTGGCTCTGTTCAACCAATGTCGTTCAGAACACCACTATTCCTGAACAGTCGAGTCAACAGTTAGACCAGACGAGAGTTTCCCACCAGCCTTTGACTTCATATAATTCTTCCTCTCCTCCTTCCTCTTCGCTTAACGGAACTGGTAAAACAAAAAACCAAGTTCCTAGGGAGAAGAAGGAAAAGAAGAAGAAAGAAAAGAAGAAGAAGGAGCCAAAAACGACTGGGGGCAAACAAGTGTCGTCTGACAAAAATCCACACACAGCACTAGCAAGGCCTAAATCGCCATGCGTCATATGCAAGGGAGACCACTTCCACAGAGATTATCCCTGCATCCCTCGGATACTAAGGGACTGGTCTCCCCGTTTGCACAATACGGTGGCGTCAACCTCTGATAGCCATGTTGACAGCACACCATCAACTAGTGAAAGTGAAGCCACAGGACAGAGAGGGAAAGCCAGATTTCCCTGCAAACTGTGTGAAGGCGACCATGCAATCCACCGTTGTCCCTTCTTAGATGAGGCTAAAAGAGTTTTGGAAGATCGCCCGGTTTTACCAGTGCAACTTCCTCCTGGATATCAAAAACTCCTGCCAAGTCCTTCACCAGTTGAGAACCCGGCTGGCCCGCTCAGGTGGTCAGCCGAAGCACCTATCATTGAAGATGAACCGTCTGAATCCATACCTGATGAAAGTCAAAAGTTTGAGGCGGCAGTTGACCCGGTTTTGCCTTCAGAGGCTCTATCTTCATCACAGAGGACAATAAAGACGACACCGTCCAAGTTCTCTTCATCAACACAAACTCTGACGAACAAGGGGGCAATTTGCCCATTCCTTTATCGCAGGAAGGAACTTCGTCAAGGTCATACCCGGCCGTCTATTCGGTCCCACCACCAAGCAACCTAGTTGTCTCGTTCGACTAGAACCAACTAGGCAGATCCCGCTTGCCAGCTAGCATACCATTCAGAATTATCGTTCAAATATACAGAATGGTAATGGCTGGCACAGTTATTGATGAGGGGGCATCTGTGAGTATCCTTTCCTCTATTGCTTGGAAAGTGCTTGGTTCGCCAACGCTTTTGCCTGAAATGAGAAATCTATCAGGCTTCGATAAAGGAACCAGTCGACCTTTAGGGATCCTCGCCAATGTGCCCATAACATTGAAAGGGAAGACCGTTCAAATGAACGTGATGGTCGTTCAAGGACCCTTGGATTATAACCTACTCCTTGGACGAGACTATATATATTGCATGGGAGCCATCGTCTCATCACTCTTTAGAGTAATGTGTTTTCCGCATGAAGGAAGAATGGTCAAGCTCGTGGACCAACTTTCATTTCCCGGATCACGCATCGCAAATAGTCATATACCATCCCTAAATGGTCTATTCACGCAAGAAGTGTCTCAACCCACGGTCCGTCCTCCTGATGAGTGTGAGTAATTCGGGAGGATATGACTGGAACCCAGGGGGCATGCATCCTGGTCTGCTTCGGCAGAGAAACTTTGGGTATAGAGTAGGTTTCCGCGGGAGAATATGACAAATAGCATTGGTGGGAATTCAAAACATGGAGTAGAAAATGTAATTAGTAATTCCATCAAAGAAGTAAATAATGATGTTGATATGCAGAATGGAAAATCTAAATTTACTTCTGTAGGAGCTGGTGGGAATGATGTCAATGTAGTCCATGATACTTCGGGAGGCCAAGGAAGCATTATTAGAATGGATGATGCAGAGGAAAAACTTGAAAACTATTTGGGGTTAAATCAACACACTAAAGTGTTGATAAAAGAAAAAAGTCCAGAACAGCAAGTTGAAACTCTGTTGAAAAGAGACACACAGTATAGATGTGTGAGACAAAGGAAGAAGCAGTTGGACAACAGCAACCAGCTAGAGCAGGAAGGGAGAATTAATGAAGACGACCAGCAAGAAGATCAACTGGAAACAGAGACTGAGAACATTAAGAAATTGAAGTTGCACCAGACCAGAAGGAAAAGGTTGGCAACATCAGGAAAGGTGAACAGTCAAATATTAAAAGATTTTCAGCAAGTTAAAAGAATTTTTCTAAATGGTCCTGATGCCACCCAAAAGCTTGAAGAGACCGAAACAACAGTAAAAAAAATTAGATTTATTGAGACCATCTTAGTGAATGATCTAGTGAATCATTTAGTTGTTGAACCCATTGATTTTCATTCAATAAAGGTGGAGCGATAGCATGGAGTAGAAGGAGAAAATGTAACATTGGAATTTATAAAGATGGATGACTTCTAGAATCAGGAAACTATACACAGAAGGTGTGCATTTCAAATAGTATTGCAAGTAAAGGATTTGCTGGAGGCGATTTCTCCGAATGGAAAGAAATTCACTGTTTGTGATGACATCCATGGTCAGTATTATGACCTTTTTAACATCTTTGAGGTTAGTAGAATTCCTTCGGAGGACAAACCTTATCTTTTTAATGATGATTTTGTTGACGGAGGATTATTTTCAGTTAAAGTCGTACTTGTGCCATTTGTATTCAAGTATATGTGTCCAAGAGGAAATCATGGAAGTAGGAGTAAGAACCAGATTTATAGTTTTGAGGGCGAAGTCAAGTCCTAGTACAACGGAAGTATGGTTGAGCTTTTCGCTGAAGCGATTTGCTACATGCCTTTGGCTCATATCCTCCATGATAAGATTTTTGTTTTTCGTCAAAGTCCTTTTAGCGTTGATGGTATAAGACTGGAAGATATCAAAGAAATTGTTCGATTCTGCGAGCCCCCTGAAGAGGGTTTGATGTGTGGAATACTTTGTAGCGATCCACAGCTCCATAAAGGGTGTGGGCTCAGCAAACGAGAGGTTGGTTTGTCTTTTGTAGAAGATATGACCAAAAGATTTCTGCAAGAAAAAAATCTTGCGCAGGTGGTCAGGACTCATGAAGTTAAAGAGGAAGATGAAATTGAACACAACGGCAAAATTATTACGGTGTTTTCAGCTCCAAACTATTGTGACCAGGGAAGGAAGATGAAGCAGGAAGCAGCTGACATGCAGCCTAAACGGAGGAGCAGAGCATATAGACAACTCGAGGACAAGGTCTGGGATCCAGGAGGAATTTTTATCTTTCTTCTTTCCTTTTTGAAAGCACATGATCAGGAGATCATGAATGTTTTCAACCGTGCGAGTTTGATGCAGAAGCATCTAGACTTGGGCCAACAATGTGACGGGGTGGTCACATGTTGTGGCTAATGCAAGACTTGAGGAAGACTTCGTTGTTAAATTTGTGTTAATTTCAATAAGGGTAGGTAGTTAAGAGTGGTGTAGTTTAGCTAAATAATGATAAAGATGAGTTATAACTGAATAACTAATTCTTCATGTGTCGGAAGAAGTAGTTAGGTATGATTGATGTATAACTTCTTTTTGAGAAAGAAAGGAAGAGGAAGAATAGGATAGAGGGAGTAGAGGTGAGGCTTGGACAGCCAAAGTTATAAGCCTCCAGGCAATTGGAAGGCCATGAAAGTTGAATATCTGGTCTGGCAAAGACAAGGTTTGTAAGTAGTTTCCATTGTTAATATGAATACTGTGTTTTAGAACTGCATTGATTAATTAAGAAATTGTGTATTTAATTCTTGTAATTGGGGCTTGAATGGTAAATCCATGTGAGCCGAATGGGAGATCAAGGAGTGATGGATCATTGTTAATTTAAACCTCTCTTTGCATTAAAAGGGCACATATCTGTTTTAAGCACTGTCTATTTTGAATAGGATCATTTCATGTTTCATGCTACTGAGCAGTAATATAATTCTGGTTTGAAAAGCGTAAAGTAGGAACAGAGGTTTGAAATTCGATGTTAGAACCATTATTGATTTACAAGCGTAGAGAAGTTTACATTTTGAATGGAAGGACATATAACGATTGCCGAGAGTGTAATTGGCAAATGGAAATCTCCTGTTATGAATCGTAGGCATTGAGTATTGGCATGTGTTAACTTTGTTAAAAATTAAACAGTGTTTTATATTTGTCTTGATAAGTTAAGTTCTGGCCTGAGATTGAACCATTGACATGTAGAACAGGGTAATGGAGTAGTGCTATCTTAATCGAAGTTGTCGCTGGATGTGCCATCGAATGAGGCGTTCGATCAAATAGTTGACAAGTTGTAGTGTGATAATGAAATGTTTAACTCCATGTGGGAACTGTAGTTGATGTCGATTGTATTTATTTCGAGACGTGATAAGGTAGAGATCAAATTATATAATTGCCAAAATAATGTTTTGCAGAAGCGGCAGATTCAACGGATAATACAGATCGATTTACAGAAATCGATTCTCATTTGTGTTAGAATTCCTACACCAGGAGTCAAGGGCGCAGAGAAAGAGCTGTCAATTTGAGGATGATGGATGAATGGTAAGTCACAGTTCAGCGTTGGGGAAAACTGGTACAGAACGAGTACCATAACGAAGATTGTTGAGTTTATGACTTGAAATTGAGGAGCTTCCGCAATTGATGTGTGTACAAATGCCAAAAGGAGTCTTATCTGGGAAATTTTTTAGAGATGCACTTTTATATGCATGAGAAGAGTAAAGATTCTGGGTTTGCAGGGTAGACCTGCATCAAGAAAGCATAGGAAATGACTAACTTCATGAATTGCATACGTTTGAGAATGTGAAGAGTTATAAGTTTCAAAATCAATCCACAAGGAAATGCACGTTTTATATGTTTTTTTTTAAATTCATTTGTAAGTAATTAGTATATGTGGTTATCAACAATAGGTACAGTAAATGTTTAATCATGTTTTGTAAAAAAATAATTTAAGTATGGTTTAAACATGTGATTTAGATATGCAAGGAAGTTATATCTTTTAATTCAATTCGTTGATTGAGTGGCAACGATGAGAATATACTGGAATCTTCCAATTTACACCATCCGATCAAAAATATTTATTAGCAAGCATAAATAAAAACAAGATCCATGGAAGCCTAGAGATATTCATGCTATTGTTCGGGTTTGTCCATGGTTTTATTCTATTCCTAGTGAGGCTTCAGATGAATTTGAAACCTTTTGCTAGAGAGAATTGCTCTTGTATAAGACATTTCATGACATTCATGCAAAAATTGGCCTTTCAGCTGAAATTATTATTGAAAATTCGAGGAATTTCTAATATTGAGCATGGCATATTGATCAAAATCCATCAATTGTTGACAATATTGAAGATGAAGAAGACAATGATTTTTCTAACCAAGAAATGAATCTTGAAGATGCTTTCAAAGAATCGCAGATTTTATCTCGCCTGGTTCCACCAAATGATGTGAATGTTTTTGATCTTCACACCCTTTGTTGAAGGGACTTTGATATATCCTTTGACTGGAAAAGTACAACTATTTCTAATGATGTTGTAGAAAAAGCTATTAATTTTATAAGGAATAGATAATCAAGGGGTGATATTTCTGACCTTTCAAATATAAGATTTACATCTCCAAATTCAATATCCGGAAAACAACGACTTTAATTTGAAATTGTTTAAGGAACTTTGCTAAATATGATATTCGTGAAGCTCTTCTTATGATTTTTCAAGGCACTGTAGGCAGTGCGAAGTCTTTCCTTATCAATTTTATTTTTGAAGCTCTTTCTAATTTTTCAAGTAATGGAGGAAGCCCTTTGCTTATTATTTCCCCAACAGGAATAATGACTTTTAATATACATGAAAAACAATACACTCACCTCTAAAAATTCCAATTAAAGATATGTAACCACTATAGGGGTAGCCACTAGAAGTATTCCAAGAGGAAATAAGGTATATTAGATATATATTAATTGATGAAATGAGATTCCTAGGATCAAGGTTGTTTACGCAAATAGATGCTCGATTACGAGAAGCATCTCTAGAGAAAAAGAATTGTCCTTTTGATGGCAGATCCATCATCCTTGTTGGTGAACTCGGCCAACTACCTCTTGTGAGAGATAAACCTTTGTATGCAGGTAATACAATAGGGAAATTCTTGTGGAACAAATTCAACATTTTTATCACTCTTGAAATAATATTTTTCCAACAAGGGAATAATGAGAAATAATATTTTTTTCGTAGAGTCCTCAGAACATAAGAACTGTAGAACTTGTTCTTGAATATTGGGAGCTTCTTATGCCACGGGCTGATATGAGGTTTCATCCTAGAGAAAGGGATTTACTTAATGTAGCACCTCACATGTTTCCAACAAATAATTTGGTATCCTTCCATAACAGGCATATGTTAAAATCATTAAATTCTCCAATTGCACGATGTGTTGCTGAGAATTCAAGGTGTTCATATATTATTGGTGCTGATGATGATCAATTGGACTGTGAAGTTTTGTTGTGTCGTGGTTAGTGTGTTATGTTGAGATGTAATTTTTGGTTTGAATCTAGCTTCATGAATTGTGCACTTGGTTATGTTAAGAATATATTTTATATGCCTACCTCTAATCCACCTCAGGTTCCAATGTTCACAACTGTTGTATTCGATAAGTATGTTGGTGTTCCATTTGATGCAAGCAATCCAAACATTGTGCCTATTGCATGAGTGATAGGAGGAAATTGAAAACCAATTCCTTTGAAGATGACATGGGCTATTACAATCCATAAGTCACAGGGATTGAATTTAGAGTGGGCATCAGTTGATATCAAGAATAAGGAGAAGCAAGGCCTAACCTTCATAGCCATATCAAGAGTGAAATAAATAGATGGTTTATGCATTGCACCACCTTTTTCTTTTCAACATTATGCCAAGATGAAAGATAATGCATAAGTTACAATTAGGAAGAAAGAAGAGGAGCGATTGAAGTCCATATTGCTATGGCATACAACTAATAACATTGTGACCTACTTTTAGAATATTTTTTGAATTGCTTTTATTGTACTATTGATTTACTTTTAATATAATAATCATTTTCATATATTAATGAGATTAATAAATTCATCATATTCATAGTAATATTTGAGAAAGTTCTTTACATCGTTTTTCATGTTGTTCAATTTACTTCTTTTTTGAAAGTGGCTATTGTTCTTTTGTTTACAACAAACCATTCAGACATAAACAACCAGTTATATGAACCAATGAAAATCAATTTTATCAATGGTTCATATTGATATTAATATTGTGGATTCATATTACACCAAGAAATGCAAAAAGGAGGTTTTGAATATTGGTCATCACTTTGTCCAATATTCATTTTTGAATATTGGCCATGGTTTTATTCTATTCCACGATTTTATCCATTGTAGTGTGAAATGAGGTTTATATTTGTAGAATTGTTTATATCATTTGGTTCATGTAACATTGGATTATTTTATAGCATGAGGTTTATAAGATTTATTTTTTTAACGTAAATAAAAATGGGGTGTTATGTTTTATGTATATATATCTATATATGTGTATTCTTATTTATTTGTGTGTTTGTGTATTAATTTTTCTTTTGTTGTTTTGTCTTTCAAATGCAGATATGGACAATAATGATGTCATCTATTATGCCGGAACAATGCACGATATTTTCGGAGCGATAAGTTTTCTTTGGTATCTTTAGAATAAGTTTGATAGAAAACATGGGTTCCATCTTGCTTTTATTGATGAGCATATTCATTTGCTAGATGAAATGAAAAAAATGTAAATTAATTGTTACATGTGAACCAGAGGGAGTTTGGGAGGAGAAAAATAAGGAATTGGTTGGAAGGCGTTAAGTATCGTGATCATTATGTTATTGATTTGAATTGGTGTTTCTTTTATCATCGATTTGGTTGTGTTTTAGAAGAGGCTATTCCATAGATGAATTTTGTTGGAGTGTTTCAAGTTCAATTTTGTAGTGGAATTATTTGATGTAAAGAAAACAAAAAATATATGTTAATTTCAATGTTCTTTCTGTGGATGAAAGTTTGGTAAAATTGAATTCTTTTTCTCATTGTTGTTGTTATGTAGAAAATTGTATATCTCTTGTCTTAAAATGTCCTATCATGTTATTCTTCTTTAAATCCAATGTGTGCAATTTAGATGTGTTTTTTGCATTTATGCTCCTTTCCTCCAATGGAAGTGTTACTATTTTATTTTTTCTCTTTCATTTGTATTTTTTTTTGTTTTTTTTGTATGGGTCCCTTCACTTTTTTCATGCCTTTAATAAATGAAAATATTATTGAGGTTTGTAATATTATTGTTGGATCTTCATGTTCTTGTTGTTTATATCAATATTCTTGAGATTTATACTATTGATGTATTCATGTATTGATATTAATGTATTTATTCCTTAAAATCTATTTTTTGTTTATAACGTAGTAAAATAAATGTGTTATTATTAACATGTTCATGATTTATCATGTTTTAATGGTTTATAGTATATTATAATTAATGTATTCATATTAATTTTTTGTATTTATGTCTTAATGATTTGCAATTTGGTTCTTATATGGATCTTGGTTTACGTTTATTATTGTTGTTTCGTATTATTGCATTATTTATGTTTATAATATTGATGCCATGGATTTAGGGCTTAGGGGGTTTAAAATATTTAATATGACATATATTCTCTCATTTTAAAAACCAACCATCATGAGCGTTGCGGAACATTTCGTTATAACGAAGATTGTCTTCAGATGAAAACCATAATCAACCATGGTAAATGATGGTCAACCATGGTCCAACGTCGCATTGCAACAAAGATTTTTTCAATATGAAAATCAATGATGGTTAAGCATGGTCATTGATGTTAATTTTTAGATTTATAATATTTATCTTGGGGTTTAAACAAATTAGGATTATAATATTAATCCATTGGGGTTAAAATATCAATCCTTTCCATTTTTAATATTGATCCCTTGAATTTTATGATCCCTTAGGTTTATAATATTTTTCTCTTGGGTTTTCTAATTCCTTGGGTTTATAATATTAAACGCTTGGGTTTATTTGTCCTTTGAGTTTATAATATTAATAATTCCTTTGGTTTATTATTTTATCCCTCGGTTTTATTAACCCATTGACTTTAAAATATTAATTTCTAGGGTTTATTAATCGTTTGGGTTTTTGATATTAGTTTGTTAGGTTTATTGATTCCTTGGGTTTATTGATTTATTGTGTTTATTAATCATTTGTTTCTATAATATTAATGCCTTTTGTTTATAATATTAATAATGTATTGGATTTATTCATCCCTTGAATTTATAATATTAATAATCACTTGGATTTATAATAATAATAAGAATCCTTTCAGTTTATTAAACCCCAATATTAAGGGTTTAATCCATTAGGCTTATATTGTTTATCCCTTTAGTTTATTTATTCTTTGGGTTTATAATATTAAAATTCTCTAAGGTTTATTGATCGCTTCGGTTCATAATATTAATACTCATGTGAGTTTATCAATATTTTGTGTTTAGAATAACAATCCCTAGGATTCATTAATCTCCTGTGTTTTTAATGTTGATCCCTTGGCTTTTTGATCCCTTAGGTTTTTAATATTTATCCCTTGAGTTCACTAATTCCTTAGTTTTACATTATTAAACAGTTGGTTTATTAGTTCCTTGGGTTTATATTAATAATCCCCCAGGTTTATTAATCCCTTGAGTTTAAAATTTTAATTCTTAGCGTTTATTAATATCTTTGTTTTTTTATATTAGTTTGTTGGGTTTATTGATTCCTCGGGTTTATTAATAACTTGGATTTATTAATCCTTTGTTGGGTTGACTCTTTCCCTTAGGTTTACTATTTCCTTGGGTTTATATTATTAAAAACTTAGGTTTATTTGTTCTTTAAGTTTATAATATTAATAATTTGGGTTTATCATTTAATCCCTTGGGTTTATTAATCCCAAATATTAAGGGTTAAATAGTAGTCCTAAGGTTTAATATTAATCCCTTAGACTTACAATGTTTATACCTTCAGTTTATTAACCTATTGGGTTCATAATATTAACAAACCCTAGGGTTTATTGATCCCTTGGGTTTATAATATTCATAGTCATGTGGGTTTATCAATACTTTGGGTTTAAAATATTAATCCCTAGGCTTTATTAATCCCTTCTACTTATAATATTGATCCCTTGCATTTTTTGATCCCTTGGGTTTCTAGTATTTTTCCCTTTGGTTTACTAATTATTTGGGTTTCGAATATTAAATGCTTTTTTTTTTCGTTCTTCAAGTTTATAATATTAATAATTCCTTTGGTTTACTAATTACTTGGGTTTCTAATATTAAATGCTTATCCTTTTTTCGTTCTTCAAGTTTATAATATTAATAATTCCTTTGGTTTATCATTTATACCCTTGGGTTTATTAATCCTCTCACTTTAAAATATTAAATCCTAAGGTTTATTAATCATTTTTTTTTATAATATTAATGCCTTGGGTTTGTAATATTAATAATGTCTTGGGTTTATTTTCCACTTGGGGTAGCTCAATTTGCAATGGTTGTGGAAATGAAGTCTCATTGAACTAAAAGTATTAGGTTAAAATCTTGTGTTATCCCCCTGATCGGGGTGAAAAGTTGGAGATGATGAAGATGTAGTCCTACCAAGCTTACAAAAGAAAAAAAATTCCTTGGGTTTAATGACCTCTCGTATTTATAATATTAATAATCCCTTGGTTTTATAAAACCCCAATATTAAAGGTTAAATATTAGTCCAAGTATTTATTATTATGTCAATATCACAATACATTCATATAATGTGGAAATCAACCATGGTCAACCATGTTTATTTGAGGGTTTATAATAGTCATGTTAAGGTTTATATACCTTGTTTTATAATTTTTATCCCTTAGGTTTATTATTCCATTGGGCTTATTGATATAAGGGTTCATATTCCTAGCATTTAATATTATTCAACAATCGTCAACGATAATCAACGTTGTTCAACCATGGTCCAACGCCGCATTATGACAAGGATTGCCTCAATATGAACATCAAACATGCTCAACCATGTTTATTTTAGTATTTTTAATATTTATCTTAGGGTTTTTATACCTTGGGTTTATAATATTAGTCCCTTGGTTTTATTATTATTCCCTTGGGGTTTTAGTATTAATCCCTTGGGTTTATTATCCCTTTGGGTTTATAATATCAATCCCTTGGGTTTGTTATTCCCTTAGGTTTATAATATCAATCATGGTCAACCATTGTAAATCATATCCAACCATGGTTGAATGTCGCATTGTGACAAGGATTGTCTCACCATGAAAATAAACCATGTTTATTTTAGTGTTCGTAATATTTATATTAGGGTTTACCAAAGTTGGGTTTATAATATTACTCCCTTGGGTTTAACATTATTCCCTTATGTTTATAATATCAATCATGGTCAACCATTGTCAATCATAGCCAACAATGGTTGAATGTGGCATTGTGACAAGGATTGCCTCATCATGAAAATAAACCATATTTATTTTAGTGTTTGTAATAACTATATTAGGGTACCAATGCTGGGTTTACAATATTAGTCCCTTGAGTTTAATATTATTCCCTTGGGCTCATAATCCCTTAGGTTTTTAGTATTAACCTTGGTTTTGTTTTTTCCTTGTGTTCATAATATCAACCGCTCGGGTTTATTATTAACTTGGGTTTATAATATCAATCATGGCCAACCATGATCAACCATAACCTGCCATGGTTAACCTTGGTCAATCATGGTCGGATCTCACATTATGACAAAAAAATTCTGCATATAAAAGTCATGGACAATCATGTACAATCGTGGTCAACCATGGTCAGCCACGGTTGATGATGGTCAACCATGGCCAATCGTAGTCAAACATG
This sequence comes from Pinus tabuliformis, assembly GCA_031772625.1. Lineage (NCBI taxonomy): Eukaryota > Viridiplantae > Streptophyta > Pinopsida > Pinales > Pinaceae > Pinus > Pinus tabuliformis. Next base: position 770,076,974 of record CM062808.1, on the reverse strand, counting down.
TTTGAATGTCGCACTGTGACAAATATTTTCCCAATAAGAAAATCAACCATGATCAACCATGCTCCAACATCGCATTATGACAAATATTGTCTCGATATGAAAATCAAGGATGCTCAACAATGGTCCAACATGGCATTATGATATGGATTACCTCAATATGAAAATAAACTATGGTTAATAATCTTTATTGTAGTATTTATAGTATTCATCTTAGGGTTTATATACATTGTGTTTATAATATTAGTCCCTTGGGTTCATAATCCCTTGGGGTTTTTGTATTAATCCCTTGGGTTTGTTATTCCCTTGGCTTTATAATATCAACAATTGGTTTTATAATATTAATCATGGTCAACCATGCTCAATCATATCCAACCATGGTCAAATCATATGGATATGGAAATCAACCATGGTCAGCCATGGTCTAACATTGCTTTCTAAGAAAGATTGTCTCAAGATGAAAATAAATCATGGTCAACAATGGTTAACCATGATCCAATGTTGAAATGTGACAAGGATTGTCTCTATATCGAAATCAACCATGGTCAACCATGTTCAACCATGTTTATTTTAGTATTTTTAATATTTATCTTAGGATTTTTATACCTCAGATTTATAATATTAGTCCCTTGGGTTTAATATTATTCCCTTGGGGTTTTATTATTAATCCCTTAGGTTTATTGTTCCTTTCGGTTTATAATATCAATCCCTTGGGTTTATTCTTCCATTAGGTTTATAATATTAATCATGGTCAACCATTGTCAACCATGGTCAATCCTGGGGTTTTAGTATTAATCCGTTGGGTTTATTCATCTGCTAGGTTTATAATATTAATCATGGTCAACCATTGTCAACCATGGTCAATCCTAGGGTTTTAGTATTAATCCCTTGGGTTTATTGTTCCTTTGGGTTTATAATATCAATCCCTTGGATTTATTCTTCTATTAGGTTTATAATATTAATCATGGTCAACCATTGTAGATCATGGCCAATCTTGGGGTTTTAGTATTAATCACTTAGGTTTATTAATCATTATTTTTATAATATTAATCCCTTCGCTATCTAATATTAATAATTCCTTTGGTTTATTGATCTCTTTTATATAATATTAATAATCCCTTGGTTTTATAAAAACCCAATATTAAGGTCTAAATATTAGTTCAACTATTTATAATTATGTCAATATCACAATAGATTAATCTAATATGGAAATTTACCATGGTCAACCATGGTCAACCGTGTTTATTTTAGGGTTCATAATAGTCATGTTAGGGTTTATATACCTAGGGTTTACAATTTTTATCCCTTAATTTTATTATGTCATTCGCTTTTTAATATCAATCCCTTGGGTTTAATGATCTAAGGGTTCATATTCCTAGGGTTTAATATTATTCAACAAGGGTCAACCATAATCAACCATGTTCAACCATGGTGACCCATGGTGAAACGTCACATTGTGACAAGGATTGTCTCAATATGAAAATCAACTGTTCCCAACCATGTTTATTTTAGTATTTTTAATATTTATCTTAGGGTTTTTATACCTTGGGTTTATAATATTAGTCCCTTCGGTTTAATATTACCCCTTGGGTTCATAATCAATTGGGTTTTAATATTAATCCCTTGGGTTTATTATCCCTTGGGTTTTATAATATCAATCCCTTGGGCTTTTTATTCCCTTAGGTTAATAATATCAACTATGGTCAATCATTGTCAATCATAGTTAACCATGGTCAACCATGGTTGAATGTTGCATTGTGACAAGGATTGTCTCACCATGAAAGTAAACCACGTTTATTTTACTGTTGGTAATATTTATTATTAGTCCCTTGGGTTTAATATTATTCCTTTGGGTTCATAATCCCTTGGGGTTTTAGTATTAATCCCTCGGGTTTATTATTTCGTTGGTTTCATAATATCAATCCATTGGATTTATTATCCCCTTAGGTTTATAATATCAATGATGGTCAACAATTGTCAATCATAACCAACCATGTTCAACCATGGTCGAATGCCGCAATGTGATAATGATTGTCTCACCATGAAAATAAACCATGTTTATTTTGGTGTTGGTAATATTTATATTAGGATTTACAAATGTTGGGTTTATAATATTAGTCCCTTGGGTTTCATATTATTCCATTGGGTTCATAATCCCTTGGGGTTTTAGTATTAATCCCTTGGGTTTATTATTCCTTTTGGTTTATAATATAAATTCCTTAGGTTTATTATTCCCTTAGGTTTATAATATCAATGATGGTCAACCATTGTAAATCATAGCCAACCATGGTTAGCCATGGTTGAATGTTGCATTGTGACAAGGATTGTCTCACCAGGAAAATAAACCATGTTTATTTTAGTGTTGGTAATATTTATATTAGGTTTTACCAATGTTGGGTTTATAATATTAGTCCCTTGGGTTTAATATTATGCCCTTGGGATGATAATACCTTGGGGTTTTAGTATTAATCTCTTGGGTTTATTATTCCTTTGGGTTTATAATATCAATCCCTTGGGTTTATTACTCGCTTATGTTTATAATATCAATGATGTTTAACCATTGTCAATCATAGCCAACCATGGTTGAATGTGGCATTGTGACACGGATTGTCTCACCATGAAAATAAACCATGTTTATTTTAGTGTTGGTAATATTTATATTACGGTCTACCAATGTTGGGTTTATAATATTAGTCCCTTGGGTTTAAAATTATTCCCTTGGGGTTTTACTATTAATCCCTTTGGTTTATTAGTCCTTTGGGTTTATAGTATCAATCCCTTGGGTTTATTATTCCTTTAGGTTTATAATATCAATTATGGTCAACCATTGTCAATCATAGCCAACCATGGTCAACCATTATCAATCATGGTCAGATCTCACATTATGAAAAAATTGTCTGCATATAAAAATAATGGACAATCATAGTCAACCATGGTGAGCCATTGTTCATGATGGTCAACCATGTTTTATAGAATCAAACATGGTCAACTATGTTCAGCTGTCGTCAAACATGTTTGAACATCGCATTGCGATGAAGATGGTCTCCATATGAAAATCAACCATGATCAAGCATGTTCTAACATCGCATTGTGACAAAGATTGTCTGGATATGAAAATCAACCATGGCCAACCATAGTCCAGTACGTCATTGTGATAATTATTGTCTCAATATAAAATCAACCATGGTCATTCATGTTTATTTTAGTGTTTATAATATTTATCTTAGGGTTTATATACATTGGTTTTATAATATCAGTCCCTTGGGTTCATAATCCCTTGGCCTTTTAGTATTAATCCCTTGGGTTTATTATTCACTTAGGTTTATAATATGAATCCCTTGGGTTTATAATATTAATAATGGTCAACCATGGTCAAACATAGCCAACCATGTTCAACCATGGTCAACCATGGTGAAAAATCACGTTCTGACAAAGACTGACTCAATATGAAAATCAATCATGGTCAACCATGGCTAACCATGGTCCAACGTTGCATTGTGACAAGGATTATCCCTATATGGAAATCAACCATGGTGATCCATGGTCAAGCATGTTTATTTTAGGGTTTATAATATTTATGTTAGTGTTTACATACATTGGGTTTATAATTTTTATCCCTTGGGTTGATTATTCCCTTTCGTCTACAATATTGGTGCCTTAGGTTTTTTTATCTAAGGGTTCACATTCCTAGGGTTTAATATTATTCCCTTAGGTTTATAGTCCTTGGGTTTTTAGTATTAATCCCGATGATTTGTTATTCGTTTTGGTCAAACATGGTGAATCATGGCCAACCATGGTCAACCATTCTCAAATGTTGCTTTGTGACAAAGATTGTCTAAATATGAAAATCAAACATGGCCCAACATTATATTGTGATAAAGAATTAATTATTATTATGTAAAAATGAATTAGGTATTTTTATTTTTATTTAATTAATTATTATTATTATTATTTAATAATATTTAATTTAAAAAATATAATAATTATTTAACAATAATTAATTAGAATATTATAGAAATATTTTCGGAAAAATAACATTAGAAAACGTTGGGCGTTCTTAACACCCTTGCTACTTGTGCCATGAGAATCTCTGATGAAAAGAGCTTGGATAAAGACAAATCCCATCTCCTTAATGTCTTTGTTGAAAACGGTTATAGTAGACACCTCAGTTAGAAAGCTTTCCTTAAAGACTACAAGAATTCGGTGGTTAAAAAATAACCTACAGATCGAATCCCAAGGGTCCATCTACCTATTATCCAAGGGACCACTAATAAGATTGCTAGGATTCTTAAGAAGCATAATGTTCCCTCAACCTTTAGACCCCTTAACACCATTTGTAATTCCCTCCGATCAGTGAACGATCCTATCAACTCTAAGGACATGAAGGGTGTCTATATTATTCCTTTTTCTTGTGGGACACCCTACATTGGTGAGATTGGACAGTCTATTAATCAAAGGATTAATGAGCACGCAGCAGACCTAAGACATGGGAGAACCAAGTCTTCTACACTGGTAGAGCATGCATAGAAGACTAAACATCATGTTTGTATTGAGGAGGCTAAAGTTATTGCTAAGGTTGCACAGTTTCATCAGCGTAAATTTAGGGAAGCCATTGAGATTGAAAAAAGGCCAAGCAATCTCAATAGGGATGACGGCTGGAAGATTAGTAATTGTTGGATCCCTAGCCTATCTTCCTAGTCATATCTCCCACCACCTCCCCCTCCCCCCTCTATTAATGACTTGATCTAATTTTTCCCCCAATTAACCTGCAGTGAAAATTCTAACTAATCTGTTTTCTTTCTCCTTATTTCTTATTTAAGTTTTTGGTCCTCTTTACCTTTTTTTTTTTTCCTTATTTTTCTAAGATTGTCCTTGTCATGCCAAACTGAATGGGTTAACATTACCCATTATAAGTTAATTATTTAGATTTAAGTAGTAAGTTTAAGTTCTCTTCAGATAACTTATCTAATAAATTTATATTAAGAAGTTTCCCAAAACCATTTATGATAATAATATTACTATTCTAATAATAATAATAATAATAATAATAATAACAATAATTTAATAATTTAATAATATTTAATATTATTATTTTAATTATTAAGGATAATATAAAATCCATACTATTACTGATATCTATAATCCCTAGAGCTATTAATATCTGTTAACATATGACTCATTATTATAGTCCCCAGATTTATTATTTTTAACTAAAATATGGTTAATATTTTACTTAAAATAACACTCAATACCAACCAAAAAGTATTAAATGGCATTATAGAATATATTGATATTAAACACTAATACATTGAATAACTATTTATCTAATAATATTATTATAATTAAATAATTTGACGAGTCAAATCTAGCCATTTCTTAGTCAATTATAGCCATTTGTCCAGTCTAGTCTAATACAGCCATTTTCCAGTCAAACCTAGCCGTTGGAAGACCTACCATCCCTATCTAACATGTAGCCATGATTTGATTCTTCAACTTGTCCTGACGATAAACCGCACTTGTTGGTTCGAAAGGCATTGACAAAAAAAAAATTTGATGTGATTTTTCCGAAAATATTTCTATAGTACTAAGATTACGGATCACAGAAGCTTAAATTCGAATAATTAATTAATTAAATATTATTTATTAATTATTGTTGCTATTAATATTATTATTATTATTATTATTTATCAATGGTTTGTGTCATAGATAGAAATGAAGCCTTATGTGTATATCAATGACATTTACTAAAATCACTATTATTATTATCAACTAATTATTGTTTTTAAGATTATTATTGTTAATTAATATTACCAATATTATTATTAGTTAATGTTATTATTAAATATTTAAATTTTATTAAATAATTTAAAATTGAATAATATTATTATTTTAATATATAATATAATATTAATATAATAATCATACATATATAAATATATAATAATATGGTTTTTATTATTTATATAGTTATTAATAATCATGAATAGCTGATCTCTAAAAAAAATACACGTAACAGTTATTAATGTGGTTGATATACACCTATTGGCGTATATCAACCACATTGGTAAATGTGGCTGTGCTAGTATTTATTACTGTAAATAAGGATAGGTTTTTTCTCTTTTTTAAGTTTCTAGATTTTTTGGATCTCCTCATACAGGCCAACCATACCATGAGTTCATTAACTCTAATATCACATCAAATGAATGAGAAAACAAAATTTTCGACATTAAAATTTGTTGGGTAGCTATACAATTTTAAATATGCAAAAGTTTTATTTAAAACTAAATACATTATTTTAACGTAGTTAAAGTGAGTTGAAAAAATATCTTAATCACACATTAAACTATGAATTATACCATTTAACAATATCTTTTTCCAAAAGAATGTTTTCTATTTAATAAAAATCAATATTTTTTTCTTTGTAAGTCTAAGGCTTCTATTAATCGAAAATAATATTACATCACTGCAAATAATTTTTCAGAATTCTCCAAGCCTCACTCCTACTAGATTTTTTTAACAAGAGAAAATTATCAAAACAAGAAACAAGTAAAACAATACATACACATCAACCACATCTAGACTCAATAGTAAGACCAGAAAATATTTAGAAGCAAGAGAAAACCCACAACCATTAGGGATTCGATGAAATTACCAGAGTTTCATTCTTCGAGCCCCTTCCAAGAGATGATGGAGGTTGCAAGTCACAATGAATGTGTTTTTCTACATGTGCTAGTCTCCTTTCTAATCTCTCTAGATTCTTTTTATATTTTTCTTTCAACCCTTTGTAATGTGGCTAGATGATCTTGCATTAATGACTGGTTGCAATGAAGGTCATTCATAAAGTGAATGATTGTATTGCAATCATGATCCTTGCTAAGTTTCTCCAAGAGAAAGGTCACATGTTCCACGTCATGATCTACCATCCTGTGCTCCTCTTGTTGTCCTCTTAGGTCAATACCCCTTCTACCCCTACAATGCTATCAGTGCATATTATCCTTTCCATGCTTCACCCAACTCCTTTCTCTAGTTGTCTTTTGCCGAGCTCCATAGTGAAACTCCTCTCACGGTCCACTGAGACAACTAAACCACATTGATGCTACATGTATCCCATGTTGGGTAACAATACAGTCCTTGTCAAATGCACATAGGTTGGCCAATAAACTAGCCGACCACCATTCCACCGCCTCCCACAAAAAACAGTGAGCAACACCCACCAGAAAAGTGAAACCCCCAACCTATTCTTAGAACCCTCTATTAATAGATAACATAAGTGGTTGTAAAATAGAAACCAATAGTGCTATACACTCCAAAAAACCACCATGTCCATAACACCTTGATTATGAAAAACACCATATTTCCAACGCATTCACTGGCAGGTCCTTTGCATCAACATCTTGCATCAAACACCACTGGCCTAGAAACGAGAGAAACCCCTACCTTGCCTTCCCCACCTTTGGTAAAACTACCAACTAGCTTCAACCAGGGTTCTCATCCCACTATTGGTTCTCCAACTATTCTAAGACACAACAATGTACACCAAATAGAACTGGGCTTCCCCCAACCAAAAAATACTATTACAAACATTGTAGAAATCACAACAAAATTGAGCATTTTATTCAAGAAATATTACAAAGAACCAAGGTGAGTATCCACTATCCAATTCCTTACTACAATTAACCATGCAGATGCCTCAAAGCACCAACGTCTCCACAAAACTCTAATTCATGTTGTGGGTTGAGCCTGTTTATGTTGGGGTCCTAGGTTTTCTCTCCCTATGGGATCTAATAGATTTTATCAACTTGTTTGCTATCAACAAAGAGATTCCATACCTCCTCATGCCAGTTCCATTCCTAGGTCATCTCTAATGGTGCTCCAACCTGCACAGGGATTACTAGACCTTTTCACAATAGCCTACCTCCCATTATAGAACTAAAATGGCCAAACTCGAAGAAAAAATGCCAACTTAAATGCTTCCCCATCTCCTACTTTTGGATACTTCTCCACACACTTGCCTATTTGAATTTCCATGCTTGGTATTCAATCATCAACTAGAAGGGTGGGGTGGGATCCATCCTCCTCCCCCTCCCTCCCCTCTCGATCCCATGATCACTTTTTGCCACCACCACCATCGAGGTAACAATAATCAATATTATAATAAGATATGTCATTCAATATAAAGATGTAAAAAAGGTATACATTTACTATTCTAATCTTTTTAAATTATATTATAGATGTAAATAATGTTATATTTTATATATTTTATTTAGTTATGAGTAATATAAAAGTAATCATAACTATGGATCTACGAAGTTCTAAGAGGGATCAAATCTCATGAGACTGCACAAAATATTTTAATTAACAGTATAGATCTATCTTAACCATGATCTAGCAAGCAATGAGAGGGATTGATTATCTTGAAGTGCAAACATCTTTTAGAATGTAAAACGTAAAATAATTCTCACTCTAGATATTTGATCACTCTTGGTTATATAAATATGCATTTAATGTGTTGAAAATTTGTTTGGACAGTTTGATTGTGTAGAATAGTAAGACTACTTGAAACATATTAACCATAAGTTTTTTTTTTTAAACCTATATAGTTGATATTGAAATTATTCATTTTTTAAGTTGCATGATTGAATGCATAAATGGATTAAATGTATTGAAAATCCCTTTAGACACTTTGATTTTGTAGAATAGTAAGACTACTTGATATGTCTTAATCATAATAACTTTTTTCTTAATAAAATTTATATGGTTTACATTGAAATATTTTACTAAACACGGGCATTGGAATCTTTTTAGAAGGTATAAGCATGATACTTCTTCCTCACCCTAAAATGTGAAAATATAATATTTTATTTTTACTTTTAATTACTTTATGTCTTTGTAAAGCTGACATAAAATTGGGTTACCTCACATGGACATTAATTTTTTTTTAATTATAACTCAGAGCCAAGATGAAATATTTTTAGCACATTTTCTTAAGTGAAGTTATAATATGTAGAATGGAATGAACATAATGAGAATGGGATTATTGGTATTTTGTAGTATTTTTAACTAAAACAAACAAAAATATGTATATTTATTTGTATTTCTAAAAAATTATTTAAAAATTTAATTATATAAATACTATGTTGTATCAATTTTTCGAATTTCAGAATGTTGGGAACTTGGGTATGGGTGGGGGAACGACTAGAGGTTTCACCAAAATTTACAGGAAATAGCTAATCGAGAGCGGTAATATTATATAATAAAAAAAATTAAAAATATAAAAATAAAAACTAATTTTTTAATTATACAATTTATATAATAATCAAAATTCATATTGAATCAAAATATTCAAATATTAAAATCAATTTAAATATATATAAATAATACATATATAATCTCTCTTATATATAAATATATTCTTTGGGTGTCTCTCTCCCTGAGTCAATCCATTATATATATAAGTCAATCCATATATATATATATATATATATAATATTAAAATATCAAATTAATTTTCAACTCTCTAACACATGACCAATCTTTGGAACAATCTCGCTTAAAAATACGAAGTAACAGTTTTACATATGTTTCTCTAGTTATTCTTAAGAGAAAAAATAAAGCAACTCTAATGTTTAAGCATTGACTTCCACATACAATATGCACATACAATCTTTTGTGATATATATACATAAATAGCAAAAGAAATAATCATCAACATGACATCCCAGATATCACCCTTACATCGAGGTGTCACACGTTTCCTTAACCCATCAAGAGATTGCTCCAGTTTCTTAATTAAGGATATCAGTGTTAAGGACGTTTCCTTAACCCCTCAAGAGATTGCTCTAGTTTATCAATTAAGGATATTAGTGTTAATGATGTCTTTGGCCTTTCTTTCTGCGAAGGTCTCAACATAAGCTCACGTTTTGTAGGTAGTTCAGCATATTTCTCTATAGGCTTTGCATTCCCCAACCCCAAGGAACGTCGGAACTCAAAAGAAAACAATCTTCAAAGTTCCAAGAACTTTTCCGAGCTCCCATTGCAGCTCTTGCTGAGAAGAGAATGTTCCCATACATTTCCAAAGCTCCCAAGAGCATGAGAACCATTGGAACTAGTTTCCCACCTCTCGAGAGTGGTTCCCGTGTAATAGAGTATAAATATAATTTTATTTTTATGTGTATATTAAAAATATATTTTTATATTTATCATTATTTCAAAAATTATTTATATAATTATTTATAAAATTAATTTAATCTTATATTGCATTAATCATATAATAAATATAAATTAAATTATTATTATACCAACATTTTAAAAATTAAAAAATTAGATAAACATGATCGAGATATTTAATCACGTAAATATTATACCCTCCTCTTCTCGACCAAATGTGGTAGGATTTTCGGAACAAATATGAAAAGAACTTTTGTTAACAATTGAGAAAGAAATTACAAATTGTTGAAACATATATCATGTTTATGACAGATTATACACTACAAAACAAAAATGAATTGAAATCAATCGAAAACTTACAAAAAAAAAAAAAAAAACTTCTATACAAATATGATAAAAATTCCACCTCCCCACACTGAAAATTAAGATATAAATTACAAATTATCACCTCTGGACAATATCATGGTCATTACAAACTGTAAAGAAAAATTGAAGTGGCAGTCATAGATCATTGCAATCTACAAGAAACCAAAAATTCCACACATCAGGTATCATTTATGAATATAGATCTAATAATTTGTCCAATATGTTAGAAATGGTAATTACTCTAGCATGTGGAGTTGGTTAAACATAGAGAGTCAGTTAATTGAGTGATTGAGTGTTGAGTCAAGTCAAGTTAAATGATAGACGACTTTTAGTGTCTGGTTGCATGTGGGTGCATGATAGACAAATTTAGTGTGTGGTTGCATGTGGATGCATGTCAAGATATTTTATACAAGTAGCTATTTGGAAAAGGATAAATATCCTTCACTTGGTTCATTGTAAGCATCATGTTTTGTGTGATCAATAGAAGAGAAACAACTAGTTTTTTATGTGTGAATTTATGTTTTAGCTCCTCTACCTTTCCAACAAATTGGTATCGGAGCCAAGGTTACGAAGCCAAAAATTCCACAAAGCCGAAAATCTATAGTCGCGAATTGTAAAGCCCCACCGTGTAAGCAATAGAGAGAATCGCAGTCAAAAGCAAACCAGCTGCGTCACCAACTTCCGTTTGGTTCAATCCATGCAAGTGTTTTTCGTGTCATTGATGCCTTAGCAATGATGCAACTATGATATAGAGAAAGAGTGTTAGCTACGTGGCCCACACGCACATTAGCATTGCACTCAAACGACCATTCTACACGTCAATCCACCAATATGCAATCAAGAAATAAACTATAAAATAGAGGAATGACCGCAGTCATGGGTCACAAAGTGCGACTGAAGCATATGAAGAAAATAAATCAAAAAGAAGAGGTAGAGATTGTTTCCATGGTTAGAGAGGTTTAGGCCATCACCGATGAACTGAGAAGTCTAGTAGAAGATGAAGAAGATATCGAGGGTGATTGTTGTAGCTTTGATCTACTACCACCTCCTATTTTCATAAGTAAATATTTTGATCATTGGGTTATCAAGATGTTAACTTTTCTTCAAGCTAGAGAGTTAATTGAGTACGAATCTAATAACCCATATTATGTAGTATGTGATGTTTTAGCATTGAATTTTATAAAACAAGCATTGGATGAGAAGTGTTTGTGCAAGGTAGCAAAAGCTACAACTTCCAAGGAAGCATGGAAGTTCCTGGAAACAGAGTTTGGTGCAAGGGGAAGTGACATGCAACAATAGTTTATGTCACAAGAAAAAAAGTCAGGTGCAGATCTGAGAGCAGATGAGCGAGACTCTAAGAGGAAAACAGAGCTTTGAGAACCTCACTCAGAAATGGATAATGGTTGTCAGGGGCATAAAATTGAAACCCATTATGCAAGCATGCATATGGATGAAGAAGACACAACAAATATTGCAGAGAGAGAATCAGGAGCCTCTGTATGTGAAATAGAGAAAGAGCATATAAATGCTCAGGGACTCCACTATAATGTGGATGATGAAGATGATGGTGAATCCCACTGTGATGAGACACATGTGGATGATGACTACAAAGTTATATGTGAATTGTTGAATCGAGCCACAGCTAATGTATTTGGTGAAGTTGAAATTGTCAATGAAATTGACAATGAGCAGATGCATGCTCGGATATCCCACCATAGCATGGATGAACATCATGTTGATATGTGTGGTTTCGTTTTTGAAACGGGGATTGATTGTGGCAATATGGTAAGCACAATGTTTGATGAAACGTTGAAGGTTGAAGTTACCATTGTAGCAGCAAGATATGAAGTAGTATGTCATGTAGCAAGAGTTGATGATCAAGAACAAGATAAAGTGATTGAAGAGTTTTTTATGAGAATATCCACTAACAACATAACAAAGGAAGACAACTTCCATGCAGTTGAAAAGAAGGCAGATGTAGAGCAGGAGGCTCTCACTGAAGAGAGTCACATGAAAGATGTTTTTAACATTGCTTTTGAATATGCATGTGTTCAAAATAGCATGGGAGAAGAAGTTGAAAGAAGGTTGTTAATAAAGTTGATGTAGATTTGAAGCTCATTGAAGAATGGATTCAGAAACCAATAGAACAAATCGAAGCGAGTCTTAAAACAACAGCTGGAATAATAAAAAAATTGAATGAAATGGTGAATAATGATCTTGAGTGTGCAGATTTCGGGAAAAAGCAGCAGTACCTGATGATGAAAGTGAAAATAATGATATGGATGTTTCTGAAGACAAAGATGAATGCACTGAAACCATTTCTCAGCAACATAGTCAAGAAGAGATACGATTCTCCTATCCAAAAACATAGCAGAAAGAAAGTCAAGAATTTGAAACACAAGAAACATAGCAAAGAAGAGAGTTTAAAGATGCAATGTTTTGGCAGCAGTCCATGGTTGAACGAATATTTGAAGAGGAAGGTGTAGAAGACATGATCTAATTGTTTTTTAGAAGAAGATCAAAACAAGTCAAAGAAAAATGGCAGCAACAGCAGCAAGTCAATAAAGCCTATAGCAAGAAAGTTCAACATAGAATGAAGCAATTTCGAGGATATAAAATTTGGAAGAAGAGAAAAATAAAATGCAAAATTGTGAAAGTCTTGAGTCATTGTAAGCCTAGCTGAGACATAGACGAGCAGGCATGTTTGAGTGATAATCGAGTCAAGCTAAGTTATGTTGAGTCATATGGTCGTAATTAAGGGGGAGTGTTAGAAATTGTAATTACTCCAGCATGTGGAGTTGGCTAAACATAGAGAGTCAGTTAACTCAGCGATTGAGTGATTGAGTGTTGAGTCAAATCAAGTTAAATGATACATGACTTTTAGTGTGTGGTTGCATGTGGATGCATGATAGACGACTTTTTAGCATGTCGTTGCATGTGGATGCTTGTCAGGATATTTTAGGCAAGTAGCTATTTGGAAAATGATAAATACCCTTCACCGGGTTCATTGTAAGCATCATGTTTTGTGTGATCAATAGAAGAGTAGCAACTAGTGTTTTATGTGTAAATTTCTTTTTTAGCTCCTCTGCCTTTCCAACACAATAAATATAACATTGGTATAAATTTGAATTATTTTTTTTTACAATTTAATTGTTTTTCTTTAGGTTATTTTATAAAATTTTCAAAATATTCCATCCATTTATACATGGAGAAACAAGTAATCACAATAATACTTCAGTTTGTGATTTAACAATTGATGTATTCAGCTTTGTCACAGTCAACGGAATGAAATCCGAAATCATTATCCGCTATATTCAACTCGTTTCTACATTTACAAACACATTAAACCACAATAATACTTCCGTTTATGATTTCACAATTGATGGATTCAGCTTTGTCACCATGAGAGGAATCAAATAGGAAATCATTATCATCAGTAGCCGACCACAGTTGAAAATTCAACAATTAGTTATTTGTAAAATATTGGCATAGTCTCTGTAATAACAGAAATTAAGACAAAACATAGATTTTATATTTTTTTAGAATAAAATTAAAAAGTGCAATTCTTCGTTGCAAATTTGCCTTTTGTAAACCGTTTGTAACTCTTGGAACCAAAACAACAGACCTCTCAGAAAGGACGGTTGGAATTTGGATTTTGGATTAATTTTTTTAAGCTTTTAGTTTTAAGTAATATTATGTTTGAAATTTTATTTTTTTATAAGTGATGTTTTTATAATAAATTAATTTTTTATTAATAATAATTTGATTAAAAAATTATTTTTTAAAAATTAAAAATTACCATTCAGCAACATAAATAGGTTAATAGTTTTCACATGAAAAAACAAAATGACTTACTGAATCGTGAATGAAAATCAAATTACCTAAACAACTTCATTAAAAATTTAGATTGATAAAATCTACATCTCCCTGACCATCCTTATCAATTCTTCTCCAAAACACAAAACAAAAAAAATATATATATAAATTGCTCAAATCTAAAAGTGTGCTTTCCTCACAAGCGCCCGCCATTATTGCAATCAATGAGCTGAAAAATATAGACCCGCTATTATTATTATTTTTTAAATAACCTATTAAAGCAAAAATGTAAATAGATAATTTTTTTCGAGTGAGCAGAAGAATAGAGGCCCACTATACTCCCAACGAGCTCAGCTATCGCTACTTATGCGCAGGATCCACTTGACAATCACCGCAACCTTATCCACGAGCTCAGCGATCGCTACTTATTGGCTGGATCCACTTGACAATCACCAAACCTAAAACAAAATTTGTGAAAATAGTTTCCCTAAATCCTCATGAGATCCAAATTCCAATCAATCCCTGATGCAGAGACGATCCACTTGATAATCAGACCAATATGAAAGAAAATTTATAAGAAATGCTTTCCCTAGATCCTTATTAGACCCAATCTATCCCTGAACCAGGCAGGATCTACTTCATTACCAAACCAACATGAAATAAATTTTATGAAAATACTTACCCTAAATTCTTATGAGGTCCAATGTATCCGTAATATAATCTTTAGGTTTTCAAACTCAAAAATCCAATTTAATACCTGCCTTCGCCTTACCGAAACCAATGTAATATGTATGATAAATTATCTGGGTTTTGAAGTTCAATAACCTAATTTAACATGTGTTTCGTTTTGTCTCTGCGAACCCAAAAAAAACCAAAACCCAGACTTGCAAACGATGGAAAATCAAAAGGGAGAAAAACCCACCTTCCTTCCTCCATGGGCGTTGACAAAATCTCGTTCATCAGACACCAGCAGAGACTTTACAGTATGTGCAGCGCTCAAGGCCTCCTCCTCGGCCCTCAGTTGATTGATTCTCTCTGCACTTAATGGATATGCCTCGACAACATGATCTTCAATGATTTACACACGTTTGGTGGTCACTACTCTGGCCTGTAAAAATACAACACATTTACTTGTAAGATACGGGTAAAATGCCACCCTGCTAGAAACTGCGTATCTCACAAATCAAACCTGCCAAAAGCAGTACAGCACGCAGATCCCACAACACGAACAATTGTCCCCCCAAAAGAAGCTCAGCTCGTGAGTAGTGATTAGTTGAGATACCGCCTTGCAAGAAGTGTCGGATCTGGAGGTGAGACATAAACTCCTCAGAAGATTTTGAAAATACGAGAGATACGCACTCCAAATACGGATCTGATGCAGAGCCGCAATGAAAATCCACCAGATCAAGCAAGTACAAGGCCACAAACAGTCGCGAGTCGATCTGTCGTCGAACGATTCCACAAAAACGCAGTGAGCTGGGGGAACAGGTGCAAGTTCCGGGTTGTGCGCAACATCATCTTCAATATGCATGTGCCCGGGGTCCGCATACGGTTCTAACTCAGACCCTTGGGGAGAACCCACGAGCAAAACCTAGTAAAGGATCTTTCTGAAGTCCGGTAAAACCATCAATGGATCCACTGTCCTGCTCTTGCAGACCTCGAGAGGCCGCATTACCTTCAAAAAAAACTTCGAGAGTACTGGAGAGATCCTATCGTAATAGATTCGATGCACATTTCTGAGAAGACAAATGTGCCACGGGCAAGTTTTCACTTTTGACAGATATTGGTAAGATACTTCTTGAAAAGACAAAGCTGTGGTTAGATACCTCTGGAAAAGGTACCACTTGAAAAGATAAATATGTGGCACCTCTTGAAAAGACAAATATGTTGTTGATAACTTTGCAAGATATTTACTAGATATTTCTGGATTTTGTGTCATTGACTTTTGGATCTTGTGCCATTAATTTGTTTCTTAAATTTTAAGAAAAGTAAAAAAACACACTTATAGCCCAATGTATTTTTGATTAAGAAAAGTAAGAAAACACACTTATAGCCAAATGTATTTTTGAAAATATATATTTAATTTCTTTAAAGAGTATTCATATATTTTTATAAATGTATGATTAAAATTATAAATAATTCCTCAGCTATAATATTGTTCATGAGTTTTATCAGACAGTTTTGTGTTTCTTGAATCTTACATTAAATTCATCAATAAGTGATATGCTTAATAACAATTCATTTACATATATAATTATTTAATAAATCATTTTATTTAGTTTCTATGTTACCCAATAATTTAAACTCAAGATATTATAACAAGGGAGTTCTACAACAAAAGTTAATGACTAACACATATCTAAGTAGCCAAACAGGTTGGCTTTCGTGAGCATATTTATGTGGTTGTTAATGTCCCATGTCACTATTTTTCCTCGGTAGCTACGTCTTGTTTTTGTTTCACCTTTGTTTTGGGTTTACTAATATGAAAAATTAGTTAGTATTTAAGTTTCTAAAACTTTTTAGCATATCATTTTATTAAATCAAAAAGTTTTTAAAAACTCAATTCAAATCTCTAGGTTTCAATCGAATGTTAACAGAGAAATTAAACCAACATCCTGCAGCTTCAGGAGGCTCACGATATTCTTGTCTAACGATCTTAAAGTCAGTGAATAGAATTCAATGCTTCAAAAGGATTTCAAATACTTTCAATGCATTTGACAAGGACTACACATCAAGAGAATACACTTGTTTATGAATATATCACGGAACGCTTGGTTTTTAGGCTTTTATAAAGCTTGCATTCGGTTATACCGTCAAAGATTCACTGGAAGGAATGTATTCACTAATTTTTCCATGATTGAATGAAAATGTTAAGTGATTAAATTTTGAAGAACGAAGAGTACATTTTTAAAACAAAAACATTTTTTTTTGACTCTCAGCATAGGGTTTCAAAATGTTAAAAAAAATGATAAGGTAAAAGTGCAAACCAAATTCAAAAATGATCCGGAGCATCATTCTATTCGATATATAGCCAAATTGTTTTTATCGAGATAGCGTGAATACCTTAATCAACCAAATTCCAACAAAGATCCAGGGCATCGTTTTATGATTTATCCCATATGTTCCATTTTTTCTAATTGAGACGGCAAGAATACCTGAAACTTGATCTGATCTCATAGCTCAGGGATGGAATTTGACTATGGGTGATTTGTCCATTAAACATAGCCAAAAAAGTTTCATGCTCATCAATTTCTTTTGTTAAAATGATTAAAACCATTATTAAAGTTCCAAAAACCTTTAAATGGAGCCCCAAAAAAATTCATCCTCATCAAGTTTTTAATTTTTTTAATCATTAACCACCAATAAAGTTATAAAACGGTCAAATTTAACAGAAGTTTGAGATTTAAAATTTCTACTTTGTGTGGTAGTGAAAAATATTCATGCTCATCAATTTTTTAAAATTTTTAATAATTAAGCACAAATAAAATTATAAAAACAGTTAATTTTAACAGATTTCATATTTAAAATTCTTACTATGCGTGGGGTGAAAGAATCGTAGTAATTTGTCAATAGGTATTAAAATAGGTATTAAATGAGTAGTGGCTATATATGTTCACCATTAAATTTTAGTATGTCAATTATCTAACAATAAATATATATAACACCCACTTATTTAATGCCCATTGACAAATTATATTTGTTGCTGTATAATAGAAACCAAAGTAGCTTAGTTTTAAAATCTCAAAATGAAACCTGATTAGACATTTTAGAGAGCTGAATTTTATATTTCTATTAATTGAATCTAATTTCTATTTTGTAAAATAACACTCATTTAATGGCCATTGACAAATTATATATTTGTTTCCATATAATAGAAACGGAAGTAACTTAGCTTTAAAATCTCAAAATAAAAGCTGACTGGACATTTTAGAGAGCTGAATTTTATATTTCTATTAATTGAATCTAATTTCTATTTTGTGGAATAGCATTTGGCAACTATGGAGACCGGTTGTTGGGAATATTTGTTGAGGTGCGTCAGTTACTGAAAATGTGAGCCTACTGCTTTTAAGTAAAAGCAGAAGGGACGGCGTAGTCATGAAGGGCATTAATGGATAGAGCATTCGTTAACAGCGAATGGTCAGGGAGCTGGCAAAAGTTAGTCAAAAGGATCACAGAAGTCTAGTGGTGCGTTTTTTTAATAGCCAGCTTATATGTAATTAATTAGGTTTAAGGGGTTTTTATTGTGAAATTTTATGAGTTAACACTGTAGAGATTAGTAGACTTTCTCAGTTTGTTTAATTTATATTTTTTTTTATAAGATCTTAGTATATCGGCTTGCAGTTAGTTGGATGTACTCTTGGTGTTATAGAGACAACTACTAGGATTGATACTGGGTCTCCCATAGATTAAGACTGGCAGTTACCGATTCACCATATGATTAAAAAAAAAAAAAATTATATATACAAATATTAGTTTTAGTTTAAGTATGTGTAAATGCTAATTTTAGTTTAGATATGTTTAATAATATTGTCTATAAAATAAAATAAAATGATTATATATAGATGTTGAATTTATCTATACATTAAAATTTTTTAAACAATAAAAAATAAATTTATTATAAGATCATAAATTATTTAGTGCAATAACAAATTTAAAAACATAAATTAGTTAAATAATACATAAATTAGTTAAATAATACGAAATTTTATTTAACTCTGTTTTTACTTAAAAAAATCTCCAAAACCTAAGAGTTAGACACTACTTTTAGAATTGGTGTGTGATATTAAAGAGATTAGGAAGCATTGTTTAATTATTATGCCTTTTGAAAATTTTGACCAAATTAACCAAACAATTTTTGGCGAACTCAAATTTGTGATTTTTATCCGTCTCCACCAAATTATAAGCACAAGAAGCAAAATACTGCTAAAAATTATCTTTATTTAAATCGAACCTATTGCATATAGCATTGACACATTAGTTTCATATAAGATAGATGTTAAAACATTCTTACATATTGAATTATTGATTCAATTCCCTTTCTAATTAAGATGCTATTCTTTGATATAACCATGCCTATTGCATAGCATTGGCACATATAAGTTCAATATAAGATAGACTTTAAAACATTCCTAGATACTAGATATTGAGTCACTAATTCAATTCCCCCTTATAATTAATTCAATTCCCCCCTTATAATTAAGATGCTACTCTTTAACATGACCATGATATTGCTTCACCACCGTCAAACTTAACAAAAAAGAAAAGAAGAAGAAGAAACGGGATTAGCAGAACTTATACGGGAAAGAGCTGGCCAAGAATCGAACATCGGCTCAGCTGTTTTCCCTACCCTACACGACATCTTAACCGGCGGTTTTCCCTACCCTACACGACATCTTAACCGGCATTATCATAAATGTCGTCAGCCGTGTGCAATACGGCGTAGAAATGAATATATTCTTGGTGAGAAATATGTGTTGATTTCTGACTTCTTGGGCCCGGTAGGATCATTCACTGAGAGGAAGACGTATAAAGTATAAATCTAGGTTGGTGATTAAATACATTGTATCCTATAGAAGTGAATAGCGTCCGCCGTCCTTTCCTAATCCCCTGCGGCCGAAAACGATTCTTGAACAACACACGTATCATTTTGCGTCATTTTCTACAACAATCTCATTAGCTTCAATTCATTCACCTCTTGAAATGACCGAAAAGCCAACTTTCTCCTCTGCATATGGATTCCTTTTTCACAATCCTGATAGCATTTCGGGACTCTGCTTATATTATAAATGTGAAACGAGATTGTCCTCGTCCCTCTGTGTTCACAAATATGATATTACCGCTAGCTTCGTAGAGAGAGAAGCGCTCCGTTTGAATTCATCTGTGCGCTTGCATATAGTCGCAAAGCAATTTATTTAGCCAAGGATGACTTGCCTAGACCGTGTTATCTGTTTCTGCTACTTATGCCGATATTGATTTCAGGTTCTGCGCAAGTGGTGCTTGGCTAAATATTTTTCTCTACGTCTTATGCCAGAACTCAGACGAGGAGAAGGTTGGATTCGCTACAATGTATGTGACTATTTTACCATATTGAATTTCAAGAACCAGCAATAGAGATAGATACCTCAGGCTTGTGTTTTGAGAAATGCAGAATCTTTCAGTCTTCCCTGGATTGGCTTGTATTTGTTTTGAACGGAAACTTTTTCACTACTCGTACCTATTGCCCTAATTTATGTGGATACTTTCCTTATTTTTTGAAGTATGAAGAATGGAAAGTTTACAATACTTCTAATTGCTTGTTTAATTTTTGTGGATATAATCGTAAGATTTGGACATGTGAATCTAACTTGCTTTTGTTCAGTAAATCTATAGATATCCTGTTTCAATCTACTATTTTTGTTTTGTTACATTTAAGCCATTAAACACAGTTTTTGGTCATAATCCAACTTAAACACAGTATTAGGTTATAATACAAGTTAAACTTATGTTTGTTTCTGATATTTAAAATAAAAAATCATAATTTAAAATGTGAAAACATGTTTTGTTTTTTTTAACAATTTAAATTTTTAAGAAAAATTAAAATATTAAAAATAAAAGTATACTTGAAATTTGATTAATAATTTTAAAATATATATATATATTTTGTTTTTTCAGAAAGTTTTCACTAATTAAATTATTGTGTTAATAATTAATCTATATTTTCAATTAATTAGAAATTTAAAAAATGCCAAAAATATATAATTATGAATGTAATCAAATGTTTGCTAAGAAGTGACATGGTAGACATTGTTTCCATATTAAAAAAGTTGCAAGAGGTGATCTATTGAATCAGTAATTGTATTTAAGTACGTGAAGTTTTACTTCTAAGATATAAACACGCTTTTACCACGTAACAAATTGTTGAAAGAATATATAAAACACATGAAAGAATATATAAAACACATACCAAAAAAATGGGTAATTAGTTGGAATATCTCTAATGTCCAATTATATCTCAGAATCGAATCTCTACTCCACAATGACCAATCCAATAACAAACATGCATTACCGTATAAAACAAGTAGGAATTAATAACTAATA
The DNA here is from genome assembly GCA_031772625.1 of Pinus tabuliformis. Lineage (NCBI taxonomy): Eukaryota > Viridiplantae > Streptophyta > Pinopsida > Pinales > Pinaceae > Pinus > Pinus tabuliformis. The sequence goes on along the minus strand of CM062808.1, from coordinate 770,055,551 downwards.
ATTCCAAGACTTTCACTTTACAAGTTCTTCTCCTAATCACTATTATATCAAGTCCTCGTTGGTATCTTTCACCGGCCTTTTTATCAACAAAGTATTTATATAATCCAACTTGAAACTTGCATCTCATATTTGGTCATGTAAAAATAATAAAAAAAATTAATGTATATATAAAGAAACAACCATCCATTGCAATATGGGTACTGGAAAATTACAGTATTTGGTATTGTAGGACATCCTTTAGATACATGGTTCATGTAATATTTAAGTGCATGGCTCCTAAATTACAAATAATAGAACAATGAAGCTTTCTAAGACTTTTTTGGAGTTTATAAACAACATGGTCCACTCATAAAGCATCAAATCAACACATGGATCATTCTTCCAATTGTTACCAACTCCATAATAGAGGTTTTGACTATAATAGGTAGGCTTACCTAGACCACTAATGACATATGCAAAAGGGTTATACATGTCTATCTACGGATTATATTGATATTCCCTTTATATGTCACATACATAGATACATGTATATTTCATTTACATATTCCTTATAAAACACCAACTACAAGGTTTTATAGTTTCATCTAGGTATCATTATGATACTTTTTCATAGTACCAGCTCTTGGCAAGATGAAAGTTCAAGATTTTAAATGAACAATACATGGGATCTACGCATTCCAAACTTGTTACAAATATAATGTGTGATTAACATTTTCATACCGTCACTGTTTTTATTGGGCCAACACAAAGCTTTACCATATTTTCAATCACCATTAGATCCCCATTACTCCTGCGAGAACTATCTCCAACATCAGCTGAACCAAACTCTATTAAAATTATTTGTTGCATGTAGAAAAGAATATCTATCCTTCCTATTGTGATGTCATCTTTCTAACTAAAAATTAACTCTGATATCACCACTCAAGTTCTCCAATGAGGAAAATAGAACTTACAACAGGTTTTACCTCCATTATAACCACCTAGTGGTTATTCTACATTGAAACTTTCTTCTTTATGTGAATCAAGATGTCCATGCTTCTTCATTCACTTGTAATACTATCATATATAACAACATACCAACTAGGAACGACCATTTCCCTTGGGACAAATACTAGTATTAGACAGATTGATTAAGAGCTTATTGCACTCAATGGCCTAACAACCACTCTCAAATACATATTGAATAACTATTATGGTGCTTCTCCCTAGTACTATCTCTTGGCAAGATGCAAGTTCAAGATTTTAAATGACCAATACACGGGATCTAAACATCCCAAACTTGTTACAAATACTAGGTGAAATTAACATTTTCATACGGTCACTATTTTTATTGGGCCAACACAAAGGCTTTACCATATTTTCAATCACCAATAGATCTCCATTACTTCAGCAATAACTATCACCAAGATAAGTTCAACCAAACTCTAGAAAATTCTTTGTTGCATGTATAAAAACATCTATGTCCTTCTTATTGTCATCTTATCTTTCTAACAATAAATTAGCTATGATGTCACCACTAAGGTTCTGCAATGAGGAAACTGTAACTTCATAGCATCTTTAACTTCCATTATAACCCCTAGTGGTTATTCAAAAATGAAACTTCATTCTTTATGTGAATCAAGATTTCCATGCTCCTCCATTCACTTATAATATTATCATATATAACAACATACCAACTAGGAACCACCTTTTCCCTTCGGACAAATACTAGTATTAGACAGATTTATTAAGAACTTAATACACTCAAAGGCCTAACATACACTTTCCAGTACATACTGAATAACCAGTCATCCTATGATAATATTTCCATCTACTAAGACACCTATGTATCTAACCACAACACTCACTATCTCTCTAGGAAGACAATCTGGATATAGAATATATCCAAGTCAACATTACAATATTTGCACCTACTAAGATGAGAGTTTATGGCTTCAAATTCTTTAAATAGTATTTTATCAAAGAGTGACTAGAGGAAACAATATATGTAGTTATATTTCCTTTTCAACTATGACACTTTTCATAAGGTAAATTTATGAATGAATTTTAGATTACAAATTTCTTTCCATACAATACACAAAATCAACAAGAAATGACACATATATGGTGATCCCACAAAATGTACATCGTATAGGAACAACTCTATTGATATTTTATCAATTCTACATTATTTCATTTCAAGGAAAACACCTTCTAGAAGATCTTTTTGCAGAGGCCCTTACAAAAATAGACCAAAATTCCATTTGTAGGGAAGGTCACTAGCGGAGGTGAGTGGACGAATGTTTTAGCAGATGATTTTTGCACGTGGCATCTCAAATATACAAACACATCGATGCTTTACAATACAATCAAGCATCGGTGCTGCATATAACATGGTGCACCATGGAAAATTTATTTTTACACAATAAAAAAACACAATGTTCTAAATAACAAAATGCACCAATGCTTCAATAGTCGACAACACCAGTCTCCTTCATGTAGTAAAATGACCTAATGCATACCACTAAGGAGAAATGTTGTAGTTTTAAGTTTCAGAAAAACATGGTATTATTTTCTAATGATGCTATGGTAGGGTAAGGGCATAGAGAGGGAGAGGGATTTATACCCTTGTCCTATTACTACAGTGATCCAAACGTTCTTAAGGAATGTAGGCCTCCTTAAGTACTATGAGGAGACTACATCCCTGAAGGTCCACTTTCCCTTATTAGAACGCTTTCCATGTCGGTCCTAGGGCATGGTATAGGCCCAGTAAGGAGGAAATATACTTTATCACCGACCTATCCATGCGAGGGGAGGGTTTTCCCCAATTCCCTAATGTACCCCATGGGGTTGCAGCTGAGCCTCAACTTACGTACACTCAAAGATATGTCAAGCCTCATGCGGTGTGTCCATTAGATTTTCATGTTCGTGGTGGACAACTACGAATTTATTCTTTTGTTGCACAGGAGGCTAGGTGCCTCTCGTTACAAGTCACCACCATTTCACACTCTATTAGTGATGGAAACATATTAGTTGCCCTCTTTTGTATTATGTTTATTCTTTGATTCAGGTGCCATGTTGCATCACATGGTATGCCATTTTTTTGAGGTAGTTTTGCATGGATTTAGATAGATGTCGTGCGTTGAGACATGGGAGGGTGACCTTCCATTTTGCTTCCAAGCATTTTTGTTTTCTTTTGGAGAGGATTTCAAAGATGAGACCTACATTTGACCGTCGCCCTCTTACATCGATCACTAAGGTCTGGATGTGCATTGGGGAAGATGATGCCTAAGAGGGGCCTGTCGGAGTATCCAGCTAGGCTTTCTATCAAGGCACTGACGTTACTAGCCAATGAGGATGACCATGTGTTTGTTGTGTTGGCATTTTAATATGTGGGGATTGATCAGAGACATTGTCCTAAGATTCTCTTCAAAAAAATTTAGCATCCAGATGCTAGAGGTAATATTAGTGTTTTCTTTAAATTAATCTAGTTTCATTTTATTTTTTTAATGTATTCAAATAAATTTATTCTAGAACATTCTTCAATTTTTTTATTAAATTTCTTATTGAATTGTCTAATTAATTTTGTGTAATATATATTTTATAAAAGTAGGCTCATTTGATGGGGACATGCCTCCTTCCCCATCGCCAGATGGAGGAGATGAGGAGATGGGCAAGGTCGAAGAGGGTGAGGCACATCCTGACAGAGGCATGGGTGTATGTGGCCGTAGGTTTGGTCTACGATTTTAGATGGACTACCACAACATATTAGTCAGAGTTTTGGTTTAAGAGGGATTTCTCCTTATGAGACCTTGAGATATTAATATGGATCCAATGTTCATGGATCTCTATAGGGATTGTCTATGTGATATTATGTACCTTATACGACATATCATCAGAGCTAGTAGGGTACTAAAAGTGATGAGGGATGCAGGGCATCATACAGTGGAAAATACATCAAATGAGGTTGGTGATGATGATTATGAGGGTGATGATCATGATCATGATGATCACGATCGTGATGATGAGAATGGTGATCATGATGCTTCTAGAAGTACTACCCCCTCAGATCATGGCCACTAGGATTTCAATGATCCTTTGGGTAGTACACCTCCTCACTAGTAACCTGATAATGAGATGTCAGAGCTATAAGAAATGCCTTATGTTTCTCCTGATAGAGTAGACCGACCACCTCCTCGTCCACCTCAGAGTTTGACATACCGCATTGAGGCAGTAGTTGACCATCCATCATCTTCTATTGTAGAGAAGCCACCTCCTCATCCACCTCAGCTGATTTCGACAAATGTTGATCAAACAATAGTTGACCATCTAGCATCTAATACTGCAGACCAAGTTGGCACTACTATGTCTATTGTATTGGATATTTGATTTCACTTATTTGACTTGTTTGTATATATATATACACTTGGTGCTTCTTTTTTATTGTTCATGCATGTACTTAGTTTATATGTTCATGTTGATGTGTATATTGTTAGGTCATATTAGATATGTTATTTTAATGTGCTTGTGGATAGATGTGTATGTGATAGAAGTTATTTTACATGATATTTATATTAATTTGAGGATTTGTGTGGTGATGATGTTAGATTACAATATTTTTGTTTTGTTAAATGTGATCACGATGATGATGATGATGATTGCCTCTTAGATTATAATATTTGTGTGCTAGCTAATGATGTTTTTATGTGATAGAGGTGTATATAATTAGATGATGGTAGTGAATTTAAATGTGTATCTTAAATTATGTTTATGTTTGTTATATGGCTATGATCATGATTTTTATTTTTATGAAATAATATTTATTATAGATTATGTATTGTTGAACTTACATCAAACTTTTATATATGAAATTGCATGCAAAACAAGTTACTTTAAAAAAAATACAAAGGTATTTCTATAAATTACAAAGTTTAGTATGGTTGAAACCATGATTTTAAAATTATGATAAATATTTTTCTATTTCTTAGATAGTTCATTGATATTCAATCTAACTTAGTTTATATTTCAAAACTCACAAGGAAAAAATAAATAAAGTTAAAATAATTTAGTTAGTTCTTAAGAAGACGAAAATGTGAATGTGTAGCTCAATCATTTTTTAATATAAAATGTTATTAATAATAAATTATTCAAAAATACAATTAAACTATTTCAATATTTGTTTATAAAATTCAATCTATTATTAAAAGTCATAATTTTTTATAACCTGCATCCTAGATCTATCTTAAATCTAGATCTACCAAGCTTGAGAGGGATAAAATCTTGAGATGCAAATATTTTTTAGAGTGAAAAGAGATTTTATCCCTCTATGCATTTGGTAGATCCAAAGTTAAGAGATTTGATCTCTCTAGGCACTTGGTAGGCCCAAAGTTAAGAGATTTGATCCCTCTAGGCAATTGGTACATCGAGAGTTAAGATGGATTTAGGGTGCTATATATTTCATTTATAATTCATGTTCTCCACATTAAAATGTTAAAATATCTCCCCTCATTTTATTTCTTGTATGTATACATTTAATTATTTTTATTATTAATATTTTATAAAATATTACATATAAAATCCATATTAAATATTGAAAATTTTACAAATATCCCTCATATACTGAATTAGAAAAAAACTATTAATGGCATAAGAATTCTTTGAATCTTTCTCACTAAAGTGAAAAAATAAGATTTTTTTCAATTTAAATTACTTTATTTTTCTCTATATACAGTATTTATAAAACTATGTTATTCAATATGGACATTGAAATATTTTACTTATGGTTGTCAGTAATTTTTTTTTTATTATATAAATATATATATATTTTTTAATATCACCTGTAAATGGAATATATAATGACTTATACATAATGTAATATCAATAATAATATTTATTGTCATGTGAAAAAATTAAATTTCTTAGTTGTAATAAAAAGTAAATTCCTTTTTTTTTCTCACTACATTTCCTCCTCATAATAAAAACTATTTTTTATTTCTTTTTTTACTTTTGGTATTTTTATATCTCTATATAAAGTTATATAGGATTAAGGTGTAAATTAAAGCATTGTAATTATGGACCATTTTAATTTCTTTTGTTATTACTATTTTTAATTTGTTAATTTAAATTATTATTTTACTATTTTTAAATATAATGTCACGTGACAACATCTCTCCCATACTAAGCTATAGAGTGCCTCTCGACACAATTAATTTAGATTTAATATATCTTAAAAAAGTCTACTTTTATAAAATTTAATTTATTACTAAAGTTGTGAGATTTTAAAGAAATTTAAATTTAATATTTATAGCAACTCTTACCAATTTAATTTATAAATTTCTCTCTCTAAAGATGAGGATAAATAAATGTAAAACAAAGCTTGTGAAGTTCCTTATAGTTGGGGAATTTCTCTATTGAAAATTCTCCCTTAAAGAGGCAAGTGGAATTTTTTCTAGTAATAAAGATATAACATTTTGATACCAATTTGGTTATTTATTTGATATTTTATTGGATCAAATTTAACTCTTTTTAATAATAAATATGAGTTAAATAATATAAAAATTATAATATATTAGATTTAAACTTTCAACAAATAATATATTTGATTATTTCTTCATGAAAACTCAAAAATTATTATTTTTTTCCACATACTTATGATGATATAGTCACTAAAATTCATGTTTTTTACATTTCTCCTAGCTTATATTACATCATTTTCACAAACATAAAGACATGTCTAATTTAGATAATTTAGTTATAAATACATAAAAAAAAATATTTATTTTAACATAACCTAAATAGAAAACAAAAATGCATCACCAAGTCTATTTGAAAGTCAAAAAAATGCCTCTGAATCATCATAAAAATGCAGTGAGCTTGATATGTTATGATCACACTGATGCAATCCTATTTACCAATTGCACCGCAAAAATAATATTTTAAAATATAGGTATAGCTCGGTGTGTTGGATAACGTGAATATTCCTTACTAGTACAAAAATGTTATAAGTGCACATTGGTACATAAGTGTGATGCACCACTATGAAAATTTAAATTTGTGACCCAACGAAGATGTGTCATAGGCATGTGCACACTGGTTCTTGTGAGGTTGTGTAAGAGCCGGTGCATGACTATGTTTTTGGTGCACCAATGATTTTTTTCCTTTTTTTAAATTGAAAGTTATGTTTACATATTAATAAATAATTTTTTCGTTAAATAATTTTTTTTTCTTTATGTATAAGACTGATGTATTTTATATGACAATCATGCAACAGAAAATATGTTAGTTGAGGGAGCTACAACATGAGCAGGAGCAGGAGAAAATTGTAGACCCATACAATATGTTCCAACCATGGGAGGCCAGAGAGAGGAAGAACACCTAATTATTTTCCTATAATACACATTGTAGGTGTCTTACTTGGATTTCAGAGGTCACTGCTACAAACCACCATGGGGCCATGCATTTCAAAAATGAAACTGTGAAAAGTTTGTACTTTGTTAAATGTTGTCGATTCAAATGCTAAAATAAAAGTGAAATTAAAAGGTAGTGGTACGATGAAAGGATATCAGATTAGGGTTTCATGGGTCTTATAAGTCACACACCAAACACCATGAAAACTTACAGCCATGCCTTTCATGCCACTGTCATCTCGTACAATTTATGTCCTTCAAACTGATGATGTGATGTATATTTCTTAGGATTGTGACTTTCAATGACATGTTATTCATTTTTAAAGTGGTCGTAGAGCTATCGATACATGATGATTTATATTTATTTTGAACTAAACAAGAAGAAACAACATGTGACTAAACCAATAAGTATCTAAATCAAGAATAAATCTTCATTGTTATTTCTAAATTCACTATTTTGTTCTCATTTTCCTATTTGAGAAGGGTTGTGACCTTATCCTTATTATCATTAATAATGTACATAATTGGAAATAATTAGTTTTAAGTATTGTAAAATGTTTCCACTGCAAAAGAACGTGTAAAAACGTATGTGAATCTTACCAATTTATATTATAAAATTCCAATAAGATGAATAAAAAAATAATATAATTAGTGAAATAATGAAAACAAAAGCATACAACAATAATATAAACGATGAAATAACATAAGTACATATCACTCTCCATTGTCATCATGTTGATTACCTTCCTCGCTTGGCATGATAACACTGTTGTTCTCAAAAATATGTTTTGATATAGGGTTAAAAAACATCTGGGTTAAAAAGCACCTGGTTTCAGTGTTTTGGGAAAACATAAGGCTCCCTATCTTCATGCCACATATTTTTAGAGTTGATAGACATCAACCTCCTATTCCAATCTTCCTTTACATTATTTTGATAAAAGGTTTCCCACCTTTCACCTAAAATTAACACGTTAGAATGAAGAGAAGTCCACTTAAATGAACTCTTGTATCTTTCCAAGGTAACCTAATGTCGCTTGCATTAGGATTTGATCACAGTGGCTAGCATGACTATATTGGTCAAACTCAAATTCCACTCCACAATCTTGTGCCATGCATCCATCATCAACATCCTCTGTGTGAAAATGATGTCAATATTCCCACATAGATGGGAACAAATGCATCTATAAAAGAGTGAAAAAATCACAGTGTCACATGTCTAATTACTCGAACATAAATAAAAAAATAAAATATATATAGATGTTATAATTAAATAGTGCACCATGAAGTTAAACATGTACAGAAATAGATTATAATTACCGATTTTTTGCACCCTATCACTATTTTTAGAGCATACTCTTCAGCACTTGGGTAACGACCAGATGCGTCGTATTTATCTTTGACTTGATTAGCATCCCAAATATTATGGCATGTCATTGGCATATTTTCGTTTAGATTCTCAAGGTAACACACACTTCTACCATTCAACTATTTGAACTATTTTTTGCCATTGTCCAATTTCCTCCTCTTCTCTTCGTATAATGCAACCCGCGTTTGTGTCACTTCCTTATTGTAAAGAACGAAATTGATGATGGCTTCAATTTCTAAATTCGCTAATGAAATCAAACAACAGATATATATATATATATATATATATATATATATATATATATATGAGATCAAATATGATTTAATATGAAGTTCAGTGTCAATAGTTACTGCGTAGTAATTTGATAAATGATAATCTTGCACTTACTCTTTATCATGCACCTCTTTCCATTAGTTTCAAGAAGCTCCCCTTCTCTTTTGTCTTCATCCCTTTTCTCATGCAAAATTGCCACACCTGGTGTGTTGTCAATCTTCTTGACGTACTCTATGGCACAATAGAAAGACTCATACGATATATACCCCTCTACCTGTTGTGGCCTCAAAATTCTGCTGTCAAAACATCGAGGATAACCACCCGGTCTAGACCTTAAGACAACTCCTTTTCCATTTAAAGTGGTGGCTTCGACTGGGGATAATGGGACTAGTTTCCCAGTGTGGGTTTTTAGATGAGAGTGCATGGTTCATGAGTGTTTGCTATAGAATAATGATAATCTAAGTGAACTATTCTATAACGCAATTTCTCTAACTAGATTATTCTAATATAAACCTAGGTATTTCTGTATGGTATGCGATATACAAGGATATCTATTTAACATGTGATAATAAATATTGAATACAACTAAATAGAGATGATAACGTAAAATATAATTCTTTTGACTAAATAGTTAGTCAAAGGATTCTATAAAATTTATCACATATATAATGAGTTATATATGAAAATCACAGCTTCAACTAGGCATCATACAAAAGTGCTATTAATACATAACAGAAACAATAAATATCACATATAATTCATGAAAGTAATGTTTTTCCACTAATTAAATGGAAACAGAATCAAGCATACATGATAATAGTACCAATGTGTGAAGTCCTGCTCATTTGACAAATGACATAGACCAACTTCTTTCTTCAAACCAAATTGTCTCCCAAGAATAGAAAATTGCATAAATAAAGGAAAGTAGTCTGATATCTAAAAGAAATGATCATGTTCCATAGTTTCACCAAAGCATTCACAAAATTACAATAGTGCATTCTTTGCAAATATTTTTATTAAAATTTTGGACCCTTTTTTAAATGCATGAGAAGGGTTTAAATAATATTCTAACTAAATGTGCAAAAATGGATTATACAAAATTTGAGGAGGTTTCAAACAACCTTCCTCCTAACTAGGTAACTAACTCTAAAACTAAACATAGGCTAGATGAACAAAACTAAGAGGATGACTTGTTGTCTGCTATCTTGTCCTTTAAATCACAAACATCGGTCATTGGTTGAATTTGAGGAGGTGCCTCGAAATGTGTGTTGAGATGTCTTGTGAAGATCGCATCAGTGAGCGGTGGAAACATACGTTGAATCGTATGAAGGGAACAATTGAGAGTCATAATCTGGCTATCTGGCTTATCAAGATACTGCCAATATGACTACCAGTTGGTCATGGTCAGTTTTGTAATTGCCTCTCTTTGAATCCCCACCTTTTCTTGCCAGCCTTTATACAGAGCAGTTAAATCAGGCATTTATTTTGTATCGCCTTCTTTAATGAGGTTTCTTGTGAACAAGATGTGATTCGCTACCTTAATGATATTCTTAGATACTCTAGCTGCCCTTGCAACTACTAGCTCGGCCTATTTTATTCTCACATCCCAATCTATGAAGAGAATGTCTTTATGAGTTTCCTCAATATCAGGTAGATTGGCTTTCCTTCCATCTTCTATCTCCTAACATTCAATGAAATTAGAGATTCTGGTGTTTAGATCGTTAAAATTCGTTCCCTGGTCGATTGCCTTATCTGTCAACTGGTCACTAGTAGTCAGATAGGGAGTAATGTGTGACATCTTTCCGCAGAAATACTCCTGTTGTTTCACTAGAAGTGAATTTAATTCCAAGGCCTCTTTAATGAACTCCTTAGTAGTGGGAACATCCTTGTATCTTTCCATGGATTGCTACATTTCTTAGATTTGTATGTTCTTGGCCGATATATCACCTTCATGGCTTATTTTGAGGACCTCCATGTCTTGCTGCAATTGTGTGAGCCTCTCAGCCACCTGCTTGTTTGTGCTTTCTTTCTCTGTCTGGAGCTCTTGTTTGAGCTTTGCAATTCTCTCCTCTTTTTCCGTAAGTAAAGTAGAGACCTCAGTAGCCTTGTCCATAGTGGCTAACACATATGCTCCCGTGAACTATGATAGTCTAGTCAAGTTATCGGCTTGATTGAAAGGAATGTCCTTCCAAACAATATCCATTGGCTTGTTTCCAGGTGGGAATTTGGGTGTATCTGCCCTTCTCCTTTTTCTCTGCCTTCTAACTACAGCCTTATGGAGAGGGCTATCGAACAAATAAAGTGGAGGTATTTTAATTACTTTCAGAACAATTTCTAATGTGGGCAGAGTAGGGATAATGTCAATATGTTAGGATGTTGTTGTTTGTTCCTCCATAGGTGTGGACTGTTCGTTGATAGACTTGGCTCTGTATCCTTATGAATATGCAGAGGATTTTTACATTCCTTTGTTTCTTAGGTATTTGAGGCTTTTGGAGTGCCTTGCAATTTTTGATTAAACTAATCCACTCTTGCTCCAAACTATCGCCTTTGGCCTCTGAACTGATCTCTGTAGTTGGGGTGCTCATCACTTGTTGGACTCAGCTGTGTTGTTGTGTCTTGGGGTTTCACTGTTTTTGGTGTCTTCTCAGTGTTACCTGAGAGTCTACTTGAGAGCTAGGACCTCCACTATCAACAATGACACTTGTTATAGACTTATCCTTAAGATTTAATAGATGAATTGGGATCACTTGGAGCCTCTCATCTCTGAATTCCTAAAATCTTTGAAAATATTTAGGTTTCATATTCGTCTTTGCCCATTTGAACGCTTGTTTAAAGGATACGATCGACTGTAACAAATCTTCAAAATAATTGTCTTCATGATTGTATGGCTTGAGCATTACTCTAGTAGTGACATTATACGCCACTTTGTTTCGATCAAATTGCCTCCTAAGTAATGTATGAAGCTTGAGGGCTTCCATATGTGTTGATTCCTTAGTAGCATGAAAAAAAATTGGCTAAAGGAAAAGAATCGCCTTTGACAAGGAAAATGGGCCATAATGACTTCTTATTGTCTTTGAGAACTTTAGTCAGGCCCCTTCCCATAGTCCGGTAGGCAATCTCTCTTGCTAATAACTTATCAAAAACATATAAAGGAAGGACGTGTGGACCGGCTGTGCTACAAAAAACCCTAATGTAGGCGAACCATTCATACTTTCCGATAGTAAGGAGGTCTGCTGCGGCTTCTTGGGAAAACCTATGGGCTTTCTTATTGAAAATTATTTGATGTAGGGTCAACACAATAGCATAAAATATCTTATAGAAGTGAGGTATGTAATGCGATTCCCATATTTCTTTATGACCACGATGGATTGGGTAAGGGTCTTGTAAAATCCAACAGATATCATCCATAATGTAGGCACTAAAGTAGAAGGGCGGGAGGTTATATGAAGAGCAGACTTTATTTTTTGATATTCGGTAATGGTCGTGGCTATGATGTTAGATAGGATGGAAGGCCAATTCATGATATGGGAATTAACACAGGAATCAATCAAAGAAATCCATTCTATTGAAAACTTAGTATTATTGGGTAGCCCATACAATCTACATAACATGGCTACTACATAGTTGTAGGGGTTTGCCAAGGAGTCTATAGCATACATACCCGATTTGTCATATTTGAAATTTTTGTCCAACACTCTCCAACCCTTAATAAGCTTGAAGGGGTCTGGGATATTCTTTGTGAAGTTAGCAACAAATGTGCTATCGTAGATATCCTATGGGTCAGGTATGTAGTACGTCTTCTTCAAGTCCTCTGCTCTGAATGACCCTATGAGCTCCATCCTTGAATTCTTGAACTACCTATCTTCAATGATAAGGTTTTCGATCACCGACATAATCATATCTATGTATGGGAGGATTTTAGCTCTTGATCCTATCCTATGAAGGAAAGAACAGGAAGCATCTCTGTATTGAAGTGCTGAAGGCCTTGTTGAGTCAATTTTTGCTCTCGTAATAGTGATTTTAGGATGCTCTTCCTCCAGCCTATTGTAAATTACTTCCCAAGCTGTTGCGCCTCTAGGAGCATCACAAACTGTATCAGCAAAGATAGGAGCCATCTCTGTAAACTAAGATTCAACAGTGGTTTGTTTGTTTGGTTTCTTCATCACCTTTCTTAGTGACATGTCTTGTGTTGCTTGCCTGAAATAGACAAGATATATCAACGCAGACGATATCAGGTAATTAAGACTGAAAGCTTATCTGAAATGACTTTGGATCGTGAGAAAGGTTTAATGAGATACTCGATTATAACTACCCATAACCTGTAAAATGATTATCCTTCCTCGGACCTCTAAATATTTAATAACCTATCAACTCGTTTGTTTTGGTATTTAAAACATAATTATTCCACACGTTTTACCGCTCTTAATTGCGCATTGCGGTTTTTAAAGGGATACAATATAGCGTTACTAGATGCATCAAGCAAAATGCAATTGTGGATATCTCAATATCGCATTTCGCAAATCGATAACGGTTATTCTAATGGCATGTTTAATTTTTTTGTGAACTATGTGAAGTGTGAAATGCGATTGCGAAATGACAAGGTGATGTTATCGCAGCGGGAGACCTGATCGCATATCGCAATTTTCTGAAGGTGTTTTAAAATAGTCATGCAGAAATGTGCGATTTGTGATTTGCGTTATGGATTTCATCCTTAGTTCATTTTGCAAGGTTTTTCTAGGTAATTTCTTAGAGTTAGGTATTATTATCCTAAGCCCAAAAATTTCAAAGGGTCCCCATTTATAACTCTAACCTTAGCTATTTCTCTTTATAAATGGTGGGGTTGTTTTTTAGTACAAAAATTAGCGATTCACTTGGTAGAACTAGTTATCTCTGAGTAGTTTTCTGAAATTTCTAAAAAAATTCAAAGTAACTGGAGTTATAAGAATAATGATTACATGGGTTATAAGGTAAACAACATTTCTATGGAATCATCATTACTTTCTCAACTTATACACTTAATTACTTTACCCTTGTAATGATAGAAGTATAAATGTTCGCATCAGTCAATAATAAGTTTTAAAGTAATATAGAAGGTGTCTTTTGCAGATTACTTTTTTGGTGTTTAATCGTTTATCACAAATAAATCCTCTACTACCAGCAGGCTTTCATAGCCTCGACATGGTTATCTTTTAACCAAAAATGATTCATTATCCCATCTGTATGAATTTTCAAATTTCAAAATGATATTCTCTTGGATTGAATCTCACTTGGACCTTGTCCCTTTTTTCCCTTTTGAATGTAATCTTTTTCTTTTTAAGTTTCTTAAAAGAAATTGTCTAAGCGTGGTAACCTACTAATGACAATGCCATTCACTGGTTGTAACTAAACTGAATAATCTAGCTCTTGATGAGACCCCTTGTCTTCTGATTGAGGAGATCATTAGATATTACCCTGTTTGGTATGCAGTATTGGTAATATCAGTTTTAATCACTTCCCTATGAACATGGTAAACAAGCTTGTAATGATACTTTTTATCTTTTATGTTTATATATTTTAGAATTACACTTTGAAAAAGGAAAATTTTAACAGATGGGGTGGATCATTGGCTCTTTTGAGAGTTTTGGGTGATAATGATAGAGTTTTTAAGATACTGATCTGCAGAAAGTCCTTACTAGGTTAAAGATTATTTTCTTGACTAATGACCAAACCTCAATATTCTATGAAGATAAGAGTTTGTTCGTAAAATAAATGTTTTAAGAAAAATCAAGTTTTTCCAAAGAAATCAAGTTTAATTTAGTAATCAAATGTCCTAATTATTAATTTTAACTCTTTCTTTCTTATAAAAACAAAAAAATAGAAAGGTTATCAAAGATTTTAATTTGAAAAGTAAAAAATAAATACTAGTTAACCATTATTTTCCTAAAAAGCAAAATGTTACAAAATTGGAAGAGGTTATCTTCTAGGAAAAGTATTCTTTCAAAATGTGCCCATTAACGGGCAAAGAATCCTTCCTACCTCACAAGTCTTGTAAAAGAAAGGTTGATTGTCCAATTTTTTCAATGATTTGAAAAGGGCCAAGACATAGTATTTGGAATTTGGTATGTCTACCTTTTTCCTCGTGTGCTTTGTCCCACTTCAGAAGCAAACCACCTACTTCAAGAGTTTTTTGACTAGAAGAAGTTGTGTCAAAAGAAGCTTTGACTAATTGTTGATGATGGAAGTGGGTTGCTTTAGCCTTTTCTCTTTCTTCTTCAAGCTTGAGAATTTGAAATTGTCTAGCTTGGAGAGAAGATGAAGGGTTTTCATCGATAAATTGTACTAGGGCAAGAGATGGGATTGCTACGTTTGTGGGAAGAACAACTTCTTTTCCATAAACTAAAGTGAAAGAAGAAGAACTAATAGAGGATTTCTGAGTAATCATGTCTGCCCATAGAGAAAATGTTAATGCTTTGTGACAATTCCTGTGATTTTGATCAATAGTCCTTTTGATAATTCTGATGAGGTTCTTGTTTGTTGATTTTGCTAATCCATTACCTATAATAATTGGTTGAATATTTCAAATTGAAACCTTGCTTAAGAGCAAATTCTACCATTGCATTTCCAGAAAATTAGGATGCATTGTCAAGTATTAAAGATAAGGGTAAGCCAAACCTGGTAATTGTGTACTAATCAATGAAGTCTATGATGTTTTTTGTATTAGCTATCTTTAATGGGACAACTTATACCCACTTAGTAATGTAATCAGTAGCTGTAAGGATGTACCTACGTGGCTTGGAAAAGTTGGGAACAATCTCACCAATTATGTCTAATCCCCATTGTTCGAATGGTTGTTGGATGTTAATTGGTTGTAAAGGGAATGTTGGTTTTGTTTCTCTTCTCACTGTAGTTTGACAAGTTTTGTACTTCCTTGCATATTCATGTGCATCTTTAAATATCATTGGCCAATAATATCCTGCATGTAAGATTTTGTGAGAAGTGGTATTTCCTCCAAAATGTCCTCCTGCTAGTCCATCATGTAATTCCTGTATGACCTTTTCGACTTCAGGTTTCTCTAGGAATCTTAGCAATATACTGAATCATAATTCTTTCTAAACAATAGACCATTGACTAGATCATACTGATTTGATTTCAATATTAAAGCTCACTTTTTTTTATAATTGAGATGCATAGGAGCATATCTGTTTTTTAGATAAAATTTCAAATCAACATATTGTGATTGTGTATCATTGAGGCTTACCTTTGATATTTTCACTTCATTTCCTTGATCTTCTTCTAGTGGTAACTGGGAAGCTCTTGTTAAAATCCTACAAAAACCTTGGCCCTTGACAATTTTAGTTGGCTAGATTTCTACATCATATTCTTGGAATGCAATTACCCAATTAGCTCTTTTCTCCCCTACTTCTCTTTGGATCAATAGTTGTCTTACTACAGGGTAGGGTACAACTATCTTTGTATGGGTTTTAAGAAGAAGAAAAGGTTTGAAATGTTTCAAAGTTTTAAAAGCAGCAAATTCTTGTTTCTCTTAGCTGAATAATTTAATTCAGCACCTTGCAAGTTATAACTGAAAAAGCAGATGGGTGCCTCGATATTTTCATCGTCCAGCTGTGTGAAAACTACTGCATATGATGTATCAGATAAAATAGTATATAATACAAAAGTTTGAGAAATTCAGGGGTTGTTAACGAAGGAGCATTAATAATGGTTTTTTTTGTCAACTCAAATGACTCTCTTTCATCCTTGTTCCATCTGAAAACTAAATTTTTTCTTATCATTGCTTGAAGGGGTAGGACTATTTGTGAAAGTTCTAAGACAAATTGTTTAACAAAACTTATTTGGCCTAGGAATGATTGCATGTATTTTTTGTTGTGTGGGAGGGGAATCTTTTCAATCTCTTGGAATCTATCAGGATCAATGTAAATTCCTTTCTTGGATACTATAAACCCAAGGACTTTGCCTTCTGGTAAAGAAAAATAAGGTTTTTTGGGATTTAAGGAAATGCCATATTTCTTGCATCTTTCGAAAATATGCTTTAGGTCACTTAAATGATTATTCCTATCCTTAGAATAGAATGTGATATCATCCAAGTAAATAACAATTGATTTATTAATTAGACCTCTGAAGGCAATGTCCATAACATGTTGAAATGTGGCACCAACATTAATGAGTCTGAAAGGCATCTTCTGATAGGCATATGTTCCCCACTTGGTCCTGAATGTTGTCTTTAATCTGTCATCTGGATGCACAAGAATTTGATTATATCCTAAGAATCCATATAGAAAAGACATTAATTCAGAACCTGCAACTGATTGCAATATCTATTCCATAGTAGTCAAGGGGAAATTATCTTTTTGACAAGCTTGATTCAGGTTTCTAAAATCCATACAAATCTTAATATCCCTGTTCTTTTTTCTTACGGGTACCATATTCAATACCCACTTAGAATCTCTAACAAGAAAGATTATTTTGGCCTCCAGAATCTTGTTCAATTCAGATTTGATTTGACTCGCGAGGATTGGGTGAATTTTGTGAAGCTTCTATTAAACTGGCTTTTCATTTGAAGTCATGGGTATGGTATGTTGAATTATAGAGGTATCATAAGTCTTGAGATCTACATAATCCCAATAAAAGATGCCTTTATATGTTTTCAATAACCTAATGAATTATATTCTTTCTTCAGATGATAGGCCAAAACCCAGGTTGACATTTTGAGGTTTTTCATTTGACCCTAGGTTTACTACGTCAATTCTCAGAGTAGAACTTTGAGTTTTGGAGTTAGCAATTCTCTTGAACCTATCCTTTAGATCATCGAGATCTTCCTTTTTAACCACAGACTCTGGGATTGGTTTTGATCATGGTTATGCCCTATTTCTAGATCATGCTCATGTTCATCTATGATTTGTTCTTCATACGATCCCTCTGACGTAAGGAAATTAACTATATCTGCATTGTTGTTGAATACTCTCCAATTTGTTACATTGTTTGGAATAGATGGCCTAAATATTAATTCTTAATCTGTCTGGACTAAAGTCTTATGAGGGTATAAGCCTTGATGCCACATTAGCAAGTAAGTCAGCACTTGCATTTTGTAGTCTAGGGATTGAAGATATGTTGAAAACAGAAAAATTAGAAGTCAATTTCTGAGATAAAGATTGATAGTGTTTAAGGTGCCCAAAGACACAATGGATTGTATTTCTCACCTGTCTCACAATTATTTCCAAATCCCCATATACTTGCAAGTATTTGACATTAAGACCGATGGCTTTATACAATCATTGGATCAGTGCTTCATATTCAGCGATATTATTAGTGCACTAGAATTCAAGTCTGGAGGCCAGCGTGGTTTTCTCTCCTCATGGATTGATCAAAATTCATTGTGCACCTATGTCATCTTCTGATTTAGAACCGTCAAAATAGAGAGTCTAGAAAAGAGAGTTATTAGAAACTTTATCTACTAAATTTAAATATTGGAAGCATCTGTTTGTGAAAAAATTTAGATTCGAGAAACTACAAATTTATCTAAAAAGGGAGACCTCTGAGCATTAAAGGATCCTAAAGAGGACTTGGCTGAGTAATTTCCAATCATATTATTAGTGAAGGAAACAAGCTCGTTGCTTCCCATGAGTTCAATGGCTGTATATTTCATGAATTTCTCTCGGTCTACCCTGATTTAGTTTGGTTTACCATTGTGTGGAAACCACATGTGAGACCAATCAATTGCGAAATAAATGTGCAACCTTTCAGACTAGTCCCTACTAAAAATTAAGCCATAAAATCTAGGGATATCAGCCACCAAAATATCAATTATTTGTGAAAGTTTTGGATTAGAGGAAAGCCTAATTGAAATTGATGCTATTTATCCAAGCATCTCTACTTTTTTCGTTTTTAATTGATCTATTTTCACTGCATATTTTTGAGGTGTAATGTTCAATTTGGTACACACAGCTCTTGGTATTATATTTGAGGAGACTCCTGAATCAGAAGGCAGTTGTGAACATTCCTACTGAAAATTTCATAAGTGAGCAGAAATGGAGGAACATGAGAAATAGATCTATCACGAACCAGAACTAGATCTGAAGGATCTACTTTATTTGAGGATGAGGGAGGTTTACCCATATTGTAGGCATGTTGAGTAACTACAGTGGATGGAAGAGGAGATACTGGAATTGCTTTCAACTCGCTTAATAGAATTTTCTTTTGTTGTTTGACTTTAGTGAGCTCATACAATGAGATGTTAGCTCTAGTTTTTTCATGTCTTCCACTATATTGTATTCGACCGTATCTGAGATTACCATTGTTTTGAGGCATTTGGGGAATCTGGAGGAATAGGATCAGTTGGCTATTCTTAGATTTCTTAGCTATTGTTTTCTCCTTTGAAAGAGTAGCAGCTTTTTGCTTCTGATTTGTGATAGACATTTCACGAGAATTTTTACTTCTGGTAGTCACTAGAATTGCTTGTGCCTCTTCTTCAGTTGGGAGGATAAAATCCCACATCTTGTTTATTTCAATTTCTTCTTTCATTTCAGCTTCCTCTTCGTTTGGCGAATATTCTTCTACTTCTTGGTAAGATTCAACATTTGAAATGGTGTTTGGGGGTTGTGATGCAGAAGAAGGGTTCTTTTTGAGTGATTGAAAAGGTTTCTTGGGAGCAGAGGATTATGCGGCCTACTTTTTAATTTCAACCATTTCATTACACATTGTTTTTAACACTTTTTGAAGGCCTTCATTATCGAAAGGGTCCTTCAAAGATTTCTTCTTAGAGTCATCCTTAAATGTTACATTCTTGGACTTCCTTTTGTCTGTTTGTGATCTCTCTTCCAAAGCTATGATTCTTCTTTCTATAGACATGGATTCTTTCATGTTTTCTACAAGGGTATCCTTATTGCCTCTATCTATAAAAAGTGCAATATTAGAAGGAAGAGATGATATATGGCATTATATTTGTACATCTACAACACATTTAGAGGCTACTAGGATTTTATTTAGCAATTTGTTAAATCTGGAGTTGAAATCTTTGATCCTTTCATCTTGACTAGCTTTCAAATTAGAAATATCATTTATCAAGGATGTTGTGGTCCTATCATCACCAAATTTTGCAAGAAATACTTGAAAAGTATCCCAGTCTCTAATTGAACCTACTGGGAGGGAAAAATACCGAGATCGAGTAGCTCCTTGGAAGGTATAAGGAAACAATCTGATTACAAAATCTTCATGTGCAACCCCATTAAGATTCATGGCTAACATAAAGTTATTTATATGTTCTCCGGCTGGGAGAGCATCGTTAGGATTATACTTAGGCAGCCATTTTTTTCGGTTTACTCAGAGTGAATTCGGATTTGCAAATAGGACAACATTAGGGTTTGTCAAAGGTTGATTGTCCATAACTTGAGTTGGGTACTAAGTAGATGGGAGGGTTAGTCCAAAAGTAGGTATAGATAATGAAGAACTTACTATTGGATTAGTACCATTAATTGTAGTACTAATTGGAGAAGTGGATATTTGAGAAGTTGTGGATTGAGTAGAAGTGGATGGGGAAGTAAATGGATGGAAAGGTGATGTGATCTCGCTAGTATCTGATTCAGATGTTGATGAGGCGACTTTCCTACTTCGTGGAGGGATGGTGAACTCGAGAGGGGTAACCCCAAGTCTTTCACTTTGCAGTCTAGTAAATACACCAATTTGTTGTAATAAAGAGGTAATGCTTTCTTCAGACACTTTGGGTCTCTCTGGTTTCTTGGCAGAAATGGATATCTATTCCAATTTCTGGAGACTTGGGAGTGTAATCTGGAGAGAGTGGTTGCCTTACTACTTCAGGAGATGAGGGAGATGTTTCTACAATTTTGGACTTCCAATCACGAGATTCTGAACAAGTTTTAGAATGTGTAGAAATGGTGGAGGGCTTTTGACTCTTATGAATGCTATTCAAATGAAATTTAGGTTTATATGCCATTCACAATTGAATTCCCTCCTTCTAGAACCAAAATTTTGCGGCCTTAGAATTTTGCTGCCAAAACATGGGGGATAAGCACTCGGTCTGGACCTTAAGACAATTCCTTTTCCATTTAAAGTGGTGGCTCCGACTGGGAATAATGGGACTAGTTTCCCATTGTGAATTTTAAGATGAGAGTGGGTGGTTCATGAGTGTTTGCAATAGAATAATGATAATCTAAGTGAACTATTCTATAATGCAATTTCTCTAACTAACTTATTCTAATATAAACCAGGTATTCCTGTATGTTATGTGATCTACAAAGATATCTATTTAACATGTGATAATAAAGATTGAACACAACTAAACAAAGATGATAACGTAAAAGATAATTCCCTTGACTCAATAGTTAGTCAAAGGAATTTACAAAATATATCGCATATATGATGAGTTATATATGAAAATCACAACCTCAGCTAGGCATCATACAAAAGTGCAATTAACGCTTAACATAAATAATAAATATCACATATAATTCATGAAAGTAAAGTTTTGCCACTAATTAAATGGAAACAGAATCAAGCATAGACGATAATACCATATGTGTGAAGTCTTGCTCATTTGACAAATGACATAGACCAACTTCTTTCTTCAAATCAAATTGTCTCCCAAGAATACAAAAGTGCATCAAAAAAGGAAAGTAGTCTAATATCTAAAAGAAATGATCATGTTCCATAAATTCACCAAAGCATTCACAAACTTACAAGAGTGCATTCTTTGAAAATGTTTTTGATAAAATTCTGGACCCTTCTCTAAATGCATGAGAAGGGTGTAAATACTATTCTAACTAAATGTGCAAAAATAGATTATACAAAATTTAAGGAGGTTTCAAATAACCTTCCTCCTAACTAGGTAATTAACTCCAAAAATAAACAGAGGCTAGATGAACAGAACTAAGGGATGATTTGTTGTTTACCAACCTGTCCTTTAAATCACAAATATCGATCATGAATTGAATTTGAGGAGGTGTCCCGAAATGTGTCCTGGGTTGTCTTGTGAAGATCGCATCGGTGAGTAGTGGCAACATACGTTGAGTAGTATGAAGGGTACAGTTGAGAGTCATAATCTTGCTATGTGGCTTAACAAGATACTTCCAATACGACTCCCAGTTGGTCGTGGTCAGTTTTGCAGTTGCCTCTCTTTGACTCCTTTCCTTTTCTTCCCGTCCTTTATATAGAGTAGTTAAATGAGACATCTCTTTCGTATTGCCTTCTTTAATGAGGTTGGTGGTGAAAAAGATGTGATTCGCTGCCCTAATGATATTCTTTGAAGAGAATTTCTTTATGCATTTGCTTAATCTCGAGTAGACTGGCTTTCCTTCCATCTTCTATCTCATGCCATTCGATGAAATCAGAGATTCTGGGGTTTAAATCGTTAAATTCTATTCTTTGCTCGATTGCCTTATCTGTCAGCTGGTCGCTAGTAGTCAGATAGGGAGTAATGTGTGACATCTTCTGGAAGAGATACTCCTATTGTTTTACTAGAAGGGAATTTAATTCCAAGGCCTCTTTAATGAACTCCTCAGTAGTGGAAACATCCTTGTATCTTTCCATGGATTTCTGCATTTCTTGGAGTTGCATGTTCTTCGCCGATATATGGGCTTTATGGCTTATTTTCAGGAACTCCATGTATTGCTTCAATTTTGTGAGTTTCTTAGCTTCCTACCTATTTGTGCTTGCTTTCTCTGTCTCGAGCTCTTGTTCGAGCTATGCAATTCACTCGTCTTTCTCCCTTACTAAAGTAGAGACCTCAGTAGCCTTGTCCATAGTGGCCAGTGCATATGCTCCCGTGAAATGTGATAGTCCAATTAGGTTCTCAGTCGGATTGAAAGGAATGTCCTTCCAAACAACGTCCATTGGCTCATTTAATGGTGGGAATTCGATGTATCTACCCTTCTCCTTTTTCTCTTCCTTCTAACTACAGCCCTGTATCATTATGAAAATGTAGAGGAGTTTTACATTCCTCTCTTTCTTGGGTATTTGAGGCTTTGGGAGTTCCTTGAAATTTCTGATTAAAATGATCCCACTCCTGGTACAAACTACTGCCTTTGGCCTTTGAATTGATCTCTATAGTCGAGGTGCTCATCACTTGTTTCTCAGCTGACTTCCTGCTGGTCTCAACTATGTTGTCTACGTCTTGGGGTTTTCCTGTGTCTGGTGTCTATTTAGTGTTTAGCTAAGAGTCTACTTGAGAGCTAGGACCTCCACTATCAATAGTGACACTTGGCGTAGACTTACCCTTAGGCTTTAATAGATGCATTGGGATCACCTAGAGCCTCTCATCTCTGAATTCCTAAAATCTTTGAAAATCTTCAGGTTTCAGATTCGCCTTTACCCATTCGAATGCTTGTTCGAATGATACGACCGACTGTAACAAATCTTCAAAATAATTGTATGGCTTGAGCTTTACTCTAGTAGTGACATTATATGCCACTTTGTTTGCATCAAATTTCCTCTCAAGAAATGTATGAAGGCTGAGGGCTGCCATATGTGCTAATTCCTTTGTAGCATGAACACTTGTTGGTTCGAAACATGTCGAAAAACATTTTCTGATGTGATTTTTATGAAAATATTTCTATAAACTTAGATTATGGATCACAGAAGCTTAAATTCAAAAAATTGGCTAACACAAAAGAACCACATTTGATAGGGAAAATGGGCCATAATGACTTCTTTTCATCTTTGAGAACTTTAGTCAGGCCCCTTCCCATAGTTTGGTAGGAAATCTCTCTTGCTAATAACTTATTAGAAACCTATAAAGGAAGGACGTGTGGATCGGTTGTGCTACCAAAAGCCCTAATGTAGTTGAATCATTCTTCAATGAAATACTTGTCGAGATTAAGCAAGTTTGCTGCAACTTCTTGGGAAAACCTAGGGGCTTTCTTATTGAAAATTATTTGATGAAGGGGCAACTCAACAACCTGAAATATCTTATAGAAGTGAGGTATGTAATGCAATTCCATATTTTTTTATGACTGAGATGGATTGGGTAAGGGTCCTGTAAAGTCCATTTCCAACCCATGGGTGGAAATGTCGTGAAAAAACAAATAGCATCCATAATGTAGGCACTAAAATAGAAGGGAGGGAGGTTATCTAAAGAGGAGGCTTTCTCTTGTCGATATTCGGTAATGGTGGTGGCTAGGTTGTTAGATAGGATGGAAGGCCAATTCATGATATGGGAATTAACATAGGCATTAATCAGAGGAATCCATTCTATTGAAAACTTAGTATTATTGGGTAGCCCATACAATCTACATAACATGGTTGCTGCATAGTTGTAGGGGTTTTCCAAAGAGGCGATAGAATACATACCCAATTAGTCATATTTGAATTTGTTGTCCAACACTCTCCAACCCTAAATTAGCTTGAAGGGGTCTAGGTTCTTCTTTGCAAAGTTAGCCACAAATGTGTTGTCATAGATATGTTGTGGGTCAGGTATGTGGTATATCTTCTTCAAGTCCTCTGCTCTGAAGGACCCTATGAGCTCCATCCTTGAATTCTTGAACTTCCTATCTCCAATGATAAGGCTTTCGATCACCCACCTGATCATATATGTGTATGGAAGGATTTTAGCTCTTGCTCCTATCCTATGAACAAAATAATAAGAAGCATCTCTATATTGAAGTCCTTAAGGCCTTGTTGAATCAGTTGTTGCTCTTATAACAATGATTTTAGGATTCTCGTCCTCTAGCCTATTGTAAATTACTTCCTAAGATGTCTTGCCTCTGGCAAAATCACAAACTGTATCAGCGAAGATAGGATCCATCTTTGTAAACTCAGATTCAACAATGGTTTGTTTGCTCTGTTTCTGCATCACCTTTCTTAGTCACATGTCTCTTTTCGCTTTCCTTAAATAGACAAGATATATCAGCACAGGCGATATCAGGTAATTAAGAATGAAAGCTTCTCTGAAATGACTTTGTATCACGAGAAAGGTTTAATGAGATACTCAATTATAACTACCCATAACCTGAAAAATTATTAACCTTCATCAGGCCATGTTAGGTCCTTATAATACTAGTGATTCCAACATTAATATTGTCATTGTATCCCTTATTATTATTGTTGTGCCCCTATTGTCCCCATATTGTTATTATTGTGCCCTATAGAATCCCACTATTGTTATTTTTGTGCCTTTATATTATTATTGTTAGGTCTACTTGGTTATATGGTGTCCCCTTAGACTCTTATATATAGAAAGGAGGTTTTTTCATTTGAATCATCCAAGAATTGTTCATTTGTGTAATGTAAAGGAGGTTTCCCCCTCAAGGAGGCTGAATTATAAGGCGTTGATCTATCATTTTATCTTTTCGTGAGTTGGTTTCCTAACATTTGGTATCATAGGTTTGGATTCTAGGGTTTCGCTGCTCCAAATAGGTCATCATGGGATTTTCGTTATACCCTTTTTTCTGTGATGTTTCAAAAGTGAAAAAATACCCATTTGAGAATAAATTTTGCTGAACTTTGGGTCTGAATTTCAGAGCTTGTCTCGCTATATTTTTGGGGATATGATCTGAGGAATTTAGGGTTTTTGCAAGCTCTAGAATTTGAGCTAAAATAGGTCATTGTGGGATTTTCGCTATAACTCTTTCACGACAAAGTTTCAAAAGCTAAAAAAAAAAACCCATTTGAGAAGAAATTGGTCTAAACCTTGGCTCTGAATTGTAGATCTTGTCTCGCTATATTGACGGAGATATAGTCTGAGGAAGTTAGGGTTTTTGCAGACCCCCGAATTACATTCGAAACATGTTACCGTGGGAAAATCGTCATAACTGTCTCTCATAGCATCAGATTGAAATTTCGTCAGAAGTTATAGAGAGAGCACGGATTGTAGTTTCTTGTATATATATTTTTAGATCCAAAGGAAAAAGAGTGACACATGGAACTTCATACAAATTCGCTCTTCTGAAAAGGTATATAATCAGGTCATCTTGGGAGATTGTATATAAATATTTCTTAGAGAATCAATTTTGATTAGACTGGTGGCATTCTAAAGAGAACATAGAGGGCTACAACAAATCTTGATTTTAGAATTGGAAGAGCTGAAATTATAGAAATACATCAGATTCAATATCAGACTCCTACGAAGTGAAAAAAAAGGTGTGTAGTTTTTTTTTCAATTTTTGAATAAGCTTGGTTTGAAAAATTAGTTTGAAGGAATTCAAAGGGCACAGTGAAGTATTATTATTGATAATTAATGCCCCAAATAAAGAAAATGGAAACACCTAGTAAGCACCCTGAAAGCTCTAGCATGACTCATGAAGAAGAAGAAGAAATGCAACATGATATATCAAAATTACAAGACCAGGTACAACAAATGTCACTCAGGCAACAAGTAACATAAGCTCAGATGGATTATTTAAAGAAAGATGTAAAGCTAATATGGATGGTTTAAAGAAAGGCGTGGAAGCTAAGATGGATGGTTTAAGGAAAGAAGTAGAAGCTAACATGAATGGTGTGGAAGCTAAGATGGATGGTTTAAAGAAAGACGTAGAAGCTGAGATGAATGGTGTGGAAGCTAAGATGTATGGCGTGGAAGCTAAGATGGATGGCATGGAAGCTAATTTGAAGACATATTTGAAAATAGATTTGAAGACAGGCATGGAATATTTGAAGACAAATTTGACAAAGTTTCTACAAGAAATGCTTTATAATGCCGAAAGGGTAGTCAAGGAAACTCATGATGAGAACAAAATAAATGTTAATAATGATTTCATAGACTCTAATGTTGGATCAAAGAACTACGATGTTCCAAATATTAATATGAGGAAGTTTGATGGCAAGGATCCTGGAACATGGATCTTATAGATGGAGCAATTTTTCGATCTCCATAATGCGCAAAACACACAAAAGGTACGCATTGCAACTTTATATTTGGAACCAAATTAGTTTGTATGGTATCGATGGCTTTCATCTCGTAAACAAATTGTCACTTGGGCTATTTTTATGGATGAAATGATAGCACATTACGAGGATACAAAAAGAAACACTTTTTTCGCCAATTGATAAATCTCAAACAAAAGGGTTCAATGATGGAGCACATTGAGGACTTCCAAAAATTGAATATAAGGGTAAAATATATTCTAGAGGAGCATAGGATTTATATGTTCATAGGGACTTTAAAATATAACATCCAACATGAGGTTCACCTTAGGGAACCAGATTCATTGGAGAAGGCATTTAGGTTGGCAAGAAAAATGGAAAGCAAAATTATGGAAACATGGAAACCTACCACTCACAATCATAAATATGGAAATGTTGCTGCCCCTAGCCATACACAACCTACAAGGTTGACACCACAACAATTGGAAGAAAGATGAGAAAAAGGGCTTTGTTATAGTTGTGATAGAAAATACACTAAAGGTCATAAGTGTGCTGAGAAGAAATTGTTTTACATAGATTGTGAAGAGGAGGAAGAAAAGGAACAAGAAACATCAAAAGAAGAGGATATACACCAGGAACAAACCCTAGAAAAAGAATAAATGAATCTAACCATATATTTTAATGCATTGGTTGGAATTACCACTCCTAAACTATCAAGATTGAAGGGCATATCAAGAAGAAAAAGGTAATAGTGTTGATTGATTCTGGAAGTACCCATAATTTTATTCATTATAAGATAACCAAAGAATTGAATTGCTTCCTATATCCAGCACCAGAGTGTCAAGTGATGGTTGCAAGTGGAGGAACCATAAATTGCTCAGGAAAGTACCATAATATCAAGCTATCCATGGGAGAATATGTATTGAATAGCCCAATGCTTTCCATTCCAATGGGTGGTGCTGATGTTGTACTAGGAGTCCAATGGCTACAATCCTTGGGTACAATAGCTTTTAATTTTCAAGAACTTTTCATGAAATTCTCTTCAAAAGGAAAGGAAATTGAATTAAGGGGTATCATAGGGAAACTGGGAAAGATAATCAGCTCTAATGGAATGACAAAGATTGTAAAGAAAGAACAATGGGGCATAATTTCATAATTATGTTCACTAGAGGTTCCCACATCAAAATTATCCATTTCTCCAAATCTCCAAAAAGTCTTGGACAATCATTCCAAGGTATTTGGGACTCTCAAAGACCTCCCGCCTATTTGTGATCATGATCATGCTATCAATTTGATTCTAGGAAGTGCTCCTCTGAACATCAGGCCTTACAGATATCCCTATGTCCAAAAGAGTGAAATTGAACGTATGGTTGTAGAAATGCTAGAGGCTAGTATAATTCAACCTAGTCAAAGTTCTTTCTCTACTCCAGTAGTATTGGTTCACAAGAAGGATGGATCATGGCGTATGTGTCCAGATTATAGGAGCTCAACAAGCTCACTATTAGAGATAAATTTCCCATTCCTGTCATTGATAAATTATTGGATCAATTGCATGGATCAATTTACATCACCAAGTTGGATCTTCATTCAGGATATCATCAAATTAGAATGAAGATTGAATACATTCCAAAAACAGCATTTAGAACTCATGAGGGTCATTATGAATTTTTGGTCATGCCTTTTGGCCTTATTAATTCACCTTCTACATTTCAAGGTTTTATGAATTCCATTTTCAAACCCTTTCTTAGGAAATTTGTGTTAGTATTTTTTGATGATATACTAATCTATAGCAAGTCTTGGAAGGATCATGGCCAACATGTTTGACATGGTGCTCAAACTATTGGAGGAGAAACAATTATATGCAAAAATGTCCAAATGTTTCTTTGGAGTACAAGAGGTGGAATATCTGGGTCATATTGTATCTCATGAAGGTGTTACAGTAGACCCTAGAAAAATTAAAACCATTAATGAATGGAAAATCCCCACATCCATAAAGCATCTACGAGGATTTCTCGGGTTGACAGGGTATTATTGCAAGTTTGTTAAGAATTATGGGAGAATATCACCACCTCTTACAACATTATTGAAGAAAGATGCATTCTCATGGACTCTAGAAGCAACAAAGGCCTTTGAACATCTTCGAAAGGCAATGTACCAAGCACCAGTCTTAGCTACACCGGACTTCACAAAAACCTTTATTGTGGAATGTGATGCCTCAGGAAATGGAATTGGTGTTGTTTTAATGCAAGAACAAAGACCCATTGCTTCTGAAAGGCGTCTAATCGAAGGAAAGTATTTACACAAAGCTATTTATGAGAAGGAAATGCTGGCATTACTACATGCACTTAAGAAATGGCGACCCTACCTAATGGGAAGTAACTTCAAGGTAAAAAGAGATCATGATAGTCTTAAATACTTTTTTGAACAAAGATTATCTTCAAAAGAGCAGCAAAAATGGGTCACAAAGATGTTGGGCTATGACTTTGAAATCATCTACAAAAAAGGGAAGCAAAATTTTGTGCAGATGCACTCTCAAGAAAGGATGAGGATGTGGAAGCATTTCTTTCCACCATTTCTATTATCCAACCAAATTGGATAAACGAAGCAAGGGATGAATGGAAGAATGAGGAGGAAGTGTGGGCACTCATTCAAAATATACAAAAAGATCCCAGTACATGTAATACATTTAGCTGGAAAAATGATTTGTTATGGTACAAGGATCAGTTATACCTATGTAAGAATTCCCAACTCAAACAAAAGATTCTTAGGGAATTGCACACCTCTCCTTTAGGAGGGCACTCAGGATTTCTAAAAACCTACCACAGGGTTAAGAAGGATTTTTTTTGGGATGGCCTTAAATCGTATATTCAAAAATTTGTGGCGAAATGTTTGGTTTGCCAACAAAATAAAGTTGAAACAATTAAGACCTCAGGACTATTACAACCCTTATCCATTCTAAGCCAACGTTGGGAGGAGGTTTCAATTGATTTTATCACAGGTTTACCCAAGTTCAAAGGAAAGAGTGTTATCATGGTGGTAGTTGAAATTCTTACCAAGTATGCACACTTTTGTGAATTATCTCATCCATTTAAAGCAAGTGCAGTTTCTACTGCATTTATGGAAACAATTCAAAAGCTACATGGAAACCCAAAGATTATTGTAAGAGACAGAGATCCCATTTTCACTAGAAATTTTTGGACAGAATTATTTTCTTGTCTTGGGACTCATTTAGCTCATAGATCATCTTATCATCCTCAATATGATGAGAAAAATGATATAGTAAACAAAATTTTGGAAGGATATCTTTGTTGCTTTGTATCTAATAAACAGACACAATGGGTCAAATGGTTGCCTCTGGCTGAATGGTGGTATAACACTTCCTTCCATACTGCAAGAAAAATGACCCCATTTATGGCACTTTATGGATATAATCCACCATCCATCACATCATATTTAAGAGAAAATTCTAAGGTTCAAGCAGAGGAAGATCACATCAAGAATCAACAACAAGTTCTCCAACTCTTAAAGGATAACCTTACCTTGGCACAAAATAGAATGAAATAGCAGGTGGATCAACATCGTAGTGAAAGAAGTTTTAGTGTAGGTGACTGGGTATTCCTACGGCTACAACCATATAAACAAATGTCCCTTAAGCAAGCTAAGAAAGATAATAAATTGTCACCAAAGTATTATGGTCCGTACAAGGTGTTGCAAAAGAGAGGTACCGTGGCATACAAATTGGAACTTCCTGCAGCTTCCTGAGTGCACTCAATTTTCCATGTTTCATGCTTAAAGAAGGTTATAGGTGACAAGATTCCAGTTCAAAAACTATTGCCAGAACTTGATAAGGAAGTAAAAATCATATTGGAACCTAAAGCAGTCAAAGAAACAAGAACTCGATAGCTACAAAATTGATCGATTTCAAAGTATCTCATCTAGTGGAAGAACTTACCCATTGAAGATTCCAAATGGGAGGATGAGAATTTTATACATAAGCACCCAGAACTACTCAAGCATTGAGGACAACACTTTTTTGAAGGAGAGGGGCATGTTAGGTCCCTATAATACTAGTGATTCCCCCATTACTATTGTCATTGTATCCCTTATTGTTATTGTTGTGCCCCTATTGTCCCCATATTATTATTATTGTGCCCTATAGAATACCACTATTGTTATTTTTGTGCCTTTATATTATTATTGTTAGGTCGGCTTGGTTATATTGTGTCCCCTTATACTCCTATATATAGAAAGGAGGTTTTGTCATTTGAATCATCCAAGAATTGTTCATTTTTGTGATGTAAAGGAGGTTGCCCCCTCGAAGAGGCTGAATTCTAAGGCGTTGATCTATATTTTTATCTTTTTGTGAGCTGGTTTCCCAACAGGCCACTAAACATTTATTAACTCTTCAACTCTCTTGTTTTGGTATTTAAAACATAACTATTCCACACATTTTACTGCTCTTAATCGTGCATTGCAGTCTCTAAAGGTATACAATATAGCGTTACCAGATGCATCAAGCGAAATATGATTGCCGATATCATAATATCGCATTTCGCAAGTTGCTAACGGTTGTTCTAATGGCATGGTTAAGTTTTTTGCAAACTATGAAAAGTGTGAAATGTGATTGCAAAATGACAAGGTGATGTTATCACAGTGGGAGACCTGATGGCATATCACAATTTTCTGAAGGTGTTTTAAAATAGTAATTGCGGAAAAGTTCAATTTGCGATTTATGATGTGGATTTCATTCTTAGTTTGTTTTGCAAGGTTTTGCTAGATATTTTCTTAGAGTTAGGTATTACTATCCTAAGCCCAAAAATTCAAAAGGGTCCCCATTTATAACTCTAACCTTAGCTATTGTTCTCTATAAATGGGGCAGGTTTTTTTGTAGTACAACACTTCCATAGACCCCTCAGGTTTTTTTCTTTGTCAAACTCTTTAAGAAGAACATCCATTGAAACAAACGACTCCAACTAATTCAACATCATCTACTAGGTGAATTAGAAGATGAACATGCAAGTTCATTAAACTCATTAGTAGTTCCTTCTCAAACATACAAACAATCTTAGTTATCCCTTGATGCCATCATAGAATGCTAGCCATATTAATCTTCTTTGATGTGATCTAACATACAAATGTAGAAGATTTAGATATGTGACATCACAGGTCTTATGGGAAGGCATGGTTCAAACACCCACGCACGAGCAGAGGATAATGACACTACGGAGTAAATAGTACATTATACAAAAATTAATTTTAAAATATCCCATTACATAAAAAAAAAAAAAAAAAAAAAAACATGTCTTTGACATACGTTCTCTTAGAATGTTCAAATGGTAATGTGATTTCAACCTCGACAAATGGTCTTCCAAATTGAAGGAGCATCATAATGAAGACCCATATAAATAAGGCACCCTTACAGTCATTATAACTTCCTTTTCCAAAGAAATATCAACTTTATTTAAAATCCATGGGACAACAACTTCTTTGAAAGACCAAGAGGAACCAACCTCTCCTCTACTTTCTTGTATTGGGCAATGTTTCTTTCTAATTTTTGAAGAAACAATATCTCTCCTAACATCTAATGTGTTACTTTATTTTGATGATATGTTCCTCCATAAAGTAGATGGAACATTTTTAAATATGTGCATGGGATCTAGTAAGTGAGCAATCTTAATATGCTCCCAATATGGGATCTCATAAAATATATATTTCATTTTCATCCCAATGCTTAATTTCTCCACATAGGTGTCGAATAATTCTAGATCATTAAACATAGGCTCCCCATTTAAATGAAACATTTCTCAACACTCCTCATCCTTCTCTCTGTCAAACGCTCTAAGATATTTAGCTGGTGTAATTATTTCATACCTTTGGGTCCTCTTTGGTTTACCATTGAAAGCAGATGTTTCTCTTCTGTAAGGGTGTTCTTTTGGGAGGCATACCTTGGAGTAGTCATACATTCGTTTTCATAGGTGGTTGGACCACATATCCTTGAGAGAAGGTCCACAACATCTACATCCATGATACCCTTTTGTTACAAGACCTACAAACTTATTGTATACAGGCTAACACGTTAGCGACCATAAAGATTTGAACAATTGCAATGAATTAAATTAATATGTGAAACAATATTGTTAATAAAAAATCAATAAGAATGTAATTTACCATAGGAAACTCCTAAGCTTGGATAATCATGTATGGTGTAAGAGAATATGCCATGCAACATACAAATCCTCTCTATTACAATGGGCCTTGATACATCGTACACATGTATCCCTTCCCATAATTGCTTCAATTTATCTACCAATGGTTGTAAGTAGACATCCATATTCTTCACGTGTCTTCTACCCGGGACTATGAGAGTCAACATAAGATGTTTATTCTTCATGCAGACAACCATGGGGGGATATTTTTATTGATCACTACTACAGGCCAAACAGAATAATTGTCATTTTGGAGGGAATATGGGTTGACACCATCCATTGTTATGTTTAATCGTGGACTTCGTACTTCATCCTTGAATTTCTCAGGTCATGTATCCTCTATATTCTTCATGGCTATTGAATATGTTGGGATTTAGATGACTCCTAACTCACTTTTCCATGAGGCATGCAATCCATGCAACATATATAATTCTTTGCAATGAAAGAGCCTTTGAATCCTTGGGATTATAAGCATGTGCTTGAATATCTTAGGAGGAGGACCATGTGATTTACCCTTTTTTTAAACTACGGTATGTGTCATGCCCACATTTAAGACATATATATTTATTTTCATGTTCTCCTCTATATAGAATACAATCATTCAAACATGCATGATATGATCTGTACTCAACACCCAACATTTTCAACAACTGCTTTTCTTTTTTGCAGCTACTCCGAAAGACATTATAACTTGGAGGAACCTTATCATTGAATATCCTGCATTTGGTTGGGAATATAATTGTACAATGTCAATATTTAACACTCATAAAATTTACCATTTTTAATTTTGATTGTGTGACAAAATATAAACAACTTAATCAATCATGGGGGTCAATTACTTCATTATTGTTGCGAAACATGCATTAGACATGGCAATTTTTTTTTCACATTGTAAAATAACATTCTTGTGCCTAGTTGAGTAGACTTTGACTTGCCACTAGGTCCAAAGAGAGGGGTGGTGGAAGAAAATTTCAAGCTTTCGAATAAGGTATCAGTGATATGAGCATCATCCCCTAGCTCATCATTTTGGAATGTACATAACAACATTGCCTCCATGGAAATTTTACCCCATAAGTAGTCATGCATACCAACCTCTATTTGATTGTCTCCATGCCCAACTTGTGATACAGAACTACTATTGCTATAGTCATTCCTAATTGGTGAATCTAGACGTAGTGGGAATCAGAGGTGGTTGATTCAACCATTCTTTGTATGTTTCCTCTCTGAATATTTCTTTTAATACAACCTTCTCCCTAATTGACATTATAGTGTGCTGTAACGAAACATGGTAGGTGGGTCATTCATCAGCACTATAACCCTAATTTCACAAGATAGTCATTAGTACAATATCAATGATATTAGTAAACATGCCAATACAATTGGTTTACTGAAATTGCACTATAACAAACGATTATTACCATTGTTGATCCAAATTGTAGTTGGAAGATGCCATCTTCCAATTGGAAGGTTGAAGAGGTTGTCCATTTTCATCTACCAACTCCTTACGATATGTTTCTCCTGATAAGAGCTTCCAACGCTTTTGAAATTGAGGAATATTTTCTACATTTGAACTTGATTCTAAATCAGGATCTTAAAAATTTGGATACATGTTTATTCAAATTGACATGGATTTTAAAAAATAAAATCAATTATATAATCAAAATATAAATAAAATCTAAACTTACTAGAGATGGAAAGGGAGAACTCCGTGAAGGAATTTGATCAACAATATGGAACAAGTTGGAATTTGAAGAATTGGCCATTTGATATTATTGATATTTTTTCCATGCATTTGAGAAAAATTAGAAATAAAATTATGTGCTCATATCTAAAATTAATCTCGAGAACCATATAACCATGATCCAAATTTTAATATAGTTTCAAAACATTTTTCAATAATTAGGTGACTTTAAGTGGAAAATGTATTCTATGGACTACTTTAATTCATGTGGATGCATTGTAAAGGATAAATTGATATTAATATACCATTTTATGTGAAATTAAAATTTTAGACAACTTTTAAACCCAACTATTACACTTTTCAGAAAAAATTGCACTGATGCATTTAAAAAATTAACAACACTAGGGCGTTCAAATAAGACCCGCACTAGTTTCTGGCATTTAGGAATTATTTTTTGACCATATCGGTGTTCTTCTACAAAAATTCATAGATGCATTTAAAAAAATAGCACCACTACGCACTAGTGTCTGCACTTTAGAAAATAAAAATGAATTCAACATGCTCGATGCTCTTATAACAATTAGAGAACCAATGCTTTTAAATAGAAACTACATTGTTGCGTTAAAAAATGTAATCACACCATTTTGCAATTTCAAAAAAAAAAAATGTATGATGTCGTTGCGTTGCAAAAATTTGGGGCCTCGACAATGCCACTGCGATTTTTTTATAAAGGCATTGGTACAATTGACTATCAAACACACAGATGTGTGGAGAAATTGAAAAAAGAATGATTTGTTTTTATTTTTTAAAATTAAAAATGAGCAGCAATTGATTTTTCAAAATCTAATTTCATAAAGTCTTTTAAATAGTAAAAATTTATTCACCATTTCATTATTTTAGCTACAAGTTTAAGAGAGTGATTTGCAAGAGAGACATGGGAGGAGCATTGTGTAGCAACATAATACTTTGGAACAACAGAACTATTCAGATGATCATAAGCTGAAAGGTATGGTGATTCACTCAAAAACCTGCATAGTAAAAAATTTAGATTTTTTTTTTTATTTTACTAATAAAAAAATGACAATTTATTTTAGGGTTTAATTACAAGAAATATCATTTGCCAGAGAGACATACTGGGAGCACTATGGAGTTGCAAAATATTTTAGATCAGCTGAAAGATCAGAAGTTGAAAGATATGGTAATTCATTGAAAACCCTGTATAGCAAAAATCTTAAACTTTACTATTAAAATATTTTACAATTTTTGTTAGATTTAATCACAATTTAAAAAAAAAATTGAAAACCCTGTATAATAGAAAAAATGCGATAGGTTTTACTAGTAAATGTTTTTACAATCTTCTATCATATTTAAATTTACTTAAAGTTTAGAGAAAAACAAAAAAAATCAACAGTCACCTTAAACCCTTTCTTCTTACTGCAAAATTTCACCTTAGGTTTTAACTTTCTCTACCACTTCAGAATTAGGGTTTTTGAATTTAGGCATTTTAGATTTAATGGTACTATTTACTTACTATATATAGGGCATTTGACATGTAAAGTAGGGGAATCACTTATTGAATTAGATCCAAACAGTGTCGACTCTCTCCATTTTTTTTTTAAATAGCTATATGTTCCATGGTGCACCCTCTATAATATAACGCACTGGTGCTCCCTATGTAATACAACATGCCGGTATATTATAACACTTTTGATTTTTCCCAGTCTATTCATCTTTTCTCCTGGTGTAATATAATGCACCGATGCACCTCTTCCAAATAACATTGTTAAGTCATTGTGGTGTGTTTAGCCTTACAAAATTGGACCATCACAATTTAAAAATATTTTAAAAAATTAATTTTCCAGGATGGTGTTGAACAATTAAATGTTTGTTGCATTTAATGTTATGAATGCACTAGTGCGTTGATTTAGATAAACACATCAGTTACTAGAGCTGTTTTTGGTCGAAAATTATTTGATTTATTTGTAAAATATATTTAATGGCTTCTATATTGAATGGTACAGGTTGCATATTGATAAAAAAAATTCATAAGGTCTCAAGTAACAAAAATATTGATTAACACAATGATGGAACATCAAAAAAATTAGAGAAGGCAAGTTCTTTGTAGATTCTTTACAAAAATAATATGTTTTAACTATATGTAAGTTTAACTAATATGTATTGGTTATTGTGTGTTATGCAGAGCCACAAAATGAATAAGTTTGATAAGATTATTTCTAATTTAGGTGTAGAAGAGTGTAATAACTTGATAGAAAAATTACAGAATGATGAATCACATGAATGAAAAAATATTATTCAATATGTTTTTTTTTTAATTTTCATTAATAATATACTTAAGAATATTAAATAACATGTTTCAAACAATGTGTTAATTTATATATGTTTAATTTTCTATAGGGAGCAACAACAAAAGAAAATATCAATTTTGTTCTAAGATAAGACAAATTATAGAACATGTAAATGATAATGAATTGGTCCTTAGGTCATCTGGAGTGGTTCTAGAGGTTTATGAAATGGGGACAATGTTTTATAGAACTATGAGGGATCGAGTGGAACAAACGTATAGACATACTTTCTACTTACAGTACAAAAATAAATCAAATGATTCTAAGAATCAAATTATATCTAAACTACAAGAAGTGTTTCCAGAGCAATGGTTAATGAGATATGTCAGAGTTACAATAGAAAAAACATACATCAACAAAAAAGAGTCATTCAAAAGGTAATATTCCTAATTATATAAAATGATTTTATAGAATTATATGTATATATTACTACAAACCATTCGTTGATTAAGATTGATTTTGTTATACTTAATTTTCATATATTATTATTAAAAAAGTTTATTGATTTTTGTGGGAAGATTAAGAAAATCCCAAATGCTCAATGCGTTGATACATCAAACATTCTTGTAGGAATATTGAAAAAGTGTATAAGGATATGGTCAAAGAAATAGACATAATTGCATCAAAGAAGGAGTCGTCTCAACAACAACATGCTTCAAATGTATGTAATCATGATTTATTTTGTAAATATTAAAAATAAAAAAAAATACAATTAAATATTAATTTTCAAGTATTTTCTTGTAGAAAATAAGATGGGATGGAACTCATTCAACACATAAAAAAGGACGGCATGGAAGAAAATAGTTGATTTCAAATTTTGTGAATAATTTTTAGTATTTCCTTATAAGAACTGAGGGTTTCATTCTTGTATATTTTAATTTATTTTACAACAACCATCCTTGAATGTGTTCAAATAGGTGGTAACATACAAAGAAGAGTCATTAGAAGAATTGATTGACATTGTGTTAAATAAGGGTTGTGAGTATATTTTGGCATAAAAAATTAATTGTGGAATTTGTAGGTATCTATGTTGCTTTACTTCTTTGAGTTTATAATTAATAGAACAAAAAAATCATTTATTTAAAATCTATGAATTATAATGGGGTTTAAAACATGGAGGAAAGAAAGTTTGGAGCTACACTAGTAGGAGACTTGTTGCAACAAGGTATGAGACATGGTTTTTGAAACCATGTCCACAGTTTATGAGTCACTTCTTGCTATGGTACATTGTTATTCTATTTACATCGATGTATATTATTTATTTCAAATTTCATTATTCTCACCAATGTAGATACACTCATTACACTTTATTTTTACTTTTTCATATGGAACATGATCAAGAAGGCGAAAACAATTTATGTAATAAAAAAAACATTCCTCCAAATAACACAAGTCATGTAAATAACTCAATCAATAACAATTGTTCCAACAGAAAATAATGATCTATTTTGATATCAGTGAAACCTGTTGTATTTTTTGAAATCATTGTCTATGAAAATCAGATATTTTGTTTAATGCAATGGACATAGCGTCCCAATTGAAAACCAAGGGGTTACCAATAAAAGTATCATTTTGTATGAGAAAGAGACTCTTATTGATATATAATAAAATACATTTTAATTTATTCGATTGTGTTATGCAATGCCATTGTGAAATGTTACACCACTCATTAAATATATGGATGATTAAATATTATAATGAAGAGATGTGAAATATGATAATATAACAAATTAATCCAAACATCATATACAAATGCACTAATAAAAATATGATTTATATGAATATTGTTATAAGATATATATTGATTTTTTGATAAATAATAGATTTAAAAATTATAATAATTGCAATGTCACATGTTGATGTTTCCAAAAAAAGAGAAAATATCATTCACAACATTAATGCGTCTATAACATAAAAAATGCACTAGTGCATTATTCTATATAAAAGCATCATGACGACATATATTTGCATGACTAGTGCCTTTTAAGGAGATGACAACACAAGGGCTTTTATTTCTTCAAAGATTAACACGGTAGTGCATTGTATTTATTAACGCACGAGTGCATTCACTAGTAGAAAATGATGAAATTAGTGACCAGGTAACTAAAAACGTTAGTCACCACAACTTTTCCAAGTGAAATACTACTAGAAATGAGCAATCTTAAGTGACCCAACTAAAAACGACTAACATAAACAACTAATTTAGTCTCGGGTTGAAATATACGACTAGATAATAAGTAATGCGACTAAAAATTACTAGCATGAATGACTAATTTAGTTTAGGAACAAAAATACGACTATTTAAAAGTACTACAAGAATACAAATTAGTCATTTTAATTGTGTCACTTCAAGAATCTGAACTTACAAGTGATAAGGGATTCAAAGGCTGTAATTTTTTCCTCATGGGATTTGTCCCACTTCAGGACTAAGTCACCCACATTGAAGCTAGTCTTCCCTGCAGAATTTCTATCGAACCATATCTTGATATGATTCTGATGGAGTGAAAATTCTCTTTTTCTTTCAACCTTTCTTCATGTTACTTGTGTAAAGTGTCCATCCTAGGCTGAACTAAGAGACACAACTTGCCATGGGATTCTTGGGACAACTGGAGAACAAGAAAGTAGATATTTTCCAAGAGGATGACTTCCTTTCCATACACCAAGAAGTAATGGGAAGTATTCAGGAAAAGTTTAGGTGTGACTCAGGCGGCCCATAAAGCATTCACCAAAGCGGAGTGGTAGTTTTGTTGCTCAGAGAAACTGGTACTTTTGATGATAGGAATGAGGTTCTTATTTGTCGATTCGGTAAGACCATTCCCCTGTGGATAATAGTTAGAGGAATGCTTCAAAACAATGTCATTTTTGAATGTAAAATCATAAAGATTTAATGAAGAAAAGTATATTGCATTTTCAAAAATAAGTGACATAGGAACGCCAAACCTGGTAATGATATTCTATTGCAGAAATCTAATGACGTCTCTGATAATTCACTTATTTCAAT
Source organism: Pinus tabuliformis (assembly GCA_031772625.1). Classification (NCBI taxonomy): domain Eukaryota; kingdom Viridiplantae; phylum Streptophyta; class Pinopsida; order Pinales; family Pinaceae; genus Pinus; species Pinus tabuliformis. Next base: position 770,015,468 of record CM062808.1, on the reverse strand, counting down.
GGAATTGTATCTATCCACTGCGTAAAATAATCTGTAGCGGTCAAAATAGAGTGATGTTTCATTGATGAATGAGGGAAAATTTCCCCTATTATATCCAAGCCCCACTGTTGGAATGGTTCTTCCATTGCGACATGCTACAATGGGGCTACTGAATTCCAATTTCTATCAGTGCACCTTTGACAGACCGGACACTTTTGTGCATAGGCATGAGCATCATTAAATAATGTAGGTCAGTAGACACTGTCCCCCATGACCTTGTGTTATGTAGTGTTACTAGCGAAGTGTCCCTTGGCTGGTTGGTTAGGGAGATAGCGTAAAACCTTATTTGAATATTGTGCCTCGAGACACCTGATAAATATCCCATTACGATGCTTTTGGTATAGCACCCCATGCACCAACTGGTATAGTAATTCTTTGAGTTGAAGTGCCATCTTCTTCCACATAGAAAAATGAGAGGGTACAGTGCCATGCTCAAGGTACCAATGCACATCTCTGTACCAAGATTTTCTATTGGAAGTGGGAGAGGCTTTCTCAACATTGTACATTTCGATTTCTTTCTCCCAGCCCATGAGCTCTTATTCTTCCTCTTTTGCATTAACCACTTCCGCTGCTAGCTTACAAAGACCATGACCTTTCATGATGTGAACCGGTTTGATGTCAAGATCATATTCATGTAATCCAGTCATCTAGTTTTCCCTTCTCTCACCTAAATCCTGCTGAAGAAGTAGTTATTTGAGTGTTGGGTGTGGAACATTAAAGATGATATAATGGTATTTCAAGAAGTAGGGTATGAAATTATTCACCACCTTGTATACTACATTATCTTTCTTTTCCATAGTAGGATAATTGAGCTCTTGTCCTTTGCAACTATTAGTTTTCACTTCTATCCCATCAAGGAAGTACATTTTGTCAATGAATGGCTATAGAACATGGACCCTATGAGCCAATCATTCATGTCGTTGATGCAGTTCCACACGACACAAAAATTTGATAGTCTATCATAGTAAGACACTTTATAATGGTTTTCATAGATGCCCAACCTATAACAATGAGTTTCATTTTATTTCCAAAACCTGTAGGAAATAAAAGGATTATATTCAAGCCTATTTTGGCATGATGCACTCACATGCTTATATAAGTGTTGAGAATCATACTTTTGTCACACTTTGTTTGATCCTCTTCTTAAATCATCACCTCAAAGGAATGCTTCAATTATATCTGTGAGGTGTGATATTGATATCCTTCTACCAATTACCAAAGACATATCTGCGCTGATAGGAATTTTCTCTACATGGTTTGGGTGAGAAGACACTATTCACCTAGCCAATTAGAGACCTTCATTTTCATCCTTTGGCTAACTAAAATTTGATAGGTGGACCAATTAAAAACTATCGGGTGGAATTGAAAATTTGCATCCCATTCTCCCTGTGATTTACCACGTGATCGAGTTTTGTTAAGCGTAGAACATCCCAATCATGTTTTTTGTATCCAAGCGGGCACTAAAGCAACATAAGGTTCTTATTTACACAAAGTACGCTAAAATCAATCACCCTGCTAGATTCAATCGTTCATGGATTTATTCGCATATAATACCCTTACCCGTGATCCGCTGGGGCATGACAATGTTTTCAATATTTGTAAAAGCTTCAATTTACCTGACCTCCAAAAAAAACCTCTTTAAGTTCTCCTAATTTTTTGATCGTTTGTATAAGAGACTATTTTGAAGCTCTTCTGCTTCCCTGGTCCTTTGAGGCAAGAATAATAGGGTGCAAGAAAGGTCACAATCTAGTGACTTACCTCCTCCTCCAATTCAACAACATCGACACCATCTGTATTAGCTCCACCAAATATGGTCATACATATTTTAACACAGAAATATGGTCTTATAGTCATGGTTATAGTCATTATCAAGTTGGAAATGCAAAATAATTCATCACACTGATCTAACAATATCAAGCAAGCAAGCAAATCTCAGTAGTGGAAGAACAATGACAACGAAGGATTTTGCAACAGACAAATCCACGGCTCCTTTCCCATTGAAGAAGGCTAATCTCAATGATCGAAATGCCATCAAGCATCTCCTTGATGAAATGACTTCCAAGTTACTATTTAGTCGAGGGTATTTAGAGAATGTGGCATTGAGTAATGTAAAAATGGTGATAGGTGTCATCATCATCGACATTGCCATGGCAGCTTAGTCTTATCCCAAGAAGTTCCTAATTTTTTTTTTTCTTATTCGTTGCATTATATTGTATGTTATCTTCAATGGGTTGTTGCAATAACTTTATAGTTTATACAAAGGAGAAGATCATTATTCTCTTCACATATCCTCCCCTAAATCATTTAGTAGCACAAGTTTGGCAGTTTCTTCAAATCTTGTCTTTTTTCTAACTTGCACATATTATGTATATCTAGTACTGACCCCAAATCTATTGCGACCAATTGACCTGTCGAGTTTACCAAGAGTGTTACTAGGTGGTTTACTAAAGATGGAGTTTTGGTTGAGACTCTTTTTTGGAATGATGTGGATAAGCTAATGGATGATTATGGGAATGAGTCTCGAAATGAAAAGTAATTCCAAACAAAAAATTGTTGGTTATTAGTATTAGAAATTTACTGAATTCAACAATGTGTGTTACTACAAGATTGTGATGGATCGTTTCTATTAAACTCTATGAAAAATAATGTGGCAAAAAAATACGCAATTCCCAATTTCTCCCTTCATGGATTTGATGTCATACACGATGCCAAAGCTTAATTATAGAAAATATGTATAGGAGTCTTGGTGTCTTGTGCCGACATTCTCTCAAGTGACACTTGAGATGCAAATGGGAAGTTTCTAAAATGGGAAAATGTGTAATTATTAGTGGATGGGAAGGAACCTAAAGAAATTCCATAAAATATAAAATAAAAATAAGGCCTTAGAAATGAAATTTTCACCATTGACATTAACGAGTGTGTATTTATATAAGCTGGGGCTAGATGATGTCCTTCATTTATGTGTTACAGAATGTCAAAGGAAATGGATAATGAATGAAGCACATGCATGGTTGGCATGATGACACTATGTAGTGAATAAAATGACCCAAGATATTCTCTTCACGATGGTGTTTGGTGGCCAAAATTACACTCTGACTATCAAAACTATGTAGGTAAATGCCACATTTGCTAGTGAATGGGTTCAACATTATGGGGCATTGGCATGCCTTAAAATTTGATAAAACCTTTTGAAATATTGGAAATCAATTTTGTTGAACCATTCACACAATGAGCAAAAGGGAGAAAATAAAAATACATAATCATTATTGTCAAATAGCTTAGTAAATGAGCAAAAGCTAAAATAGCAAAATTGTGTACCAAACAAAAAGTTCTAAGAAATTTATTTATGAAACCATAGTCACAAGATTTCGTTTTATCTTTACCATTATTAGTGATCAAGGAACACATTTTGTTATCGAAAGGATCAAAGTATAGTGGAGGAAGTATTTGATTGACCATAATTTTTTTAAAGCTTATTATCCACAAACTAATGAAGTGGTTGAGTCATTCAACAAAGCATTGCATAGCCAAATAATGAAGATATGTGTAATTTACTAAGATAACTAGGATGATAAATGAAAGAAATAGTACATGTGTATAGAATAGCATACTAAATAGAAATTGGTCATACTCCTTTCAAGTTAGTGTATGGCCAAGAAATAATAGTTTCCCTGAAATTTTATACTACTGTCGTGAAGGTATATTTTGTCCATAGATAAAATATTGACATAGATAAGAAACAACAAGTTCACTAGATAAAACAATTGAAGGAAAAGCACATTTCGTCATCAAGAAATCAACTTATGATAGTAAAAGGAATGACAAAATTAGCATATTAAAAAGAAAGATATCAAGCAAGGTCATTTGGTGTTTCTATAGGACAACAAAATAAAAGGAAATCCTTGAACGTTAGGCAAGCCGGTGTTATTTTGATTAAATATAGAAAACAAAAACATCAATATCATCTTGGTTATGTGAGCAAGCAAGAGGAATTTTGTATGCACGAATTTCATGGATGAGTCATGAGAAGGATTTGGTGCACTTTATTACTTAAGTGGGTGTGCTGGTTAGTATATGAGTATTTAAACAGGCACACGGTCCACATGGATGAGTTGAAATTTTTGGGTGGCATGCATAGTGAATGTAACAAGCCCAACATATCATAGTTGTGTGCAACTCATAGGCTGCATGGCATTGATGCATTTCCAAAGGGTTTAGATTGTTTTTGTTGACCTGAGTGCATGGAAAAGGAATGAACACAACATATCATAGGTACACTAGAATGGTAAAAGCACACAATGGAAATTTGGCTCAATACATATCACAAGATATTGAGCAAGTGCACACATTTTCAAGATGTTGGATGGGGAACCCCACACAAAATTTGGTTCCTCATTAAGAGGCATGATGAAATGGCTTGATCTCAGCTTGAAAAAAGAGACATTACCAATAATAAATAAGGGGGAGTGCACCTATAAATATGCCACATGATGAGTTGGAGAAAGGAGAAAACCACATGCAAAAAACAAGTAAGAGTAAGTCACAAAGACTAAGTTAACAAGAGCAAAGGAAAGCCATAACATGATAGATTATTTCCTTACACATTCCTATCTCCTCCTATTGGCATTCCTTTGCACCTCATGGTGCAATTGCTAGTTTATATCCTAGTTAGATTTATATTTTCCCTCATTCTTCTCATTTCCTTTTGTTATATGTATGTGTGGATATGTGAATACCTTTGTTATATTTTCTAGGATGATAAAGAAATTGTAGGTGAGTAAGGAGGCCTAACCTTCTAATTTGTTTTCATATTGTTTGATCTCTTTTAGCGTATTCTAATAACATTTCTCATCATTGATGTAACATAATCATGGTCTCTTGTGCTCCTAAGAGGTTAATCATTCTTCATTCTATTACATTAACTTGAACACTAAACACAATAAACAATATCCTTCAAATGCATGAACATTAAACAATATCAGAAATATAGTCCATCCAAGGGAAACTTTGATTTTCTTGATAAATATTAAAAATACTTTTAATTTGAAAACACAAACTAAACCGATTTTTAATTAATTAAATATTTTCATTTTAAAATATAAAAAATGGATTAATTATTGAAAATCCAAATATTTAAGAAAAAATGAAAATTAAATTCCCACCCCAAAACAAAGAAAAAATAAATATTTTTAATTTTATAATATAAAAAATGTATTAATTATTGAAAATCTAAATATTCTAAAATAAAATAAAAATGGAAATTGGATTAATTATTGAAAATCCAAATATTCTAAAAAAATAAAATGAAAATTAAATTCTTGCCAAACAACATTTAACTAAACACAACCCAAAACAAATAAAAAATAAAAAATTTTAATTTTATAATAAAAAATATATATTAATTATTGAAAATATAAATATTCTAAAAAAAAAAATGAAATTTAAATTCTGGCCCAACAACTTTTAACTAAACCCAACCCAAAACAAAAAAAAAAAAAAATAGTGTTTTCCTTAAGAATTTAGGGAAATTTTGGCGCACTTAATAGAGATTTAAGCCTACAAGATGGGCTTATAAAAACCCCTTTTCTTTTTATGTTTAGATCTTTTGGGACAAGTTGGAGGAGGACCGACTTTGCCTCAAGTGCGCTACAATGGATACAATATGCTAGGTATCACCAAGTATTTGAAGTTCACCTCAAAAATCTTGACAAATGTGTTTGAGAATGTGTTTCTAGTTTTGGGTTTAATCTGAAGTCCAACGTCAGAGAAAATATCGTGTGGAAAAAAAACAAAGGGGAGGAATACTGCAACATTGAAAAAGGAGGATAGTTTTTGCTCTACACAACATTACTCTGAAACCACATGTTACCCATATAGTTGTAACAAGATAAGAAGAAATATAATAGTAGACCCAAATATATTATGAAGCGAGGCTATTCAGAGCAAGCTTGGAGGAAGATTTTACACATATAGAAATTTCCACAGTGCCCTAGCCAAGGAGTTTTCTTGGTAGAGGTAAAGCAGACTGCGAAAGAAGATTCCATATTTTTATCCAATGCCAAAACCGATAATAAATTTATGGCCTAGCACTCTGGAAAAAGACCTTCTGAGACATATATTTCTCTCTTTACATCCACTACTTCTTTTAGCTATAGAAAGGTCAGGGACATTACAACGAATTGGGGCTTATTTTCTGAGCATAAAATGGATTTTTTGAGTTAGTATGACAGCTTCTACACCAATACCTCCAGTCATATAGATCATGTCTGCACAAATGTTGTCTCAAAAGAACTTGTTCTTCTACACCAATTGTCAAAGAAATGGGAAAGATTTTGGCCATGCTCAATTATTTGACTGCATAATGAAATATATAAATAATTGAGGAAGAAAGACATGTCTCTCTTTGAAATGCGAGAACTTCATTCTTCCCAATTATAACATCCTAGCCCACTAACAATATATTCACTGTTGAAAGCCTAGAAAATCTATGCCTCTTCCTCCCCTCCCTTTAGGGCTTGCTTGCTTGCCTTAACTTCTTGCGTGCATCCTTTCTTTTTTTCATGGTGTCGAGTGGTTTTCATGCCTTGCCCAATGTGGACAAGCAATAAATACCTTCACCTGAATGGATGGCTTCGCTCATGCCATGTAAGTGAAGTTTATTACCTATCTTCCAGGATACCAAGCGAGCTTGGAGATCAAGATTGAGTTTCACTTGAAGAACCCAAAGCTGATGAACCCAAGCTACTCCCTCCACCTATGCACTAATCGATGTAAACGGTCTGAATCAGTTAGTTGTCCTAGGGTTTATACCTGTTATGGAGGCATACTGGGTCTTTGCAGACCATAAGCTTTAGACTCAAATAGGAGGCAAGAGTTTTCATGAATATGTCCATCTCTTTCACTCTCTTAAATCCAACTCATTGTTATATTTCTACTCTCTACTCTCTCTTCAGCCAAATCAAGGAGGTGCAACTAAAAGAGTTGGAACGGTTGCGATGATGTAAATAAGTCATCTACTGGTGGTTGATAAGGAAAGGATTACTAGAGGAATAGGTCTCTAATGACATATTGGAAAAATATCCATGCATTGAATAGCTTAGCACTAATTGGAATAGTAGATCTGAGCCCTGCTACTCCTACTGGAGCTTTGTTGAAATGTAAAGGTATTTTATTTTTTCTAAGTCTTTAAATTTCTCTGCTTTTTTGGAAGATTAAATAGTAAAAATATACTTTAGCTCATAATTCTTCAATGGATCACTCATAAATGATATAGGAAAATTCATGGCCAACACATTTCTTCACAAAAATGACATCTAGAATGTCGTGAGAATTGAAAGTGTAAATCCCAAAGTCTCCATTCAAAGTTGGATTACCTAAAATAGGTGCAAATGAAGTAGCTTTATGAATGCTTCTAAAATATTATACATATTCTTCCATTCGCTCAAATTATTTTCCCTCCTTCAAAAGTGAATCAATCGGCTCTGCACTACTAGTGAACTCACGTATGAATCTCTTCACAAAATTGATTTTTTCAAAGAATGATTGAGCTCTGTTTTTGTTCACAGGTGACCAGAACTCCTTAACCTCACTTTCTCTCTCTGGATCAATGCATAACCATCCTTGGAGCGATAAATCTGAGCAGCTTGGTTTCCATGACCCAAATATTATTTTCCTTAGTTTCAACGAAATATCAAATTGTCGACATCGATTAAATATCTATCTGAAATGAAAAAAAATCCAATAATTCAGTTAAATGTATAATGTGCTAGGGTAATTCTTCCCTAGGGTTTTCTATAGCAATTAACTTTCTTTCTCTACTATAGTAGCTAAGTTTAATACAATCATTAATCTTTCTTTTCCTCTTTTACTGATACATAAAATAAGGTGTCATTTAGTAGTTCAACTCCTTTGCAAAAACAAAAATACAATAATCTTAAGAGAACAATATATTTTTCAACAACATACAAACACATCAATGTAGTGTTATCAACACGCAATCCAATTCAACAACTATAGCTCCGCAATAGACAAAAACTATGAACCCACAAATAGCTCCAGGTCTAAATTCCACAAAATCAACTACCCTAACCTGAGATCATAGACTTTAAGTGAGTTATCTTCATTATAAGGTTTTGGACCTTATTCTACTTATGGTATCAGTTTTGAGCCTACTACAGTCTTGACCTCCTTCCTAATGTCGGACTTGAGCCACCACTTTATCTTCTCCTTCTATCAAACTTCAAATCTTCTGTTGTATGGTTCAAACTGCAGGACAAGCACTAAGCCATAGAAGGGTAACCTCGCTAGCTTTTCAAGTGCATTTTCTCTACAGACCAATTTTGGACAACCTCATGGGTTCTCATCGAACCACAAATCTGTGTTTCAAACTACAGAACTTGGGCGTTCAAGCCACATAATTTTGACTTCAAACTCCAGCTCCATGTGATTAATCCCAAAAAATCCAATTTCAAGCAACAAATCCATGAGTCTAAGCGAAAGAACCTGACTTCAAGCAATAACCACAAGTTTAAGCCACATAACCCAACATTCAGATCAATCTCTCATTAAATTAAGTTTTTAGTTTGATTCAAAGAGGAGATTTACTATAGAGCTTCTAGTTCTTAAAGGATATTAAAAACTAAATGTAAATATTTCCATATCACAAAACTATAACTTGGGAATTGTATACCTGCTAGTTTTTGTATTTTTTCAATAATTAACATCCCAAGATATAGTTACGTGGTATGTAAGTCTTGATATTTTTTGTTACATGGCATGGTAATGTTGTTAATTGAAGCAATATTGTATTTTTAGTACTTGATATCATTTTTGGAAATATGAGCGTCACAATTACATCTGTGCAACAATTCCAAACCTCTTAGAATGTAGAGTATGGGAAGAGAGTAGAATCTATAAACTGAAAGTAGATTTCATATGTGAGATTTATACAAAAGGTATTTCTTCTTGAAGGTTTTGTGATTTTAGAATCAATGCCTAAAATGATTAATGGATAATCCACATCAATAGTTCAATATCCAATTTTATTTCTCTATGGTTGTCATTGGTCCAAAAGTCATAAGCACTCAACATGGATGATGCCTAATATGCACCCACTTATAATTGAGCCTCGAGCTTAAAATACAATTATAAAAGAGAAAATCGGCTCCTAAGTATTTATTGTAGGTATGCCCACCTACATTTAGTTTTGAATTCAACCACTAGAATGTCTTTCTTTCAATTTGTAGTTTTTCCTAGGTTCGTGTATCTTACGGGGTTTCTTCGAAACTCTCGTGCTTTTTCAATCCTTGCTTTTATAATCTCTTATGATGTGTTGCAGAGACCATGTTTTTTTTCTTCTCTCGAATATAGAATCCTTTCATGGGGGCCAATTTGGACAGTGACTCTCGCCACCTATACTGCAATGATAAAAAATCTTAAGTGGCCAAGGAAATCCTCCAAAGCCATAGTTAGAATGTAGGTTCCTAATATATATGGGCTACATTTCAGCTCGAAGATTTTCTAGTTGAAAACTAACTCGAGAGGTCAAACAACTTTCATCATTATCATCCCCTTCTACGATCCTGGCCAGATATTCAAATATTGTAACTCTATTATTGGCTAGCAATGAGTTGACTGAATTTATTTAATTTTATTTTGTCAACTTTCTCTTTATATAATGAAATCTAGGTTCAAAAAATCTCATGCTTTAGACTTGCTCATCAATGGTAGATAATTTATAATCTAAGTATCATGTGTGAATCTGTGAAAGCATTAGACCGAAGATGTATTTGTTTGAGATGAGAAATGTGTGACACTAGCATACCCAAGATATCATGTAACTAATCGAGCATAAGTGATACAATGTTCACATTAAGGTGCATTTTCTGAATAATTTGTAATAATGGCCAAGAAGAAAATAGGAAAATACCCCAGGAGAATGCCCTTGGTTCCTGGAATCTATATCTGTTTCAAGATGAGAAACATGTATGACACTGGCATACCCAAGAGAGTATGTATTCAACCGAGCATGGGTGATAAAAATATTACATTAAGATACTTTTCCTCAATAACCTGCCATAATGGCCAAAGAAATTGACAAAGACCCCAGGAGCATGTGCTTGGTTGTTCGAATGTAAAATATTGGTCACAATTTTCATGCCCATGTAACACCAGGTGGCATAATTGATGTGAATTGACATGACATGCATTAATCATGGTTATTTGGGAAAACCACATTGAAATCATATGCAAATTGAAGTTATATTGGTTTGATAGCATATGAATCATTAAACCTAGGAAAAAAGTGAATAATGTAAAATAGTTTTCTGAGTCATCTGAAGACATTTTTATTTCGTGGTCTCATAGAACATTTGGCTTTGGCGAACTCAAGGTCATACATTCACTTATATGGATGCCCACAGGAACAACCAAAATTCATAGATAATACATACTCATCAAGGAACTCACAATTAATAATTATACAAGTGTTATGATAGAAGTCTTGTTAGTTTTGAGATGAAAAAATTAGTTGCTTTTGTATGTTGACTTTGGAAATTTGAATGGTCAGGGCTAGTGTTAAAGAAATTCCTCCTTACTCTTGTTTTTTTCTGAGACGGGTGCATTTTCGTGTTTTTCTTGATCATATAGTCTGAGAATCTTTTCATAAGATGAGCATGTGAGTAGTCAACTAATACGAAATCTTTCATTTGCTTTGTTGTGATGGTGCGAAAGAAGAAAGCTTTGTCCCACCTAATAACCATTATCAAAAATCAAGGGGCTCATAATGCATATGGTAAGATGATAGTTGCATTGGATATAATTGAGCAATATGTTCATTACATAGGATGTTTAACAATACATCATCATCAGAATCATATGAAGTCCAGCTTGTTTTTGGACATTGCTAAAAATGTATGTGGGAAAATTGTTGATAATGGGCATGATAGTAAGTTGAAATCATTAAGTACTTATGATGATTATCTTGGCATTTTAATCGTATATTACTTACATGTATGCAGGAGGAACAGAAAATAGCCATATTTGTATTTATCTTCCCAACTGACAAAGGGAATGTTGGCATTGCATCCTACCTCAATGTATTCCCTTCAATTTTCAGTGTATTATAGGAACTAAAGACAGATGGATAAAATGTAGAAGGTTTTCCAGATACTTCTGAAGCACTGATTGAAGACACAATTCATGCCAAAGAAGTTAAGTTCAACATCCCAAATCTTAATATTTCTTAGAAAATGAATGTGAGAGAGTACCAACAACTAACATCTTATGCTAAGGATTTGGAAGAAAATTGGGGCAAGCCTCTAGAGAACCTTCATTCTCATGGGGAGAACCTGCATGTATATGTAAAAAAAATTTGAAATGTTTTCATTGGAGTGTAACCAACTTTTATATATGAAGGCGATCAAATGAGGCTTATTTTCGCTAAGTCAGGAAGTCCACACCATGGATTTCTTGCTTATTACTCATTTTTGGATAAAATACTTAAGGTTGATGATGTCTTCCATTTTGAAACTCACAGACCCTTGGAATTTATGCCTAGCAAGCAAGTGGGTATGAGTGATGTTTGTTACCCAGAAAATTTTGTTACCTACATGAATTTGAAGAGAGTTCTTTGCCATTTTTCTTGTACAGTATATTTAGAATACCAAAGGACTTTGGTGGCAGGGTCTTTTTAGTTGCCGTCGTTAGTGTCAGTATCTGCATACTTCCATCAGGGATCAAAATTTTCTCTTTGCATTTTCATTTTAGGGGTCCCATACTGAATTTTTACGTTATTTCATTAGGTCATGTCAAACTGATCCACTAATGGTTGTCTTCTTTTTAGAAAACCTAATTTTTCCGTCATAGAGTATACTTGCTGACCATTCTTCATGTTGTCTTCAATCATGGTTTCATGGTCAATTTGCAATCATGCTTTCATTACGTCATAGGGCATGTTTTCATTATTCATTAGGTCTTAGGGTTTCATCACCAAGGTCAAGAGCATGATTTAAAAATGTAATAAAGGTCAACAAGGGTATGAGGACGATAAATAAGTCAAGCATGATGGCTTGTAGGTCATAGTCACTATATCATTAACTTTTAACCTAATGTAATTTCACCTCAAAAAAATGTTTTTGAGGTGAAAACAAAGTGTTTTGAGTTAATTTGTATTTGTTATGTAATTTTAAGTCACTATATGTAATAAATGATCCAAGCTACACCAGATCATCTCTCCTTGTTGCAAGACAAAGAAACACTGCAAAAATCAGTTCAAGTTGAGCATTATCCACCTGAAAGAGAAAAAGAAGAAAAGGCATAAAAACAGAGTTTTGAGAAAGGTCAAGAAACATTAGAAAGTGGGTTTTTGAAGTGAAAAATCAAAACCTACTCCTATTTAAGCTCTCACATTTCATTTTCAAGTTCGTTATTCTCATTTGGTAAGCAAGGAGTCCAAAAGTGAGAAGAAGAGGCAAGGTTGAGTGAGTTTTGGGCGAAGGAGAGTTGGCACTGCGCTTCTGGAGGGTGGCACTGTGTGTCTGGAGCAGTGGAGGAGTGGCATTGCGCATTGGCAAACTAGCGTCGCGCTTTCAAGAAGGCAGGGTTGGCGCTTCACATTGAGGCCCGGCACTACACGTCTAGGAATTTCAATGGTGTAATTTTATACTGTGTTGCGCTTCTATGGTGGCAGTGTGCGTCTGTGCGCCGACACTGTGCATTGAGCAGGAGGGCCAGAAAGCCCTCTAAACTCCAAGAAACTTCAAATTTTCCCTCTCCTACTTGCATAAAAGTAAGTGGTCCTCCATACTACATTTATTCGTTTGAAATTTAACTTCTAATCTAATTTTCCTATGGCAAGTGCCTAAACCCTAAAATTCTCCTTTTTTATGCCTAAAACCATAAACCTCATTGTTCCTCCTATCACCAATCACTACAACTCTAAAATCATTTTCTATCCCTATTTACCTATCCCCTTATCCCTTTATCCCTATTCCATATCATCCCTATCCCTTTATCCCTCTTCCCAAAGGGTAATTTCTCAAACAAACCAAGTTGTCTCTATCATTTTATGATTCCTACTACCTCATTGATTTTCTAGGCACAAGCTCATATCCCATCACCCCACTCCTAAGATACTTTCACACATTTCGTTCATACAACCTCAATCCTTGCAAAGATGGACAGAAAGGAGCGAGACTATGAGGAGGAGGAAAACACAGGCAGTGACACCTCAGCAGATAGAGCTAGGCGACAGAGAAAACCACACAAGGGAGGCAAGATTATCATAGAAGAAGCATCAAAACTTAGATAATTGCAGGCCCCTTAGTTGGCTGTCACATGTTTCAGATATCTCGCTTGCTATGAGTTCTGTGAGTAGGTAGAGAGAGTTCAATATCACCCTGAGCTCACTAGACTTTTTGTAGCTCAACTTCAGGACAACGAGGTGACTCTTGTTGGGGTAACATTCACAGTCTCACCCTCCATCATTTTAGATGCAACCAGGATTCCAAATGTAGGGGAGAAGTGGTATAAGGCCTAGGACCTGCATGAACACTACTACGAGCCTTATATCAAACCTCGATATAGAAATGAGGTGAAGAGACTTTTTCCTTTCAGATTTCTTGAAGACGATTATGTCCCCATGATGAAAATCATCATGAAGTATTTCACTTGTGAGAGTAGATTTTCAAGGTTGTACACCTATCACATCAGGCTCCCCATGCATTTTACCAGGGTGAGAATGTTAAACCTCCCTTATTTCTTGTTCAGGAATATGGAGAAGATGGCTCATTTTGTCCAGAAGAAGCTATACCCTTAGTAGATGAGTAGTCTTTATCACTATTCCCTGATCAAGATGATTGTGCTTCATCATCTTAGCCTCCTCAAAATCTCTTGGGAGACATTTATCACTCATGACATCTTCAAGCATCCTCAAATTCCTCCACAAATGTCTCAATATGCAGGGGGACCTTCTAGTAGTTCTCAGGTGAAAACAGATGAGGAGGCCCAAGAGATTAGAACTACTGAGGTGTCCAGGACCTTCATGACATATCATAGGGGCACATGTATATTGTTTGCAGCCAATAGGCAAGTGTTTTTTCCACAGGATGTGGAAGGGACCTTGCCTTCTTCATCAACCCATAGGCAAATGCTAGGTCCACAGGATGTGGAAGGGGCTTTGCCTTCTTCATCAGCATGGTAGGTAAAACTTTAACAACTACACAAAGGGAAGGAAAATATGCCGAAGGAGAGTTTTGATGATGAGGAGGAAAGATACTTTGACTTCACAGAGCATGATGAGCCAGAGCAGCATTATACTCACCATGGAGTGGAAATAATTGACTTAGAGGCTAACGATGAAGAAACAATAAAAGACATCATCATATAACGAAAGGAGGCTCAAGTACAAGCTCTGATGGACAATTTGGAGAGGGCCAAGTATGTTATCACATATTTGAAACAAGAAAACAAGCAGTTGAGTGACTAACAAGTCCTCATGGAGCTGGAACTGCACAAGGTAAAACGACAAAGTGGCAAAGAGGCACAAGTCACTTTGACTCCTATTGAGAAGGAGGTTGAAGATGATAGAGAGACTTGGCTTGAGAGAGTCAATTTTCACCTTGATAAGTTGTTGGAGAAGGCCAATAGAGATAATTAGAGGATCAGGCACACGGCCTACCATTATAGGACTCGAAGCAAGATTTGCAACATGAGGGTCAAGAAGATAAAGGCTAGGCTAAGGCGGACTTGGAAAGGAAAAAATGAGGAGGATAGGCTTAGGTTTCATGCTAAATCTTCCTTGCCTCATCAGGACACTTGATGACGGTGCTTTGTACCAATTTTGGGCAAGTTTGAAGCGATTTTTGTCCTTTGCAAATTTTGAAATTCTACACACAAGAAAACTACCTGGTGCTGTGCTTTTCCTAGGGGCACCCAATGGAGAAATGGTTTGAATTTGGATTTAGAGTGATAAGGAAATGCACCCAATGTATTTTCAATGTTTTTGGGGTGGAACTGGTCCACAAAAAGGTCAAAAAACACCCTAAAAATTACCTTTCTACCACGTTTTGGACACATAGAAGTAGTATTGGGAGAATCAAGTTTTGTGGGGCCAAATGAGCTTCAAATTCAAATGTTATAGATGTTTTAGAAATTAGACTTGAATATATTTGTAATGAGATATCATGAGCTCAATTTTGATGTTGGGAAGGCCTCCAAAAGGGACCTGAAAGTGGCACTGCGCGTTGGGCCAGTGGCGCTGTGCGTAGGGTAGATTTTGCACAGGATGCCTATTTTTCCAGTTTTTGACTGTGTTCATGGATTCTCTCTCATGGAGGATGTTTTAATTTTGTAAATGATGATTTTTCATGTAAATATGATGGATAACTAGTGGTAGAGGGTAGATTCATCGCTTTAAAAGTCAGTTTGACCTCAAATGAATTAGTTTTTCAGTTTTAGAGGTAAGTTGTTGAGATTCCTATATTCCCGTTTCTTGTTTAGTGTTGGTTAGATTAGCTCCTCATATTAGGGATTCGACCCCTGAGGATGGGAGGAGGTTGAATTCATGTCTATATCTTCTTCTTATTTCTCATTGTAAAGGGTTGGACTCAGCTGGATGCTCAGACCTTGATTGTACATCTTTTTATAAGCAGTTTAGCAGGAGATTAATAAGTATTGCAGCTATTTTTATGGGATCCATGTGGTATGGAGTTTTAGTATAGTTTCTTATTTTTTGATCATATGTTAATGTGTTTTGTGTACTTCACTAATTATTTCATTGCTTCTAAGTGAATGCTTTCAAGTTGATAGGTAGAATTCATTATATCAGTGCTATGCTTTGGGAAAACATTCACCATTTCATGTTTTATGTAGTCTAGGAAGGATCCATGGTTTTCACATGCTCCTCTTAGCTTCTCACTAGTCTAAAACATCTCACCCCATCAAGCCCTAGAGTGCTAAACCTTATGCCTACCTTGCCCCATTGAACACCCTGCAACTATGACCTAATTCCCTAGACCTAAACTATCCACCTTCTCCTGATCTAACAAAACCCCTTCAAAATCCAATCAAAACTTTATGCTACTATACCTAGCCTAATATCCTTCACCTGATCCAGTCATATTGGCTAAGATCCTTATGGAGAGAGCCCTCTCCCAGCCTAGTAGGGCTAGCTACTTGGTTAAGCGTGGTTTGTGGTTACCCTGTCATTGCCTTCTTTCAGCCTGAGGTTAAATCAAAGTGATAACATAGTGGAAACTCCACTGGGGAATGAAAGACTAATCACCCTGGTAGTATCTTTCATTTGAATTCCTAATCTTATGGATGATGACTTTTAGAATTTACTAGGCTAAATTGGAAAGTTGTAAAGCAATATATAAAACTTCGAAATTTGAGCACACTGGCTTCGAGAAAGTACACTAGAGCCAATCTAGATACAAATCCTGCCCCAGTAGTGGATAATCCCAATCTTATTTCGAGAAGACTCAAAAGACAAGAAATTTCAGTCAGTCGCACACCTTCAGTAAAAGTAGATTCATGCCCTGATGAGTGGTTGTTTCTAGAAGACCTACTGTTTGATGTGTCGTTGGATATTTTCCTATTTAGAACCAGGTCTAAAAGTGTACTTGATGACATAGTTCTAGATCTAGAGTTTATTTCAGATCTTGAAGTCCAAAAGGAAAACCGGTCAATTGATGAGTATATTTAAATTCCCCTCAATCATCCCTCACTACTGCTAAGATCCCTGAGCTTTATGAACCTGTGTCTACTACCCTTAGTTCATCATTATTCCCTTCAACCTCTGAAATTCACTCCACACCTCCATTTATACCTTGACTTCAATATCAACCTATTGTTCCCCGTCAATCACCTATTACTCCTAGTTCTCCATCAACTACTGTATCAACTCCTAGTAGCTCAAACCTTGCTTTAAATCCACCACCTCCACCTCAAGTTATGGCTGCCTGGTATGCACCCTTTGTTTTACCTCAGAATCTTGGTTCCATGCTCACTGATATCAAACCAAATTACCTTTCTTTGATGCCACTCAAACCATTACAGCTCAGCAACATGTTGATAAAGTGAATGATTTATTTGACTTCCATGAAGTAGAAATTGAAGATGTGACGATGAGATTGTTTATACAAATCTTTGGAGGTGAAGTTCAAAAATGGTTTAAAGCTTTACCAGTAGCTTCTATCACCACTTTAACAATCCTCCATAGGAAATTCCTAGATCAGTGGGAGGTGAATAACAATCCACTTCAGATTTTGTCCGAGTATGAGAATATCAAGGGAAATGTTGGCGAGAGTGTGAAATACTATTGTGTGAGGTTTGATGCAGTATACAATGCTATTCCTACCAACATTAAACCACTGGAAGGATTGGCTTTGCTTAAGTTTCTAGATAGTTTCGATGCTGATATGGTATATCAGTTACGGGAACGTGATCCTACCACACTAGAAGACATGCAAAAGAATGTTGTGAGTGAAGAAGCAGACTTGCTAGCCAAAAGAGAAAGAATGAGATATGAGAAAAGAGTGACCATAAAAGAAGAAGCATCTAATTTAGATGTAAATATGGATACATTGATTCAAATAGTGGAGAGAATGGTTGACTGGTTAACCATCACAAATAGACCTAAAGCAGCAATCCGGAATCCAAATTTTAGACGACAGCAGCAGCCCCAATTTTGAATCAAGCAGAGAGAACAAACGGCACCAGAGCAACCAACACAAACAATAGTAGATTAGAACTCCCTTACAACAGAATTATGTTCAAGGAATAGAAGAAGAAGATGATGAAGATCTGCTAATTGAAACAAATCACTTTTTCACTACTGATGGTATGCCTATGTTTCTGACTGAAGATGAAAAATACACAGAAGTTCCAGACATTCAAAGGGATGAGGATTACATCTTAGCAAATGATGTGGTTTTGGAGGCTAAATCTGATGATTATCAGTGTGGTTATATGAATGCTTTGACTGCACAGTAGAGGTAGTACTCTTTAAGGAGAAGAGATGTACCAGTCAATCCCATTTAGAAAAGAAAGGATGTGCAATCCAAGAATGATTCCTCAAACACTCAGAAGAAAGGAAAAGAGCTTGCTGATCTGAATCCCAGCAAGGTACCATCAATAAGTAACACTGCAAATGAGAATAACAATCAACAAAAAGATAGCGCAGTGAAATAGCAAGCAAATAAGAAGGACATTGGTGTCAAAGGGGTAGAAAAAGTTTCATCCTTTAAGTTAGAATGTGAAATTGCTAAATTAAAAGTGTTCATTCCTTTGACTGAGCTTGTTAAGAATAGTAATTATAAACACCATGTATCTAGAATATTACAAATAGATCCTTTGTCAAACATGGTGAATGTCGAGGATGATCATCCTGAACTCATTTCTGGTCTAGCTATAGAAGGTCAACCTAAATATAGTGAAGTTCCTCCCTTTTATCTGAGTCTTAGATTGCATGAGTACATTCTCCATAATGTTATGTTAGATTACAGAGCTTCGCACAATTTGATGCCTAAAGCCATTATGAAAATGTTGGGCCTGGATATCACACATAAATATCATGATTGGTACTCCTTTGACTCTGGTAGAGTTCATTGCATTGGTCTCATCAAAGATTTGATGGTTTCTTGAGATCAAATCCGAGCCAAAATATCTTGATGGATGTGCTAGTTCCTGATATACCGCCTCGGTTTGGTATGCTCTTATCTAGATCATGGGGTGCTAAACTCAAAGGTACTTTACAACTTGACTTCTCTTATGCTACCATCCCTGTTTTCGGTCAATTGAGGAAATTGTACCAAGAAAATAAAATGAAGTATATGATCACTAGTAAAGAGAAGCCTATGAATCATCTGATAAATGATGTACATACTGATTTAGAGTCGTTTGTTTTGTACTCTGATAGTGGATTGAATGATGTAGATATTCAGCTTGTAGAGGTAGATGATGTACTAGAAATTTCTGAGAATTTTAGAGTAGTTCTTAATCAAGGAAAAGAAAAAATAGCAAGTTCTTCTGAGCAGCCTACACATCAACAAGAGGTCAGTGAAGAGCAGAAAAATGAAGTAATTAGCAAAGTTAAGGTAGAGAAAGAGACAAAATTTCAACATCTAGAAGATGAGGCCAGCCTTTGGAGCATGGGCTTCGATGGCGCTATGGGTAAGGATGGTGCTGGTATTGGAATTTGGATTTGAAGCCCTACCTTCTAGCCAGCCAAAGTCCCAAGCAATGTTAGAGTATGTTCCTACAAGTTAGCTTTTGATTGCTCTAATAATGAAGCGGAGTATGAGGCTTTGATTACAGGTCTTAAAATTTTGAAGAAACTGGATGCAAAAAGGATTTTTGTTTATGGAGATTTAGAGCTGGTGATTAAACAAGTAAAAGGAGAATATCAAGCAAAACATCCGTGGATGAGAGCCTACAGAAATGTAGTTCTGGATATTTTGAGGATGTTTCTAGAATATACCTTGACAATAGTACTTCAAACTCGAAACATCATTAAAGATTCACTCGCCACTGCAGCTAGCAATTTGAAGATTCTAATGAATTCTAGCAACAAATTTGAAATTCATGTCAAACATAGGCCTGTTGTTCCTGATAATTTGAGGTATTGGCAAGTGTTTTGGGATGATAATGAAATTAATTCCTTTTTGCAGAATGAAGGAAAGTTTAAGAATGCTTCCATTGATGATGTTTGTGATTCTGATGAACAGGAGATTGAGGTAAATTAGATGGAGGTTTTATAGTTGAAGGACAATATCATTCCTAGAGGTCTTATACCTTTAGAGGAGCTTTTTGATCATGATGGTGTGGCAAGAAAATTGACGTTAGTTCCTACGGACAAAGGAGTTGAAGATGTAAATCTTGGAACAACAGACAAGCCCAAGCTTGTAAAGTTATCAAAGGCATTGTCTCCTGAAGTAAAGGTTAAGTATGTTAGATTACTTTATGAATTTTCTGATGTTTTTTCTTGGGATTATTCAGATTTGAAAGTGTATGACAAGGATATCATTCAACATACTATTCCTATCAAGCCGAATCAAAAACCTTTTAGACAGAAGTTGAGAAGAATCAATCCAAAGTTGTTGCCATCCATCGAGAAAGAGGTAAATAGACTGTTTAAAGCTAGCATCATTGTTCCAATTAGATTTTCTGATTGGATTTCAAATTTGGTCTAGGTACGAAAGAAGACTGGAGAGATAAGGTTGTCCATAGATTTCCAGAACCTCAACAAAGTATCCTTAAAGGATAATTACCCTCTTCCTAAGATGGACAATATTCTGCAAAGAGTAGTTGGAGTATCACAGATGTCACTACTAGATGGTTACTCAGGCTATAATCAGATCTTGGTGCATGAAAAAGACGAAGACAAAACTGCCTTCACAACACCTTGGGGAACTTTTCAGTATGCCAAAATTCCGTTTGGGTTGAAGAATGCCGGAACCACTTTTCAGCGAGCGATGGACACAGCTTTTACTAATGAGAAGGATGTCTTCTTGGTAGTTTATTTAGATGATTTGATGGTATTTTTTGGTTCTAATGATGAACATTTGCACCACTTAAGGATTGCCTTTTTGAAATGTAGGAAGTTTGGGATTTCTCTAAACCCGAGAAAGAGTCTTTTTGCCATGGACGAGGGTAAGCTTCTTACTCATATAATTTCTAAATATGGTATTTTCATTGATCCTTCAAGGGTGGAGGCAATCCAGCATATAAAATTTCCACACAACAAAAGGAGATTCAAGCTTTCAATTGTATGATGAATTTCTTATGCAAATTTATACCAAATTTAGCTGAGCATTTACGTGAAATAACTAATATGTTGAAAAAGGACAGCACTGTGAAATGGACCAAGGATGCCATGAAATCATTCAACTTGGTAAAGTTTTATTTAACCACAGCCCCAGTCTTGATTAGTCTTGATTATACTTATGATTTTATTATATTTTCATTTGCATCTGAGCACACCATGGCTGCAGTATTGATGCAAAAGAGGGATCAGGTGGAGCAACCCATTGCTTTTTTCAGTAGGGAGATTTGAGATTCTACCTTGTGTTACAATATCATTGAAAAGCAAGCACTGGCTCTTATAAAAGCATTGAAGGATTTGAGAGTATACATTTTGCATTCACATATTATAGCATCTGTTCCTAACACAGCAGTTAAGGATGTTCTCATGCAAACTGATCCAAAGGGAAGAAGACATAAGTGGATAGCAGCAATGTTGGAGTATGATCTTGAGATTAAACCTACCAAACTGATCAAAGGACAAGGCTTGGTAAAACTGATGGCTGAATCAAATTTGCATGTTCTAGACATAAATCTTATTGCAGCAATGTCAAAGGACGAAGATGGTGTCTCACTCATTCAAGTATCAGAAATGTTTCTCAAATCACCTTGGTATTCTGATATAGTTTATGTTCTTCAGCATCTTTTGCCACCTCTTGGAATGTCTAGAACTAAAGGTAGGTAACTAAAACTAAAGTCTGCAAAATTCTGCACTTTAAATAGTGCTCTCTATTGGAAAGATTTGAGAGGAGTTCTACTTAATTATTTGGTTAAAGATGAAGCTCAGTAGGTAATGAATGATTTTGATAGAGGTGATTGTGGCAGCCATTTTTTTGGAAAACAATAGCTAACAAAATGTTGAGAGCAGGATATTATTGGCCGACTTTATTTTCAGATTTATATAAGACAGTGATGGGCTGCCATGAATGCCAAGTTTTTCAAGGAAAAAGGAAGTTTCTTCCTCTTCCTCTAAAGCCAATTGAAGTAAATGCACCTTTCTAGTAGTGGGAACTTGATTTCATAGGGGAAATCCATCCCACATCATCAACACAACACATGGATTTTGAAAGCTACCGATTACTTCACCAAGTGGATTGAGGCCATTTCGACAAGGCAAGCCACGAACATGGTAATTATCCAATTTTTAAAATCTAATATCTTCTCTCGTTTTGCTTGCCCTCACGAGATTATAACAGATAATGCAGTAGCATTTAAGTCCAAGAAGATGGTCAAGTTTTGAACAAGTACAATATTACATTGGGTCATTCCATGACATACTACCCATAGGGTAATGGGTTGGTTGAGTCATCAAATAAGTCCACGGTGAACATTATCAAGAAAATGTTGGAGGCAAACAAGAAGAATTGGCATCGTAAGCTTGTTAATGCCTTGCGGGCTGACAAAGTGAGCAACAAGAAATCAATAGGCATGTCACCTTTTGAGTTGGTTTATGGTATTGATACAGTATTTCCTACATCACTTGCAGTCCCGGTCATGAGATTATTACAGGAAGCTGGTAGCAAAGAGGATGATATTCAACGCAGAATTGATCAAATGATTCACCTTTAGCAAACAAGAGAAGAGGTTTCCCAAAACACTTTCCGATTGTAAGAGAAGATAAAGAAAATTTATGACCGCAAAACCAAGGCAAAAAAGTTTCAGCTGGAAGATGTAGT
Source organism: Pinus tabuliformis (assembly GCA_031772625.1). Classification (NCBI taxonomy): domain Eukaryota; kingdom Viridiplantae; phylum Streptophyta; class Pinopsida; order Pinales; family Pinaceae; genus Pinus; species Pinus tabuliformis. The sequence goes on along the minus strand of CM062808.1, from coordinate 769,992,951 downwards.
GCTATGGTGGGATGCACAGAATGAGGAAAAGGGAAAGCATGGTAAGTTTGACAATTTATGGAAAGGCTCATATAAAATCTCAGCCTATCGGGGACAAAATGCATTTAGGAAATGGATGGTTAGGAATGTTCAGGAGGGCTAGTGAATGGTAGGCTCTTAAAGCACTACTATTTTTGAGGTTGTTACCTGAAGTTACTTCACCTTCATTGTATATACTAGTTTTGTTATCCTTGCAAGGCTTAAAATACATTGTCATTCGAGCTTGGGGCCTGAAATGAAGTCTATGAATTTTGAATGATTTGTGTCAGGTTTGGTTGATTTGGTTTATAATCAAGTTTAGAGTCAGTTGTGAGTCAGTTTCCAGTTTGTATTGAGTCATTTTTCACTCTTTTGTTTGACCATATTGCCCATTGGATAAGGCACTTGGTCTATTATGTTCTTGACACCTCCAAGGAGGTACCATCCCCAATAAGGCCAATGTTAGTGTCAGTATCTGCATACTTCCATCAGGGATCAAAATTTCTCTTTGCATTTTTATTTTAGGGGTCCCATACTGAATTTTTACATTATTTCATTAAGTCATGTAAAACTAATCCACTGATGGTTGTCTTCTATTCAAAAAACCTAATTTTTCCCTCATAGAGTATACTTGTTGACCCTTCTTCAGGTTGTCTTCAGTCATGGTTTCATGGTCAATTTGCAATCATGCTTTCATTAGGTCATAGGGCATGTTTTCATTAGGGTTTTCATTAGGTCTTAGGATTTCATCATCAAGGTCAAGAGCATGATTTAAAAATGTAATAAAGGTTAGCAAGGGTATGAGGATGATAAATAAGTCAAGCATGATGGCTTGTAGGTCATAGTCACTATATCATTATCTTTTAACCTAATGTAATTTTCACCTCAAAAACATGTTTTTGAGGTGAAAACAGAGTATTTTGAGTTAATTTGTATTTTTTATGTAATTTTAAGTCACTATATGTAATAAATGATCCCATCTGCACTAGAGCATCTCTCCTTGTTGCAAGACAAAGAAACACTGCAAAAATCAGTTCAAGTTGAGCATTATCCACCTGAAAGAGACAAAGAAGAAAAGACATAAAAGAGAGTTTTGAGAAAGGTCAAGAAACATTAGAAAGTGGGTTTTTTAAGTGAAAAATCAAAATCTACTCCTATTTAAGCTCTAACATTTCATTTTCAAGTTTATTATTCTCATTTGGCAAGCAAGGAGTCTAAAATTGAGAAGAAGAGGCTAGGTTGAGTGAGTTTTGGGCGAAGGGGAGTTGGCACTAGGCATCTAGAGGAGTGGCACTGTGCATTGGTAGACTTGCGTTGGGCTTTTAGGCAGGCAGGGTTGGCACTGCACGTTGAGAACTTGGCATTACGCATTGAGGCCCAACACTGTGCGTCTGGTAATTTCTGCAGTGTAATTTTACACTACGCTGCGCCTCTAAGGTGGCGCTGCGCATTGAGCAGGAGGGCTAGAAAGCCCTATAAACTCTAGGAAACTTCAAATTTTCCCTCTCCTACCTACATACAAGTAAGTGGTCCTCCATACTACATTGATTGTTTTGAAATTTAACTTCTAAGCTAAATTTTCCTATGGCAAGTGCAAACCCTAAAATTCTCCCTTTTTCTGCCTAAAACCCTAAACACTCATTGTTCCTCATATCACCTATTACTACAACTCTAAACTCTTTCCCTATCCCCTTATCCCTTTATCCCTTTAGCCCTATTACATAACATCCCTATCCCTTTATCCCTCTTCCCAAATGGCAATTTCTCAAATAAAACAAGTCCTCTCTCATTCATTTTCTAGCCACAAGCTCATCTCCCATCCCCTCACTCTTAAAACACTTTCACTCATTCCATTCATATAAACTCAAGCCTTGGAAACATGGACAGAGAGGACCGAGACTATGAGGAGGAGGAAAAGATAGGAAATGATACCTCAACATATAGAGCTAGGCAACAGAGAAAACCACACAAGGGAGGTAGGATTATCAAAGAAGAGCCATCAAACCTTAGAGAATTGTAGGCCTCTTAATTGGCTGGCACATGTTTCAAATATCTTGGTTGCTATGAGTTTTGTGAGAAGGTAGAGAGAGTTCAACATCACCCTGAGCTCACTAGACTATTTGTAGCTCATCCTCAGGACAACAAGGTGACTCTTGCTAGGGTAACATTCACAGTCTCACCCTCCATCATTTCAGATGCAACTAGGATTCCAAATGTAGGGGAGAAGTTGTACAAGGCCAAGGACCTAGATGAACACTATTACGAGCCTTATATCAAACCCTGGTACAGAAATGGGGTGAAAAGACTTTTTCCTTTTAGATTTCTTGAAGACAAGTATGTCCCCATGATGAAAATCATCATGAAGTATTTCACTTGTGAGGTTAGATTTTCTAGGCTATACACCTATCACATCAGGCTCCTCATGCATTTTACCAAGGTGAGGATGTTAAACCTCCCTTATTTCTTGTTCAGGAATATTGAGAAGATGGCTCATTTTGTCCAAAAGAAGCCATGCCCTCAGCAGATGAGCAGTCTCTATCACTATTCCCTAATCAAGATGATTGTGCTTCATCATATTATCCTCCTCAACATCTCTTGGGAGACATTTATCACTCATGACATCTTCAGGGGTCCTCAAATTCCTCCGCCAATGTCTCAAGAAGCAGGGGGACCTTCTAGCAGTGTTCAGGTGAAAACAGATGAGGAGGCCCAAGAGATTAGAACTACTGAGGTGTCCAGGACCTTCATCACATATTAGAGCTTCACAAGAAGATTATTTTCAACTGATAGGCAAGTTTTTTCTCCATGGGATGTGGAAGGGACCTTGCCTTCTTCATCAACCCATAGGCAAATGCTAGCTCCACCGAATGTGGAAGGTGCTTTGCCTTCTTCATCAGAACAACAGGTACAGGTGTAGCAGCTGCACGAAGGGAAGGAGGAGATGTCGTAGGAGAGTTTTGATGATGAGAAGGAAAGAGAATTTGACTTGACAAAGCATGATGAGATGGAGCAACATTATACTCACCATCGAGTGGAAATAATTGACTTAGAAGCTCAGGATAAAGAAACAATAAAAGACATCATCATACAAGAAAAGGAGGCTCAAGTACAATCTCTGATGGACAATTTGGAGAGGGCCAAGTATGTTATCACATATTTGGAACAAGAAAAAAAGCAGTTGAGTGACAAATAAGTCCTCATGGAGCTGGAACTGCTCAAGGTAAAAAGACAAAGTGGCAAAGAGGCACAAGTCACATTGACTCCTATTGAGAAGGAGGTTGAAGATGATAGAGAGACTCGGCTTGAGAGAGTCAATTTGTGCCTTAAGAAGTTATTGCAGAAGGTCAATAGAGACAATTAGATGATTAGGCACATGGCCTACCATTACAGGACTCGAAGCAAGATTTGCAACATGAGGGTCAAGAAGATGAAAGCTAGGCTAAGGTGTGCTTTGAAAGGAAAAAGGGAGGAGGATAGGATTAGGTTGCTTGCTGAAGCTTCATTAGCTCATTAGGACACCTGATGATGGTGCTTCTCACCAATTTTGGGCAAGTTTGGAGCAATTTTTGTCATTTGCAAATTTTGAAATTCTACACACAGGAAAACTTCATAAACGCGCAACGCCACCGGTGATGCACTTTTCCTACGGGAACCCAATGGAGAAATGGTTTGTATTTCTAGATTCAGAGCGATGTGGACATGCACCCTATGGATTTTCAAAGTTTTTTGGGTAGAAATTGTCCACCAAAAGGTAAAAAAAAAACCCAAAAAATTACCTTTCTGCCTCTTTTTGGACACACAAAAGCAGTCTTGGGAGAATCACGTTTTGAGTGGTTAGATAAGCTTCAAATTCCAAAATTCCAAGTGTTTTGGAAAAGGAGACTTAAAGGTATTTCCAATGAGCTATCATTAGCTCAATTTGGATGTTGGGAAGGCCTCAAAAAGGTACATGAAAGTGGTGTTGCGCGTTGGGCCAGTGGCGCTACGCATAGCACAAATTTTGCATAGGATGCCTATTTTTCAAGCTTTTGACTATGTTCATGGATTCTTTCTCATGGAGGTTGTTCTACCTTTGTAAATGATGACTTGGCATGTAAATATGATCGATAAATAGTAGTTTAGGGTAGATTCATTTCTTTAAAATCAGTTTGAGCTCAAATGAATCAAATTTTCACTTTTAGAGGCAAGTTGCTGAGATGCCTATATTCCTGTTTCTTATTCAGTGTTGGTTAGATTAGCTCCTCATCTTAGGGATTCGACCCATGAGGATGGGAGGAGGTTGAATTCATGTATATATCTTCTTATTCTTTCTCATTGTAAAGGGTTGGACTCAGCTAGATGCTCAGACCTTGATTATACATCTTTTTGTAAGGAGTTTAGTAGGAGATTAATAAGAATTGCAGCTATTTTTATGGGATCCATGTGGTATGGAGTTTTAGTACAGTTTCTTCTTTTGTGATCATATGTTAATGTGTTTTGTGTACTTCATTAATCATTTCATTGCTTCTAAGTGAATGCTTTCAAGTTGATAGGTATAATTCGTTATAATAGTGCTCTGCTTTGGGAAAACATTCACCATTTCATGTTTTCTGCAGTCTAGGAAGGATCCATGGTTTTCACATGCTCTTCTTATCTTCTCACCATTCTAAAACATCTCACCCCATCAAGCCCTAGAGTGCTAAACCTTATGCCTACCTTTCCCCATTGAACGCCTTGCAATTCTGACCTAATTCCCTAGACCTAAACTGTCCAGCTCCTCCTGATCCAGCAAAACCCCTTCAAAATCCCATCTAAAATTCATGCTACTATACCTAGCGTAGTATCCTTTACCTAATCCAGTCATCTTTGTTGAGATCCTTATGGAGAGAGCCCTCTCTTGGCCTAGTAGGGCTAGCTACTTGGCTAAGCGTGGTTTGTGGTTACCCTGGCATTGCCTTCTTTTAGCCTGAGGTTCAATCAAGGTGATAATCACCACTATAGTGATGAGTGATCTTATTCACAAAGATCTAACTTGCTATTTTGTTCTAGACAATGCTTGTATGCCTAATTCCTGTTTGGATTCCATCAAGGTTGGTTTCCTCCCTTCTGCAAATGTAGTAGCTTGTATACAACAATGCTTGGATGTCTTGTGCTTTAATAAACTTGGTCTTCAAGCTATTAATGATCGTGGTTCTCTAAGATGTTTTGTGAAATGTTTTACATCAAAAACCTACTTATTGGATTTTGGCAGGTGACACTCCTGGGTCCTTTTCATTTTCCTTGGATGAACTTATGTGACATTCTACTTCTTTGAGGGGTCTTGGGGTCGATGTATTGATTGATATCTTAAATACTATTGCAAAACTTGGATCTGGTGATGAATTGTCTTCCTTGCTACAAGAATCTTCCATCTCTTCTATGCCTCTTCCCATGGAGACTGACTTAGAACATAAAATAGTTAGTTTAATCGATGGATATGAATCATAAAGGCAAACATCTGATCTAGGGGGTTGATACTTCCGCAGGAAATTTGTCTTGAAACATTGAATTCTTTCTCAATATTATATAAGCAATGTTACACATCCCTTGGAGAATAATTTTCATAACACATATACATATGGGTAGTTTTGCTGAGAAAAGAGGTATAGTGGCCATGTTATAGCTTTTTGGTTTACCCATCTTAGCATTATGATTTGCAAGTGGCCAACTTATTGTTGTTCCATTTAAGAAATTTTGAACATAGCACTAATCTCCTCTCATGAGGGTTGTTTGCGGTACTCGAAGAGAACACGTGAAACCTGGAATTGAATTCATGGATTTGTTGGTTGGAAAAAATTTGGCAGATATTGAAGTAGCACAACACATGATAATTTTTAGATGCCTTTCAAGTCTAGATGGTGTCTATCCTTTTCAACACATCTTACTGATTCCATGCAAGAATTACAACTATGTGGAAGAATGAAAAAATTGTCAATGCCTAGTTCTGAGCCCAAAGATCAACTAATACTCTAGAAGAATTTTCCACTCTTAATTATAATGGTGATGTTGATATTAGGTTTCTTGTTGTGGATCAAAATTTGGGTGAAAAACTACCAAATACTACTTCAAATTCTTACTTGTCAATAGTTGGATTTGAACAGTGCATTCCTTTGAGTACTTATAAAACATGGTGGGGTGAGACGGGTTCAAATAGATATTGTAATAAAGTTGAGGCATATATTTATGCCTTTGGACAAGCAGGTAATTTAGCAGATGACTTGTCTCATGATCCATTTCCCTGATGGTTAACAGTGATATGAGTGTGTCTCAATGCGATGTTGCACATTATTTCAGCAAGAGCTTGATTGATCATGATATTATGCCCCAATTTTATCCAATTTCTGGTATCCTGTCAAGTTCCAGCTTTGTTTAAGAGTTTGCATGTTCTAATTCTATGGCCTTACTTGTCAGTACTAAACAAGATGGAATTTATCAGAAAGAATATTCATCAAACCATGGTATTAGTAAAGGCTTATTTCAAGAGACAATAAATCCCAAAACAAGAACATGTCACCTAAATGAAAACTCCAATAGGGATTCCCCCATGCATTTAAATATTATGGAAGCTCCTTTCACGCATGTCAACATCAAAGATCATTTAGACATGGGAACTAAATGTGAAATAAAATAAAACTTGTTTGTATTCTGTAAGAAATGACTATTTTTGCTTGGAATGGATTTGGTTATCCAATGATTATTTTTCAAAATGAATTTTTGAGCAGGCCTTAAGTATATTCATTACAACAAAAATAATTTTTCTTATTCAAGCTAAACATATCAAACTAAGCCTAAGAGATATATACAATCTTTTCCATGTAAATCTAAACAAACTTTGTCTTCAAGCATTTGGACACTCCCAAATAGATCGATTCCTCTTAAGATCCCTCAACATGGTACTGTGTGGAGAACTAGTGCAGGCCAAGCAGTGATGCTTAATGGCCATAGTTGTCTCCAATTTAGTGCTTGTAGGGAGCTTTACCCCTAGTGCATTGGAAAATTGAAAGAAGAAACACAGTATAAAATTTATAAATGTCATCTTTGAGAATTCTCTCTTCTAATATTTCCAATTCACAAACTCAACTGCGCAATCCAAAATCAATAACTAAACTATAGCTAATTCTTGAGTTCATTCATCAACATGTAACATGTAACTATTGCATGCAACAAGGCCAATATGTTACTACAACAATAGTAATGAGAATTAAGTGTACACATAGATTCCATGATTATAGTCAACTTCCAAAATTGATCATTCCTAGGGATCACTGAAATGTGGATTCATATATATGGAAATACACAATCCACTCTAAGATAATGACATCAAATTTTCAAGAAACATGACATCCTCCATAGATCCTTCATTTCCATCAACAATGTGGCTAACACCATTTCTGATTAGATGTGGACATACATGTTCTAACATTTTGTTGCTTCAATGACATACACTTTCCTTGCACTAGCTTGTGTATACTAGATTGCCAAATTACCACTTCCTATGCCTACATCCAAAATAGTCTTGCCTTCAAAGTGGTGCATGTTTTCAAATATAGTTTTGCAATAATAATACATCATCATGTGACACATTTGGGAAAAGAAATGTAGGGAATCCACAATTCCCTCGCTACCCATGTCTTTCCTTGTACCAAATATTAACATTCGTGCATGGCATTTAGTAAATAACAAAGCTTTTCTCTCTTCAGCATCTCATAATTATAATGAACGATTGCCTCAAGATGTTGTTTAAAAATAAAATTTTCCTCATGAGAAGGTGTCTCATCTCAAGGAGAAATTTTCTCATCAATAAACCATTTTGAGGGAATTTATAAAGAGGATGATAGAATGAATTTCAAACAGGTAGTTAAAGATGGCTTCATATTTCTCGAGTTTTTTAGGTGAGGTGGGTAATGAGGCATTGATGGAACCAATATAAACGGAACAATTGCAGAAAATTTTGCAATATTTCCTGAAGGATAAGAACCCTTAACAACTTAGCATAACAACATAATTCTTTCGAGGGTTATATGAATTCTTTCAAATAGACCAGTCCCAACTAAGAATTATTGACAAAATTCAAATAAACAGGCAGGATTTGGGAGCTTTCAATTCAACATTTTAGGCTTTAGTCCCAAAAATTAGACAAGGATGAAACTTTTGATGATTTCCATTGAATCTACAAAATGATTGCAAAAATTATTGTGTGTAGGGTCAAAAGCCACTAAGTTGATTCCGTGTCATTAGAACAATTTGGCATCCTTCTTCGGAAACAATTCCATTATGGAATAGGAGTAGCCCAAAAAGGAATTTATAATATCAAACCAAGAAATTACAAGAAATTTTAGTGAGTTTGTCTTTGCAAGGCATATGATAGAGAAAACTAGATTTATTTAGGGCTACTCGTCCATATAGGGTTCAATGTGCAATTGGTTAACTAGATAATGAATTTTATTTCCTCAATATCTTTGTAATTCTAATTAGTAGATCAAGGTATTCTTCTATCATGCCTACAAGAGACCATGGGTAGGTATGTCTAGTAGCTCATCTGATATTTTGACTATAGAGTAGGTGGTCTTCATGCAGGAGAATTCAACTCAACAATATCATTGTATTTTAGTAGACATAGGGGGTCTTGTGTTTCCAAGGAAGTTGGTTTCCTATGTTTTGAATTAATGTAATTATTAAGGTTTTGGGTGATTTTAATGAGAGAAGCTAGAATAGGGATTTAATTAAGTATAGTGAGCCATATTTGTAAATGTTCTCGAATGTAGGAGAACATGAGAGAATCGGGATAGTTGAGAGATTTGAGAATTAATTATAAAACTTAGATTAGGAGTTAGTTCATGATTTTGTGGATTAGAGAGGATCCTTAGAGATAAGGAAGAGATTTTAGGATTTTGTTGAGAAGGTTATGGATCTAAGCCAAGAATTGGTTGTAGAATCCTTTTGTATAAATGTAAGCCTAAAAGGAATAGTGAGGGGTTAGTAGGTTAGTCAGTTGGGTCGAGAGTTAGATAGGTTTGATTGTAAGCCTACGGAAGGTAGGAAAACAGAGGCCACACATTAGAAAATCAGGCCAGAGAGGCAGAGAGTCTCATTATGTAATCATTTGTTTATATATATATATATATATGTGTGTGTGTGTGTAATCATTTGTTTATATATATATATATATACAGAGATTCAATTCATAAATTGTTTAAGTGTGTGGTTTGAGTAATTGAATGGTAAATTGTGTGTGACTTAGAGGTTCTTCATAGTATATGCATGCAGGTGGAGTTCGGCAAAACACAGAGAAGAAGTGAGGATGAAGGATCACGACGGATCGTTGAATCCGATTGAAGAATCAATGTGAAGTTCAAGAGTGACAGTGTTTAAGGGTGCGCGGAGTTAAATCAAGAGGGAGTTGTGTTGCAGAACAATCAAAGACCAGAAACCCTAGAGGAACCCAAAACTGCAGAGAACTTTGAGAAACGACGTGAAGCATGAAGTAAGGAAGTAAACATGCATAGGAGTGTCAATCATTTAGATCAACGAATATTAATGGCGGAGGAATATATCTGGATCATCAGATCGAGAAATCTATTAGATTGACAGTGATCAACAACTGCAGGGGTAGGAGAGTACGAATTTTCTTGATCGTGGCTAAAATCCCACACTTGCTCCTAGCCGTTGATCTCATATTCAAACTTTTGGATCACAGTTGATTATGGGGGTTAAGCCCGTTTTAATCTGTGTGCTAGTTGAAGTCCCTCAAACCATCGATTTGATGATCTCTTATATCTAACGGTCATCACGTGCCAATCAACTCGTGCAATAGTCAAGGAAGAAGGTGGTTTTATCAGCGAAGCTATTTATTGGATGGAGAAATGGTGGTAAGTGGTAATTCAGGTTGGTCACCTGATTCCATTTATCGACTGACACGTAGCACGCCACAGGAGAGAGGAAACCACTTTATCAGGTGGGTAATCCCCATGCAAGTGGCTCATCCAATATTGTTGTTAACCGTTGTATCAAATGGGTCTTTATGAGTGGTGGAGGATCACGATTATTTTCGGTGATCGGGTGAACCATCAACCATCATATTGAAGGGTGAGATCAATGGCAGAGATTGAACCTGATAAGGCCTGGGCCTGAGTGGACCCGAGAAGTTTATCAACGCGAGTTAGGTGATTTGAGTTCCGGCGGATGAATGGGTTTAAGGGGCTATATGACGCAACAACCGTTGATCTGATGGAGTGAAATCAATGGTGGAGACTGAATACGAAAAAGGTGAGCATCGAAAAAAGTGCAAGGTCGTGGAATGGTGGAAGTTAAGGTTTAAACCAGTGTATGTAATATTTCTATTATACTAAAGTTATAATAGAAATAACGAAGCCAAGGGTATTATGGTTTAAGTTGGGTTTTACCAAAGTCTAACCATGGTATGGTTAAGATGAGCGGATATTAATAATTAACCAAAGGTTAGAAGGGTTGAATAAAGTTCCGTTCAAAAGGATTAATTAAGGTTAAGACTATGGAAAATCAATTAAAACATTTTTGAATGAGATTTACTTAAGGGCCTTAAACCTTAATTTATGAAGGTTTGACTAGGCAGGGTAATTGAAATTCATAGGACAAATGAGATTATGCATTTTATATGCTTACTATAGGTAAAGTCAGCTTAGGCTGGCATCATTTTCATATCAGAGTAGCATAAAGAAATTCTGTGTGAAAATTTCTTTGAGAAAATATAGAACAGAATTATGTTTTGAAGGTGTGTATACAGGTGAATGGTGATGAAAGTAAGAAAGAAGGGGTCAGATTTTAGTCTGAAAAATAGTAGGCACACAAAGATAAATTGTAACAAAATATTGGGAGAATTGTAGATGCAAGGGAACAGAGTAAAATCCATTCAAAGTGCAGGTGAATGGTAGAACAAGATCATATAGAGATCTTGAAGGTGAGATGATATGTTTTTATTTTAATTTGATTTTAATATTGGAGAGTGTGTGGTCTTTATATTGATGCACAGGTAGCAGCATAAGAAGATGAGAAGATTGCAGCAACCTGGAGCAAGGAGTACTCAATTGATTCCAAAGAAAAGAACTAGAGAAATGCTAACAGACTGAGCTCAAAGGAGAGAAACTTAGTGAGGCATATGTAGCAAGAAGGAGACTTGTTACTACAGGGGTTTTGTTGTAGCTCACAAAGATAATTCCACAGAGGATGTGGGTAGAATTGCTAAGTAATGAAGGAAGCTGATGATACTTTCTAAGTGAAAGAAGAGGTCATCAGAACCAAGTATTTCATTGTGGTTGAAATATAAGAGGACATTTGTGTTCTTAGAAGATGCAGATGAGTTGAAGCCTAGAAGGAGTAGAGAAAAGTGCTCAAAAGAGGTTCCAGAGATAGAGAACCAAGGGTTTTCCAAAATACCAAGTACAGAGGAAAGCTTGGTGAGGTAAGTGGCAAGAGGGAGGAATTATTGTTGCAGAGGCTTTAGTGCAGCTCACACTAAGTGAGTGAAGAAATCATAGAGATGGAAAAGAAGATGACTACTAATAGTCATAACAGAGGTTCAAAGGAAGACCATAGTAGAAGAAAAGTGAAGAAGGAGGATGACAATGAAAATGGCAAGATAATGAGTGAAGAGGAGCTTGACAAGGAAATTTGTAGAGTTAAATGAACAACTCAATGTATTAAGGATGATACTAGAGGAAAGCCAGAGACAAGGTTGGATCTTAAGGAAAAAGGCAGTAAAGTGGCATAAGCTACAGAGAAGGGTACAATAGAAGCAAGTAAAGTGGATGATGGAAAAAATCAGAGAAGCTGAGCTGGAAATGGAAGTTTCCATTTGTGAACTAGAACAGGGTGAAGTTCTGGGTGAAGATGAAGAATGGAGATCAGTGAACTATTGGGATAGTTCTCAGAAACATACTGAAATGTTGCGAAAGGAAGAAGAGACACTGAAGCCTTATGTTTTTAATTATAATAATTGTTTTGTGAGTGTAGGTTTTGTAAAGGATTGGAAACCTTATGAAGCTGTCATAAAACTTGATAAAAATTACAAGAGTTCAAAGGAGAACTTGGATCAACATACTGATTTACTGACAGACGATGAAGGGTTCCTTTTAGAGGATAAGTATTCTAGAGTATAGTATGATGAAGAATGCCTCTTGAATGAGGAAAATATTGAATTGTTGCAGCAAAAAGAAATTATTGATGAATTAATATTTGGAACTGTGACAAAACAAGGACAATTCCTTGTGGAAGAAAGAGATGAAGATCAGTGTGAAAGGCTAATATGTGAAACATTAGCTAAGGCTGTTGAGCCTTTCAATTTTCAAATTGAAATTTTTTGTGTGAATATAGGGATTATAAGTGTTGAACAGGAACTTATTTATGTGGATATGAATGAGACAGAATTGTCTATGGAAGGCAGTCTGATTGAATCATTGGGCAATAGTGACCATGTAAAGGATGAAACTGGAAATGAAGAGCATTGTGATAAGACACTTGCTAAATGTAAGGAGGAAATTGAATTGCTAGAGAGGTTGCTAGGAGGAAATGGCAATAGAAAAGAAATGGTTACAACAGTACTTAACAGTAGCAGAGGGTCTTTAAAAGACATGGAGACAGAAGAGTGTTTTGATTCACAAACCAATAGTTTGTTTGCAGGAACAATGCATAGAATGGTTGAGTGTGATGTTGTGATCTAAAAAATTGAACATAAGATATTTGGAGATGAAATGGAAGTTCAAAAGAAATAAGAGGGTAAGGATGTAAGGGTGGTAGTAAGGAACCAACAACTACAAAGTGAAGGTAACCGGTAGAAGGTTAAAGGAAAATTTAAAGAAGAGATTATGTTAGCTGAAAACATGTAAAGGATCATCATTCCATCATGATGATAGGAATAGTGGAGATAACCAGGGAAGCTATTGAGGCAGTCAATAAAGAAGGACTAAACTCTCATCAAAGGATCAGTGAATGGGAGAAAGAATTGGAGCTATTGGAGAAATGGCTGAAAGCACCAGTAGGGAAGAAAGAACCTGATGAAGAATACAAAGGATATATAAGAGAGGAAGAGGAAAGAGTTTAGAAAAGAAATGATTTCGACATAGAAATTGAATTGATGATGGATTTGATGAGAAAAGTGTCTCAAAGGGAGAAGACAATAGAAAGAAGGCAAAGCAGCAACAAGAAAAAGGCAGTAGCAGACTGTGAGAGCATATATAGTGGGGAAATGTAGCATAAAGTGTGGAGACCTAGCAAACAACAACAAACAATAGTAGCAACCAATGACAGACTATAGAACAAATCACGGGATCCAGGAGGACACAGATCAAAAGCACATGATCAAGAGATCATGATTATTTTCAACCTTGAGAGTCTGATGCAGGAGCATTCAGCTCAATAATATCATTGTATTTTAGTAGACATAGGGGGTCTTGTGTTTCCAAGGAAGTTGGTTTATTTTGTTTTGAATTAATGTAATTACTAAGGTTTTGGGTGATTTTAATGAGAGAAGCTAGAATAGGGATTTAATTAAGTATAGCAAGGAATATTTGTAAATGTTCTCGAATTTAGGAGAACATGAGAGAATCAGGATAGTTGAGAGATTTGAGAATTAATTGTAAAACTTAGCTTAGGAGTTAGTTCACGATTTTGTGGATTAGAGAGGATCCTTAGAGATAATGAAGAGATTTTAGGATTTTGTTGAGAAGGTTATGGATCTAATCTAGGAATTGGTTGTAGAATCCTTTTGTATAAATGTAATCCTAAAAGGCATAGCCAGGGGTTAGCCTAAAAGGCATGGCTAGGGGTTAGTTGGTTAGTCAGTCAAGTCGAGACTTATATAGGTTTGATTGTTAGCCTACGACAGGTAGGAAAACGGAGGCCGCATATTAGAAAATTAGGCTAGAGAGATAGAGAGTCTCATTATGTAATCATTTGTTTATATATATATATATATATATATATATATATATATATATATATATACAAAGATTTAATTCGTAAATTGTGTAACTGTGTGGCTTGAGTAATTGAATGATAAATTGTGTGTGACTTAGAGGTTCTTCATACTATATGTATGCAGGTGGAGTTCGGTAGAACACAGAGAAGAAGTGAGGATGAAGGATCGTGTTGGATCGTTGAATCTGATTGAAGAATCAATGTGAAGTTCAAGAGTGACAATCTTTAAGAGTACACTAAGTTAAATCAAGAGGGAGTTGTGTTGTAGAACAATCAAAGACCAGAAACCTTGGAGGAACCCAAAACCACAAAGAACTTTGAGAAACCACGTAAAGGCACAAAGGAAGGAAGTAAACGCGCATAGGAGCGTCAGATTGTTTAGATTGACGAATATTAATGGTAGATGAATAGATCTGGACAACCAAATTGACAGATATGTTAGATCGACGGTGATCAGCAAATGTGAGGGTAGGAGAGTATGAATTTTGTTGATCATGGCTAAAGTCCCACACTCGCTCCTAGTCATCGATCTCATATTCAAACTTCTAGATCACAGTTTATTGTAAGGGATAAGACCATTTTAATCTGTGTGCCATTTGGAGTCCCACAAACCATAGATTTGATGATCTCTTATATCTAACGGTCATCGTGCGTCAATCAACTCATGCAATAGTCAAGGAAGAATGTTGTTTATCAATAAAGTTGTTTATCAGATGGAGAAAAAGTGGCATGTCATAATTTGGGTTGGTCACACGATTCCATTTATCGACTGACATGTAGCATGCCATAGGAGAGAGAAAACCACTTTAACGAGTGGGTAATCCCCGTGCAAGTGGCTCATCTGATATCGTTGTTAACCATTGGATCAAATGGGTTTTGATTAATGGTGGAGGATCACTAATTAGTTTCAGTGATCGGGTGAACCATAAACCATTGGATTGAAGGGTGAGATCAAAGGTGGATATTGAAGCTGATAAGGCTTGGGCCTGAGCGGACCCAAGTAGTTTATCAATGCGAGTTAAGTGATTTGAGTTCTGGCTAATGAATGGGTTTAAGGGGCGATACAATGTGACAGCCATTGATCTAATGGAGTGAAATCAATGGTGGAGATTGAATGCGATCAAGGTAAGCGTCAGAAAATGTGCAAGGTTGTGGAATGGAGAACAGGTAAGGTTTAAAGCAGTTTATGTAATATTTATATTAGAGTAGAGTTATAAAAGAAATAGTGGAGCCAAAGGTATTATGGTTTAAGTTGGGTTTTACCAAAGTCTAACCATGGTATGGTTAATACGAGCGGATATTAAGAATTAACCAAAGGTTAAGAAGGGTTGAATAAAGTTCTATTCAAAAGGATTAATTAAGGTTAACACTATGGACAATCAATTAAACACTTCCGCGTGAGATTTAACTAAGGGCCTTAAACCTTAATTTATGAAGGTTTAACTAGGTAGGGTAATTGAAATTCCTGGGACAAATGAAATTATGTGTTTTATATGATTACTGTGGGTAAAGTCGGCTTAGGCTAGCATCAGGTCTCAACAGAGCTATAACATTGTAAAAAACAATTATAAGCTTAAAAACTATAAAAATAGTAAGAGCCCTAAACCTGACATATTTACTCTTTGTTGATTATGTTTTTATTTTGGGTGATAGGACCAAGACAAATACAATTAAGATGAAGGACCCTACCCTTGAGGAACCAAAATTCCTACCTCAAAAACTACCAATGACTAGGGAGCTACAAGAATCAACACCATCTCTGATTTGAACCTAAATGGTCTATTATCTCCTAGTATTTCCCTAATTGCAATGACTAGTAGATTCTCCTCATCGATTATTTCTCTCATTCTATATATTATTTAAATTTTCAAAATGTATCCCTACATTTGAATCTTGGGAAAAAAACATAATATTGATATCATTTAAATTATCCATATACCTTGGAGCCCAAAAATCCATTTTCTTTGGATAAGCTTTATCTGTAACGTCAAAAGAAACCCTATTATAAGCTGAAGGATCATTATGTCCTCTTAAGCCTTGAAAAAGTATGATGGAATGAAATAGGGTGAGGAGTAGATGTAGGTTTACCATGTCAAAAACTTGGTTCATTAAGAAGATGATGTTGGTTTGAAGATATCCACCATACAATCTAGGACCACCCATACTTATCATTTCCATCTCTCTTTGATCATCATGACTAACATACTAAGAACCTATAACCCATGGAGGCCCATGATAGTCATTGAATGCAATTTATTAGAATACATATCATGCCCACATTTTTTAATATTTAATCTCTGTAGAAATATGAATAATATAACACTTATTCACAGAGATTACCCTGATTATACACTATTTGTGGAATGCATGCATAATACATAACCTCCTCTACCATTGATCATCAATTGTGGAATTAAGAAACAATCACATGCGCACATTGAAACATCAATCACACATATGAACACAGTATGTAACCGGGAAAGCATACAACTGAAAGCCCCCAACTATCTGTATATTATAATGATAGAGAACATGTGACAATACATAGTACAATACTCCTCACAAGTACTCAGGACTATCTCCACATGTTACACATAAACTAGCTCAAATCTGAACAAGTCACGGGTTCAAATCTCCTCCACTATTTGCCTACCTTTACTACGCAATCCAAGTTGAGAATAGATCAAATCCAAGTTCAAATTCACTTGGCTTGTACTGTGCAATCCTCATTGGCAATCTCAATCAATGATTGTGCAAATCTCATGCACAACTATAGTCACAACTGATATTAGCCTCACCCTTTCACCCACCTCTAACACTTGTCTCCACTGAACTATCCATGCACTGAGTTAACTAATGTATCCTTTAGTTGATTTATGAGTTAATAATTAGTGAATTAATTAATAATTAATTCACATCACTCATCACTAGTGTATTTGGCAGTGAGACTAAATACAACTAGTTCAACTAAGCCAACCTGAACACAACTCCATCAACTCCTTAATCAACTCCACCAAACTCAATCACTTGAGTTCTAACTGAAGTCCATCATGCAATAGCTCAACTAACCCATAGGAAAATCGTATTTCCTTCTAGTAGTTGCATGTACCACATCCGTAGCTTGAACTGAAGTGCTACAAGAGGATAAAATAATGTTTACAGTCCAAATATTATTAAGAGCTAATAATATTCAACTGTTCTATTTTTAGACTGGTAGTCTAAAAATAGACTACGTCCATATGTCTAAAAATAGAGGTCCATCTGTTTTTACCAACATGACCAATCATCCATAAATAGCATCCTGCAACTCATAGACCATGATCCATATGTCTAAAAATAGATATACCCTAAAAATAGACTTTGCCCCAAAAATAGCCTGCGGGCCCACTTAGTGAAGGCGACTTCTTTTCACTAAGTTCCATCATCTTGTTGCATTTTCAACACTCCCTCTCAACAAGATGTGGATTATCTGCAACCCCTATCCTGCCTCTGTGGTATTCGAATTTGCTCCTGGTGAGTGCCTTCGTCAAGATATCAACATCTTGATCCTCCGTGGGAATGTATGAAAGTAACATGATTGTTCACTGCACACAATCAATGATATGATGGCACCTAATGTCGATGTGCTTGGATCTATCATGAAATACTGGATTAGCCGAGAGTTTAATACAACTCTAGTTATCACAATAAATCACAATAGGCTCCAAGTGTGACCCGAACAACCCGACCAAAATCTTCCTCATCCATATAGCCTCCCATGCATCCAAAATTGTTGCCATATACTTGGCCTCTGCTGAACTGAGTGCCACAAATCTCTGCTTCCTACTGTACCAAGAAACTGTTGTCGACCCGATACTAAAAATCCCTCCAGATGTGCTATTTCTGTCCGTTGGGCTCCCTACCCAATCTACATTCGTGAAGCCACATAGCTTCACCTCATCCTCATGTCTGTACCATAATCCATATCCCGATGTGCCTCTGAGATAACGCAATGCATGCTTGCCTACATTCCAGAAGAGCTTGGTTCACTTAACCATGGCTTGCGAAAGCTGGTTAACAACATAGCATATATCGGGTCATGTATTGACCAGATACATAAGCGACCCCACCAACTGTCGATAAACAGTGGCATCCACTACCTCCGCTGAAGTAGCATCCTCCTTCCTCCATCCTCCAGGAAGAGGAGTATCAACATGCTTGCAGCCATGCATGTTAAACTTCTCCAGTATCTCCCGGGCATACTTACCCTGAGAAACAAATAGTCTATCACTGCGCTGCCAAATTTCCAATCCCAGGAAATAATGAAGGAAGCCTAAGTCCTTCATCTCAAACTCTCTTACAAGATCCTCCTTGCATGAAAGTATCAACAGCTCATCTCCCATCAAAATCAAATCATCTACATAAAGTACAATGATCACCAACTTACCCTCTGGTCTTGGGATAATATCCCATGCACTGTTTTTGACAATCGCATCATACTCTTCCACCATGGCATCTACCCATGCGGGATCCTCCACAAATTCCTCAAAAGAGGATGGCTCAGTCATGACACATTTTCTCACAAGAGCCATGTATCCAGTGTACCGATCAGGTGACTGTCTCTGTCTGCAGTGTGTTATAGGTGGTCCTACAACCTTCTCTACATCTTGAGCCAGTCGCTCAACTTCTGTGGCGCGCTTTCGCCCTCTAATGGTTGGCGCTGCATGAGTGGTCTCTTCCACTCCATGAACTTCATCTTGTGGCTGATCCACATCCTGAAGCTCATCCTTAGGAACTAATAGCTCCTCATCTACATGCAAGTGTGGCTCCCTCTCAAGCGAACACTTCATGGCTTTCTCCTCCTCAAATTTGATATCCCGTCGCACAATAGTCTTGCGACTGTCTGGAAAATACACACGATAATTTTGGGGCATATCAGTGTACCCCACAAATATCCCAACCTCTGCGGTTGGCTTCAGCTTCTTCCTCGCATCCTTCGTCACATGCATGTAAACAGGAGAACCAAAAATCCTCAAATGGGAAATATCAGGCCTCTTACCAGAATAAGCCTCCTCGGGTGTACTCATGCCATGTATCTTGTGAGGACAACGGTTCTGCACATATACTACAGTATTGCATGCCTCCGCCCACAAGTGAAGGGGTAGGCCCTGATCATGCAACATCGCCCGTGCAGCACCCGCGATCGTTCTATTCTTCCGCTCAACAACCCCGTTCTGTTGTGGGTTATGGGGAGCTATGAGCTCTCTTCGAATCC
Source organism: Pinus tabuliformis (assembly GCA_031772625.1). Classification (NCBI taxonomy): domain Eukaryota; kingdom Viridiplantae; phylum Streptophyta; class Pinopsida; order Pinales; family Pinaceae; genus Pinus; species Pinus tabuliformis. The sequence continues at coordinate 769,973,711 of CM062808.1, read as the reverse complement.
CTTCTACGCTGCAGAAGTCCTTGAACTCTCCAGAGATGAATTCACCACCATTGTCGCTCCTAAGAGCCTTCACCTTCTTCCCCGATTCCTTCTTGACCAGTGCTTTGAACTCACATAACTTTGAATATGTCTCGCTCTTCTTCTGCATGAAGAAGATCCAACACTTTCGAGAGAAATCATCAACAAAGATCACATAGTACTTGTGCTTTTCTATCAAAGCTACTGAGAAAGGTCCACACACGTCTGTGTGAATTCTCTCAAGGATCGTCGTGGCGCGACTATCCTTCCTGTGAAAGGTGGCTTTCACAAATTTTCCCAAAGTACACCCCTTGCACTGATCTGACTGCACAAGAGTGCCTTTAGGAAGCCCAGTAGAAATTTTCTGCAGTATCTTCAAGGCTCCATGGTGAGGGTGGCCCAATCTTTAGTGCCACAGCTCGCCATCATCCCGTCTCACCAATCCTTTTGCCTTGCATGCCATTTCTGCGCAGCCATCTACATGCAATTGGTAAAGGTTCTTGACTTGAACCCATATCTTCTGGGTTTCTCCAGTTATCTTACCGTGCAGGAAGGCCTTTCCCTCATTGAAGACAACATCATATCCCTTGTTTTCTAACATTACCATAGAGATAAGATTCTTCTTCAATCCTGGAACATGCATCACTTCCTTCAATATGAAGGGTTTACCATACTCCCTCTCAAAGGAAATGGTACCGATACCGGTCGCACTATATCTACCATCATCGCCCATCTCGATGTGCACTCCAATATCTTTCTCATCCAGATCAGAAAACAAATCTCAATCTCCTGTCATGTCAAAAGATGCACCACTGTCCAAGAAACATACCAATCCCATCACACTTGATACCAAGCATGCGATCAGCAAAAAATCGAGCTCAAACTGTGAGGCTAAGGCCTCTCCCACTGTAGATCCAGCAGCTTGCTTATTTTTCTTCTTTTGTGGACAATTTGTGGCATAATGTCTGTGCTGGTGACAGTGAAAACACTTCACCTTGGACATGTCCTGCTTCTTTCCTTTCGCACCGGAATGAGAAGCTTTCTTGTTCTTCCCCTTCTTTTCTTTGGCAGCCAAAGCACAATTTTCTTCATTAGATGCCTTTGATGAAGATCCGTCCCTGGTATTCCGCCTGATCTCCTCTTGCACAAGATCAGACCAAAGTCTCTCCCATCCTGGAAATTTATCCCGACCATTGACAGAGTCCTGATAGGAATGCCAACTCTTTGGAAGACCAAGGAGAGCCAAGCTCACCAATTCCTCATCATTGACAGTCACCCCCACACTTCCTAGCTCATCCCGGCATTGGGTGAACTTCGTGAGATACTTGGGCATATTGTCTCCTTTCTCACACTTAATGTTTCTAAGTTTATCCTTGAGTGCCAACTTCCTCTGGTCACTCTTTCTTTGGAATAAATCTGTCAATGCTTTCCACATCAAGTATGGATAAGCCTTTCGATGCAGACTAGATACAATGTGATCCTTCACACCCTCCAACAGAATCCTTCGACACTTTGTTGTATTCTTTTGCCAAGCCTCAACTTGAGCGGCATCAGTAGGCTTTGGGATCTAAGCCTCTATGAAATCCTTCAACCCATTGTCATCTAAAACCGCCTCCATCCTGTCTTTCCATGCAATATAATTCGAGTTGCCTTCAAGGGCATACTCCAATCATAATCCGTTGAAAGACATTTCAACTTCGACACCAAGGAAACACTGCTGCAAATTCGAATTCCACCAGCTCAAAACTCAACCGCTTCTGATCTAAAATTCGTGAGAACAAAGTATTTCTTGTACAGAGATTGACTATATGGGCATTTACCGGATATCTCACCTTCCAAAAGAAGGATGAATCGAGAGGCTAACTAGCTCGATTACATACTCTTCCTTAAGAAATAAAATGTAATCACTTTCTGAATAATAGATCTGATGATCAACTTCGCTCCGATACCATGTAGAAATTTGAATAATATAACACTTATTCACAGAGATTATCCTGATTATACACTATTTGCAGAATGCATGCATAATACATAACCTCCTCTACCATTGATCATCAGTTTGCGGAATTAAGAAACAATCGCATGGGCACATTGAAACATCAATCGCACATATCAACACAGTATATAACGGGGAAAGCGTACAGCTGAAAACCCCGAACTATATGTATATTATAATGATAGAGAACATGTAACAATACATAGTACAATACTCCTCACAAGTACTCAGTACTATCTCCACATGCTACACACAAACTAGCTTAGATTTGAACAAGTCACGGGTTCAAATCTCCTCCACTGTTTGCCTGCCTCTACTGCGCAATCCAAGTTGAGAATAGATCAGATCCAAGTTCAAATTCCCTTGGCTTGTACTGCGCAATCCTCATTGGCAATCTCAATCAATGATTGTGCAAATCTCATGCACAGCTATAGTCACAACGTATAGTAGTCTCACCCTTTCACCCACCTCTAACACTTGTCTCCATTGAACTGTCCATGCACTGAGTTAAATGATGTATTCTTTAGTTGATTTATGAGTTAATAATTAGTGAATTAATTAATAATTAATTCACATCACTTATCACTAGTGTATTTGGAAGTTAGACTAAATACAACTAGTTCAACTAAGTCAACCTGAACACAACTCCATCAACTCCTCAATCAACTCCACCAAACTCAATCACTTGAGTTCTAACTGAAGTCCATCATGCAATAGCTCAACTAACCCATAGGAAAAGCGTATTTCTTTTTGGCAGTTGCATGTGCCACATCCGTAGCTCGAACTGAAGTGCTGCAAGAGGATAAGATAATGTTTATAGTCCAAATATTATTAAGAGCTAATAATATTCGACTGTTCTATTTTTAGACTGGCAGTCTAAAAATAGACTCCGCCCATATGTCTAAAAATAGAGGTCCATCCATTTTTACCAATATGACCAATCATCCATAAATAGCATCCTGCAACTCATAGACCATGATCCATATGTCTAAAAATAAACATAGCTAAAAATAGACTTTGCGCCAAAAATAGCCTGCGGGCCCACTTAGTGAAGGAGACTTCTTTTCACTAAGATCCATCATCTTGTTGCATTTTCAATAATCTCTGCATCCAATGTGTCCATTTCATATTGTGACATTTACCACATCCAAAAATTCCATCATTCACATTATTTTGAAGAAGTATACAAAAGTCAACCTATTTTTTTTCACATTTACAACTTCCCTCACATTTGTTGGTTTGTGAAGCTCGGGCACTTTCATAGAAAAAATAAGCAAAGTAAAGAACAAAAATGGTCCACTCTCTTTTCATATCTTGATATTAGAATGAAGTTTTATTAGAGGCATTACTTATTTGTTTGTTTATTTTAGAAAAGGGTTTGCTCTTGGTTTTATGTGACTTTCAATTTATCATATGTAGCATCTTGAGAAATGATAAAGAATAATGTGTGACATTTATCTTGCATAAATTGATGTTGAATGAAAGGATACAAAGTTTAACCAAGCTACAGTTCACTTTCATAAATGTCGAGGAACGTCTTAAAAGGATGCCTAAGAATACACCATATATAGAGTTTGAATATAAGTAATATATGGAGTTTTCTTTTGGAGATATATTTTTTTTTCTACCAAAGATATTACATCATCAGAAGTATTGATATTGTAGAAATTATTTGAGGTCCTCATTGAAGTCGATTTTTCTAATATCCTACTTGATTGATATCTTGTCATATTCCAGGAAGGCTTTAAATATAAATTAATATCTACCAATGTGATTTCTTCTGAAAATGTTTTCAAATAATCAAAATATGGATCACAGAAGCTTGAGTTTGAATATGAATTAATATGTTCGTAAAAAAAATCAGATTCAAATTTTATAGATATAAAATATAAAAACAAATTTCAATGCCTTTGTTTGATTATTACTTGACACTGTTGTGGGAAGATTATAGGAAATGATGGGGATACAATGCAAACAATGTCTTGGATATGATTCATTTGTTTTTAGAGATCCTTCAGGCACCTGAGCCATCGACTTTGGAAATGTTTCTCGTATGGATTCCTATGGTTTTTAATGTTGTGGTTCTTTCACCTCATGGTTATTTTGGGCCAGAAAAAAATTTAGGAATTCTAAACAAGACATTGCTGGATAGGTAAACAATTTTTTTATAAGTGCAATGTCCATTCCATGATATCCTCTATTTATTGTTTGATTGTATGTTGAATGTTTATTTTGATTTTTTTTTGTCCTTTAACTATGAAATTTAAAATACCTGGTATCATGTCCATTTAAACAAGAGCCAAATATCAAATATTAAATTAGTATTACACCATATTGACTAGAATCCTTATAGGTATTTTTGTTAAACGATTTTCATGACTATCTAAAAAGTTTACTTTGATGTTGTTATTTGAGCACATGTTGTTTATATACTTTACCAAGTTCATGCATTAGAAAATTAAATGTTGTTGCGAATAAAATGACAAGGATTAAACATCACACCTTAGATTATTTGTTTTCACAAGTTATCTATGCTTGATCTTTTTAGCATGTAACTTAGTTGACATGATTGTGCCTAATCTTTCCTTGAAGGTTGAATGCTAAGTTACTAATGTTTTATTTTCTATGGTGACATTTTATTTTCTTTGTTTATATAGGTCATCTAGCCACATTATAGTGGCCACTATCGCCCAACTGAAGAAAAATTGTTCAAGTTTCTTTCTTGTATGGGGAAAAATGGCTTTGACATTGCTAATGTGCAGGTATATGTCATATAAACTCTTTATAGTCTAGTTTATTTTATATTCTAGTGTTCATTATATTTCATGTCTTACACTCTGCATTGTATCTTCTTTTGTTTTTAGGAAAAGAACTCAGTATGATGCTAAGAAGTAGGAATCAAAGAAAAAGGAGAGCAATAAAACTCGAGCAACAAATAGAAAGGGAGAGAGAGAGGAGAATTGGTTGAGTGATACCCTTAGACCAATATCCCACATAAAACACACACATAGAAACTAATGGTTAAGTCTTCATAATTGAATTCACCTGCAATGTGTTGGCAACACAATGAAAATGCTTTGAAGTGATGAACATCATTTCATGTGTAAATTGTAGTCTAACCAAAATTAAGTTTGAAACTCATGTTGTAATACTTTAACATTTCATATAATATAATTTATATAGTTGAAATTATTTATAGTTGCACTTGATATTATATAGTATTGTAATTAACATATGCAACATTGCGTTTTCATATTAGATGAACATGGACATTGTATTACATTTTTAAAATTTAGTCGCAAAATCATATTACTTAATCTATGAAAATTAATAATAAACACATAAAATTAATCTAAAACTACTAAATTAGTAATTTATTTTTAAACCATCCCAAGGATCCTCGTTAGTTTCTTCCCTTAGTAATTCATCCATTTTCTAGTAGGAATATCGTATTGTCGTTAAAAACCTATTTTCTATGCATTGACTCAATGTTACTAGAGACCGCTTTTCTTTGCACTACTTTCTCCCATATAGAATGCTACGTCTTGCTAAGAGAGTGGCTCGATAGTTTGAGTGGTGGCATGCACATTTTTCTCATTCGACTCTATTCTCTTAGGTCATTGAAATGCTCCATTGAAAAAACTTATAATATGTATACACCAAATCTAACAAAAGGAACCTAATTAGTAGCTAAGAACACAGTGTGACAATTATTCAAGACATACTCTCCACTTACATTAACCTTACATAGTTAAAAAGGCTGGGCAACAACAGATGTTCTCGTGATCAAAGATCCCCATCATGAGAAAATTAATATAATATTATTTTAAATATAATATAAATCATAACATTCAAAGTTATAGTCTCTTATAAATTAACTTGAAACAAATTAGATATACATATATATATGTCAAACGAATATCCCTTATGAATGAAGTTAAAAGAAAGTCATGCATTAATTATATTATTATAGAATATAAAAGAAAGTCATGCATTAATTATATTATTATAGAATATAATTAAAGCTATATTTATGTGATTGTTCTTAAAAAGAAAAGATTGCAAAATTAACGAGTTTTCTTATAATCTATGACTATAAAGATCTCCAAAAATATTTGAAATGATAATATCATATTTTATTAGTTATAAATAATTGTTAAAATTATATTAGATAAATTTATAATTTAATTAGTAAAATGGTAAAATATAAAGTAGTATTATTAAAAAAATTGTATTTTAAAATTCATTTATCTATTATTTTAATTATATTTATAAGATAATTTTTTGTGGGATGTAGAATAGTTAATGAATGTGTGTATTATTAAGAAATTTATTTTATCATAATCACTAAGTCCAAACCTCATAGGTGTTTTAAGTGCCCAATTCTCAATTAAAAATATAATGATAGTAGTAGAGATCAATTCCATAAACTAATATTAACTTACTTAATTACCAATGAAACTTGCTTAATTACCAATTAAGCTAATCACTAACAAAAATATTCAAGAAAAACATATAACATTTATTATACTATTTCAAGAATCTAGAAAATGGAATTAACACATTTAACTTTTTTTGAATGGAAGATCATGTAGTATTTTTGGAACCTTTAAAAATTTATAATTAACATTTTGATTTTATTATTTTTAGGATGTCTTGTAATCTCTAATTTTCTTGGCCATGTTTCAAAACATGATAAACAGAATTAATTATTTTTCATATTAGAAAAATATTATTTATCTATTTATGACTATAATTAATAAATTATATTATTATAGCCAAGATTAGCGAGAGAGATCTGGAGCGCACTCAACCTTTACCTAGTTTTCGCTACTTCTGCAGAACCCTCCCTCGGCAGCCTCCTACTGCTAAGGCCAATGAGAAAGATAGTAGAGAAAGCTCTATGTGGTTAGCCTCTTCATCTGGTAAAAGTCTGAGTCCTCCAACATGGATGCCAAAGTGGGCCCTCGACCTCCCCTCCCTCCTGAGATCACTCCCTTCAAATGTCCGGTAGCCTCCTATAGCAAGAGGAAACCAACCCCGAACTAGTAGAAGTTTGTTAAGAAAGTCGAATTCATCCCCTCTGTAAAAATACCTGCGGAACACCTATGCCGTACTGCACTAAATCTAGCAGAATGCGGGCTTATTGGTCAATTTACGGGCCTCTGGCCCTCTCCCAAAGCCATTGATGGATGGGTCCAGAGAAACTGGAGGCCCCTTGCCTCTGAAGGAATTCGTAGTCATCTGGTAGGTAGAGGACAATATGTGTTTGTCTTTGAATCAACAGAAGATAGAGATCTTATCTTCCAAAAAAGTCCATATTTCATGGGCCCCCAAGGGCTCTATCTGAATAAATGGATGCCAGACTTTGATCCTTCCTAGGATACTCCTTTAACCATTCCTATCTGGGTAAGGTTACCCCACCTACCACTTCATTGTTGGAACTCAGAACCCATGGAAACAATTGGCAACAAACTAGGAAAAAACATTGATAGGGTTGAAAGGAGAGAACAATATGTTGTGTGTGGAGCATGATTGTTCAGAGGTCTTTGTTTCAGCTGAATGTATACCCTAGGAAGTTTGTACACCCCTCCACGTGTGGGGGTGCGGGGGGGACTTGTCTCCCCTGCGGGGGTCCGGGGGCCAACGGTCCCCCGGCGGGGGCTTGGGGGCAGCGCCCCCGAAGCTAAGAACAAATGTAAAATTGCCTTGTAAAAGTATAGTAATTTCTAGTCAATCTTGGCCGTTCATTAGGCAAATGATCTGACGGTAGAACTTATGTTTAGTTTAGGGTTTTTTGCCCTAGAAGGCAACCCCTCTCTTTATATGAGGGTATTGTATTTGAGGCTGTGATATAGATGTGTATTCTGTGAGCGAGAAACGGAGAGGTGAGACTGTGAGAGAAAACAGAGGAGATTACAACGGATTTGTTGTAGGTTGTGTCTCTTCATTTTGCTGGATAATAGAAAGGAAGGACTGGCTATTCAGGGTGGACGTAGCCCAAACTGGGTGAACCATGTATATCTGTGTCTCTCTTGTTTTGTGTGTTTTCTGTGTTTATATTTCTGCAATATTTTATGTGTTCCATTGCTCCATAATATATAATTTTCTAACACAATATTCGTGTGCCAGAATATGTGTTGAAGTCAATCTAGAGATAGGGTTTCATGGGGCCATTAAGCTTACCATAGTTGGCTGGTCTCACATTCAGGAACTTGATTATGAACAACTTCCCTTCAAGTGCCGACACTATAATGGCTATGGTCAGTTTGCTAGAAACTGCAAGAAGAAAGCTGAGGAGGAAACAGAAAAAGATAAGGGCGATTAGTGGACACAAGCCCGAAAACTAGTCACATTGAAATAGACCAACATATTGAAAAGGAAAGGAGGGAATCCAAAGAACGAAGGACCCTCTGTTGGGAAGAGCCTACCCAAAGATTAGGACACAGCAAATGCCACCATCTCTTCAAATCCTTTTACTGCACTAATCCCTCCATAGGACCAACCAAAAATTCAAGAGGGAGAGGTGCAACAGAATATGGAACAGATAACAGACACAAAAATAAAGTTAGGACCTCAGGAACAAATGGGAGAAGCCACTACAAAAATCCCTTGTGTAGATGCAACCCAGCAGGAAAATCAGGATCCTCTAGCAGGCGCCATTTCTCCACCCTCATATGCAGAAATGACTAAAAAGAAAAAGCTAATAGACAGTCCTGGTTCTTCCAAACATGAATCTTTCGAGCGACCCAATAAAAAGGCAGGAAGGAAGTTTCACAAGGAGATCAGAGAAGAAGAGGCAGAATGACTAAAGATGCAATGCAATCAGTCCACAATTGAAATGTCACTAGGCAGAAGCACAAGGACCCGACCCACAAAAGGAGGGTCTACTCCTTCCTTCACCAATAAATAATGCCAATTGTCTCTTGGAATTGCAGGGGCCTGGGGAACCCTATGAAAGCTGAAGCAGTAAAAGATTTAATAAGAATGGAACACTCAGATATCCTCCTACATCAAGAGACAAAGATAGAAGAATATTCTCTTCTATCGTTAAGTTTAACCAAGTGGAAAAAGAACTTAGGAAAAGTTGTCAGTGCCCGAGGTACTTCAGGGGGCCTTGCAACCTTATGGTTAGAGGATATGTTTCAGCTGAAGAGTCCCTTTGCAACCCAACACTAGACATACACAGATCTTCTACACCTCCCAAGTAAGATTTCTTTAGCTCTCTTCAATCTATATCTTCCTGTTAATTTTCTAGAAAAGAAGGACTAAAGGCATACTCTCTCAGATTTCCTAGAAATCTACTCCCCCCCAAACATCATTCTGGCAGGGGACCTTAACATCACACTAGATCCAAATGAGAAAAAAGGTGGGGTATGGGGTAAAGATCCCTTCCATGTCTTGGTGGAGTCTTTGATTCTCGCATGGGACCTACTTGACCTCAAACCCAAGAAAGGTCATTATACCTGGACCAAAAATAGAGTTGGTAATGCCAACATTGCTGCTCGTCTAGATTGGTTTCTAGTTCAAAGTACTTTGATGGATGGGAAGCATTTAATCTCTTCAAAAATTCTGCCCAACATAACATCTGACCACAATCCCATCTTGCTGCTCATAGAAAAAGAGGAGGACTTGGAACCTATTCCCTATAGATTCAACCCTCTATGGGTCTCGAGAGAGGGATTTATGGACATACTGACTCTCAATTCGTCGCAACTAGTTGAAGGATCCCCCAATTTTGTGTGGGATCAAAAGCTCAAGTACACTAAGTTTGCTCTAAAATCCTGGGCAAAAAGAAAAAACCTCTATCCACTCTAACGAGCACTAGACAAAAGGTGGTACAGTCTCTAGCTGAGATTCAATTAGGCATGGAAGCAACTGAAATCACCAAAGCTTAGTTGCTCCTCGAACAGAACGCCCAATTCAACTCTTTTCTTTCCTTTTGAAAGGAAGAGGAATATTGGCGCCTTAAGTCTTGCAGCCTTTGGCTGCAAGTTGGAGACAGAAACATAACATTCTTTCACCGACAATGCAGAGCTCATCTCTTGCGGAATCACATTTTAGAAATATCCACTAGTGAGGGGGAAGTTATCACGGGACAACTGCTCATAAAACAAGCTACCACATCCCATTTTCAGCATCTGTCCAGGAGGATGGTTCTTCTAATGAAGACTTGGCTACTGAATTTTTGTCAAATATGCCCTCACTTGTCACAGTAGATTTAAATTATGGGTTATTGAAGCCTTTTACAGAAAAAGAGATAGTGGAAGTCATTTGGTCAATGGAGCAAGATAAAGCCCTTGGGCCGGATGGCTTCACCATTCATTTTAACAGAGCTTGCTAGAATGTAATAAAACTCGATCTCCCGAGAATGGTAAAAGCCTTTCAAAAGAAAGCCAAAGTGGGAGGGTGCACCAACTCCACCTTCCTTAAACTAATCTTAAAATAAGTTAACCTTGAGACTCTCGACAGCTTCTGGCCTATCTCTCTCTAAAATTCCTCCTACAAGATCCTTGCCAAACTCTTAGCCAATAGAATCAAGCCTCTGTTAGGGAACCTAATCTCCCCTCTGTAGGGTGGTTTTGTCAAAGGAAGACACCTCATAGACAATGTGATCCAAGTGCAAGAAGCCCTTCACTCTAGCCACATTCAAAATGAAAAAGGCATGCTCATCAAGCTAGATATTTCAAATGCTTTTGACTAGGTTAAACTGTCATTCCTTTATAAAATCCTTCTCTCCTTCGATTTTAGTGCTGAGTTTGTTAATTTGATAAAAGCCTGCACTAACAGACCTTGGATAGTGCCTGTTGGGTCCCTATAATACTAGTGATTACCCCATTACTATTGTAGTTGTACCCCTTATTAATATTCTTGTGCCCCTATTCTCCCTGGCATATTGTTATTACTGTGCCCCATAGAATCCCTCTATTGTTATTTTTGTGGCTTTATATTATTATTGTTAGGTTGGCTGGGTTATATTTTGACTCCTTAGAATCCTATATGTAGAAAGGAGGTTTTGTCATTTGAATCATCCAAGAATTGTTCATTTATGTAATGTAAAGGAGGTTGCCCCCTCGAAGAGGCTGAATTTTAAGGTGTTGATCTATCTTTTCTATCTTTTTCTTGAGTTGGTTTCATAAAATTTGGTATCAAAGCTTTGGATTCTAGGGTTTCGCTGCTCCAAATAGGTCATCGTGGAATTTTTGCTATAACTTTTTTTCTGCAACGTTTCCGGAGCTAAAAAAAAAACCCATTTGAGAAGATATCGCGCTGAAGCTCGGCACCAAATTTCAGAGTTTTTCGCGATATATTTGCGGAGATATGATCTGAGGAAGTTGGTCTTTTTGCAGACTCCTAAATTACATTCCAAATAGGTGACCTAGGAAAAAACATCATAACTTTCTCTCTGAGCATCAGATTGAAATTTTGTAAGAAGGTACAGAAAGAGGATGAACTGTAGTTTCGTGTATATATTTTTCAGAGCTAAAGGTCAAAACAAGGACACATGGCATGTCGTACAAGTTCGCTCTACTGAATTAGTCTATAATCAAGTCACTGAGGGAGATTTGGCATAAATCTTCATTGGAGAATCCAATTGGGGTCAGACTGGAGACATTGGAAAGAGGACACAGAGGGCTACCACAAATCGCAATTTTAGAATTGGATAATCCGAAACTATAGAGATACATCAGAGGCAATATCGAGCTCCTACAAAGTGAAAAAAGGTGTGTAGATTTTTTAAATTTTTCCTTAAGCTTGGTTTGAAAAATTATTTTGAAGGAATTCAAAGGGCATAGTAGAGAATTAGTATCGGTAACTGATGCCCCAAGGAAAGAAAATGAAAACACCTAGTAAGCAATCTGAAAGCTCTAGCATGACTCATGAAGAAGAGGAAGAAATGCTACACGATATATCAAAATTAGAAGACCAAGTGCAACAAATTTCACCGTCACAAAAGCTAACAGAAGCTAAGATAAATGGAGTGGAATCTAAGATAAAGGGCGTGGAAGCCATGATTGACGATTTGAAAATAGATTTGAAGGCAGATTTGACAAATTTTCTACAAGAAATACTTACTAATGGTGAAAGGGGAGGAAAGGAAAATCATGATGCAAACAAAGGAAATGTTAATCATGATTTCATAGAATCTAATGTTGGATCGAAGACGCACCATATTCCAAAAATTGATATGAGGAAGTTTGATGGCAAGGATACCGCAACATGGATATTACTAATGGAGCAATTTTTCTATCTCAATAATGTGCAAAACACACAAAAGGTACGTATTGAAACTTTATATTTGGAACCAAATTAGTTTGTATGGTATCAATGGCTTTGCTCTCATAAAAAAATTATCACTTGGGCAATTTTTACAGAAGAATTGATAGCACATTATGAGGATACAAAAAGCAACACTTTTTTTAGCCAATTGATAAGTCTCAAACAAAAGGGTTCAATAATGGAGCACATTGAGGAGTTCCAAAAATTGAACATAAGGGTAAAAAATATTCCAGAGGAGCATAGGATTGATGTGTTCATAGGGTCTTTAAAGGATAATATCCAACATGATGTTCACCTTTGGGAACCTGATTCATTAGAGAAGGCATTTAGGTTAGCAAGAAAAATGGAAAGCAAAATTATGGTAACCAGGAAGCTTACCACTCACAACTATAAAGACGGAAGTGTTGTTGCCACTAGTCTTCCACAAACTATAAGGTTGACACCACAACAATTGGAAGAAAAAAGAGCAAAAGGGCTTTGTTATAGTTGTGATAGAAAATACACTAAAGGTCATAAGTGTGCTGAGAAGAAATTATTCTACATAGATTGTGAAGAGGAAGAAGAAAAGGAGCAAGAAAGGTCAAAAGAAAAGGATATACTCCAGGAACAATGCCTAGATGAAGAAAAAATGAATCCAACCATATCTTGTAATGCATTGGTGAGAATTACCACTCCTCAAACCATCAAGATAGAAGGACAAATCAAGAAGAAAAAGGTAATAGTGTTGATTGATTTAGGAATTACCCACAATTCTATTCATTGTAAGGTAGCAAAAGAATTGAATTGCTTCTTATATCCAACACAAGAGTGTCAAGTGATGGTTGCAAATGGAGGAATAATAAATTGCTCTAGAAAGTGCCATAATATCAAGCTATCCATGGGAGAATATGTATTGACTAGCCCAATGCTTTCCATTCCAATGGGAGGTGCTGACGTTGTATTAGGAGTCCAATGGATACAATCCTTGGGTACAATAGCTTTTAATTTTCAATAAATTTTCATGAAATTTTCTATGGAAGGAAAGGAAGTTGAATTAAGGGGTATTGCAGGGAAACCGGGAAAGATAATCAGCTCTAACTGTATGACAAAGCTTCTAAAAAAGGAACGAAAAGGTGTAATTGCACATTTATGTTCGCTAGATGTTTCCACATTGGAATAATCTATTTCTCTAGATCTCCAAAAAGTCTTGGACAATAATTCCAAGGTATTTGAGACTCCCAAAGGTCTCCCACCTATTAGTGATCATGATCATGATATTCATCTGATTCCAGGAAGCGTTTCTCCAAACATCAGGCCGTACAGATATGCCTATGCCCAAAAGAGTGAAATTGAACATATGGTTGCAGAAATTCTATAGGGTGGTATAATTCAACCGAGTCAAAGTTCTTTCTCTACTCCAGTAGTATTGGTGCACAAGAAGGATGGATCATGGTGCATATGCCCAGATTATAGGGAGCTCAACAAGCTCACTATTAAACATAAGTTTCACATCCATGTCATTGATGAATTACTGGATGAATTACGTGGATCAATTTACTTCATCAAGTTGGATCTTCGTTCAGGATATCATCAAATCAGAATGAAGACTGAAGACATTCTGAAAACAACATTTATAACTCATGAGGGTCATTATGAATTTTTGGTCATGCCTTTTGGCCTTACCAATTGTTACACTAAAAAATGTCCCCTTGACAGATTCCGTGTGACACCAATGCACCCTCAACATTTCAAGGTTTGATGAATTCAATTTTCAAACGATTCCTTAGAAAATTTGTGTTAGTATTTTTTCATGATATACTAATCTAGAGCAAGTCTTGGAAGGATCATGTTTAATATGTTGACAGGGTGCTACAACTATTAGAGGAGAAACAATTATATGAAAAAAGATCCAAATGTTTCTTTGGAGTACAAGAGGTGGAATATTTGGGTCATATTGTATCTCATGAAGGAGTTAAGGTAGATCGTAGCAAAATTCAAGCCATTAAGGAATGGAAAATCCCCACATCCATAAAGCATCTGCGAGGATTTCTCGGGTTGACAGGGTATTATCACAAGTTTGTTAAGAATTATGGGAGAATAACAGCACCTCTAACAACACTATTGAAGAAAGATGCATTTTCATGGACTCCAGAAGCAACAAATGCCTTCGAACATCTTGAAGAGGTAATGTGCCAAGCACCTGTCTTAGCTACACCAGACTTCACAAAAACCTTTATTGTGGAATGTGATGCTTCAGGAAATGGAATTGGTGTTGTTTTAATGCAAGATGAAAGACCCATTGCTTTTAAAAGTTGTCCAATCAAGGGAAAGTTTTTCAACAAAGATATTTATGAGAAGGAAATGTTGGCAATACTCCATGCACTTACGAAATGGTGACCCTACCTAATGGGAAGACACTTCAAGGTAAAAATGGATCATGATAGCCTTAAATACTTTTTAGAACAAAGATTATCCTCTGAAGAGAAACAAAAGTGGGTCACAAAGATGTTGGGTTATGACTTTGAAATCATCTACAAAAAAGCGAAGCAAAATGTGGTGGCAGATACGCTCTCAAGAAAGGATGAGGATGTGGAAGCATTGTTGTGCGCCATTTCTATTATCCAACCAGATTGGATAAACAAAGCAAGGGAGGAATGGAAGAATGACGAGGAAGTGTGGGCACTTATTTGAAATTTACGACAAGATTCCAGTACGTCAGATACATTTAGCTAGAAAAATGATTCGTTATGGTACAAAGATATCTTATACCTCTGTAAGAATTCCCAGCTAAAACAAAAGATTCTTATGGAATTGCACACTTCTCCCTTAGGAGGGCACTCAGGATTTTTAAAAACATACCACAGAGTTAAGAAGGAATTTTTTTGGGATGGCCTTAAATCAGATATTCAAAAGTTTGTGGCGGAATGTTTGGTTTGCCAACAAAATAAAGTTGAAACAATTAAGACACCAGGTCTATTACAACCTTTATCCATTCCAAGCCAACATTGGGAGGAGGTTTCAATGGATTTTATCACAGGTTTACCCAAGTCTGAGGGAAACAGTGTCATCATGGTGGTAGTTGATAGACTTACCAAGTATGCACACTTTTGTGCATTATCACATCCATTTAAAGCCAGTACAGTTTCTACTGCATTTATGGAAACAATTCAAAAGCTACATGGAAACCCAAATATTATTGTAAGTGACAGAGATCCCATTTTCACTGGAAATTTTTGGACATAATTATTTTCTTGTCTTGGTACTCAGTTAGCTCATAGCTCATCTTATCATCCTCAATCTGATGGGAAAACTGAGATAGTAAACAAATGTTTGGAAGGATATCTTCGTTGCTTTGTATCTGATAAACAAACACAATGGGTTAAATGGTTGCCTCTGGCTGAATGGTTGTATAACACTTCCTTCCATACATTAACAAAAATTACCCCATTTATGGCACTTTATGGGTAACAGCCACCATAGATCGCATCATATTTAAGAGAAAATTCTAAGGTTCAAGCAGTGGAACATCACATCGAACATCAACAACAAGTCCTCCAACTCTTAAAGGATAACCTTGTGTTGGCACAGAATAGAATGAAACAACAGGAAGATCAACATCGCAGTGAAAGAAGATTTGATGTAGGTGATTGGGTATTCCTACGGCTACAACCATATAAGCAAATGTCCCTCAAGCAAGCTGAGAAGGATAAATTATCACCAATGTATTATGTTCCGTACAAGGTGTTGCAAAAGATTGGTACTATGGCATACAAATTGGAGCTTCCTGCAGCTTCTCGATTGCACCTAGTTTTCCATGTTTCATGTTTAAAGAAGGTTATAGGTGATAAGCTCCCAGTTCAAACAATATTGCCAGAACTTGACGAGGAAGGAAAAATTATATTGGAACCAGAAGCAGTCACAGAAACAAGAACTTGATAGCTACGAAATCGATCAATTTCAGAGTATCTTATCAAGTGGAAGAACTTATCTGCTGAATATTCCACATGGGAGGATGAAAATTTTATACAGAAGCATCCAAAACTACTCAAGCGTTGAGGACAACACTTTTTTGAAGGAGAAGGGCATGTTGGGTCCCTTAATACTAGTGACTACCCCATTACTATTGTAGTTGTACCCCTTATTAATATTGTTGTGCCCCTATTGTCCCCATATTGTTATTACTATGCCCCATAGAATCCCTCTATTGTTATTTTTGTGGCTTTATATTATTATTGTTAGGTCAGCTGGGTTATATTGTGACTCCTTAGACTCCTATATATAGAAAGGAGGTTTTTTCATTTGAATCATCCAAGAATTGTTCATTTATGTAATGTAAAGCATGTTGCCCCCTCGAAGAGGCTGAATTTTAAGGCGTTGATCTATTTTTTCTATCTTTTTCTTGATCTTGTTTCATAACAGTGCCCCTGGTCAATGGAAAACCTGCTGAGTTTTTTTAAGCTTCAAGAGGGCTCCGCTAAGGGTGCCCATTGTCACCCTTTATTTATATCTTGTTGGCAGAATCCCTAAGCAGAAAGCTAACAGGAGAAATAAAATCACGCTCTATCCCAAGTATCAGGGAAGGAAGAGGAGTTGACCCAATAAATCATGCCCTTTTTGCAGATGATTATCTCCTTTTGGGAGGTACCTCGATTAAGATAGCAAAAACTTTCAAAGAAATTCTTCATCACTACTACTCAATCTCAGGAGCCCTGATCAACAAAAGAAAAAGAGATGTCTATAGTTAGAATGTAGATCACCAACTATCCTTCGAATTGCCTGCACATTGGTTTTCCCTGGGTATGAAAAATGGGAAAAGATCAAATACCTAGGCCTTCCCTTAACCCCAGGACAAAGCCCTCGCTCCCTGTGGATGGAAGTTATAAGCAAGATAAAAGCAAAAATAGCATACTAGGGAGGCCAATGGCTTACAAAGGATGGGGAGATGGTTTTGATAAAGGTAGTCCTCTCTGCCCTCCCCATATTCCAGTCTTCCCTCCTACTAGCACCCAAGACTATCATGGAACAGATCTCCAAGCTCCTTCGGGACTTTCTTTGAAACAGAGGAAAGGGAAATTAGAGCAAGTTTCATCTGGTAAGTTGGGATATCTTAAAAATACCACTCCAGCAAGGTGGGTTACACATACAAGATCCAGGCCTTGAAAATCTAGCTCTTGGTGGAAAAATCATCCTATCAGCAAGATCCTCTGGAAGAAATACCGAAAGGGAAGCTCACTAAGAGACCTCACAACAGCATCTACTCCAACAGGAACAACAATATGGAATTTAGTCAGAAGAAGCATCGACCATGTATAGCAGCATTTATATAGAATTCCAGGCAATGGACAAAGAACATTACTATGGGAGGATACTATACAAGGGAATGCCCCTTTGGCCACCCTAAACTCCTGCAATGATATAAAGATCTGGCTAGTTAATAAAGGTCTCCTTCGGCTAGCAGATATTTGTTCTTGGGACAAAAAAGGGAATTGGGCAAGAAGGACTTTTCCAGGGGTTCCCGACCACCCGGAATCCCAAAAAAAATGTGTTATTTTCAGCATTCTCTAGTCTCACCCCTGTTCATCTCTCATCCAAAGAAAAATGGGGGTGGGGAAGAACTGGAATATATACAGAAGCTCTAGGATTCTCCTCTTTACAAACTATACATGCCCCTTTGCTAACACCGAAGCTCTGGAAATCCATTTGGTCCCCCTTTAGTCTACCAAAGGTGAATTTCTTCACTTGGTTACTCTTGCACAAAAAGGTTCTAACAGGAGAAAATCTGACCAAAAGAGGATTTCGCTGCCCCTTTAGATGCAACTTATGCAATTCTGCTATCGAAACCTCTGACCACTTAATGGTTGACTGCAAGTTCACACAAGTAGTCTAGAAGATGGTCCTCCATGGAATTAATGTCCCCCTCCCCTCCTAGATACCAGTCATCGCCCTCTTCACCCCCTGAGCAGATCAAAACCTGCAGAAAAAAACTTAAAATGCAGTATGGAAAGACATATGGCAAGCTATTCCAAAATTCCTTTGGTGGAAAGTATGGTTGGCTAGAAACGATTGTGTTTTCAACAACAAGCTCCTAAACTCAGTGGAAGTGGCTTCCAAAGTTAAGTCCATCCTGTTGGAAATAGTAGATAAAACAGTCTTTGACTCCCCTCTACCACCAGAATCTTCTGAGTAGATAGGATTCTACCCGTTAGGTGAAAGGAAAGATACAGTCAGCAAACTGATGAATGCTCCAACCTGGTGATTGCGTCTCACTGAAGGTGACTTTCTCAAGTGGTGGCAGGGGACCTCAAAAGCCACTATCTTCTTTGATGGAGTGTCCAAGGGGAACCCAGGAATTGCAGGTGCAGGAGGATTGATTCTCTCCCTGGATAGATCGAATAAAACTAGCTTCAGTTGGGGTCTAGGCATAAGTTCGAACAATCAAGTAGAGAGTTACAGTCTCTTAAAAGCATGCCAGATTGCGAAGGAGCTAGGATATAAAACAATTCAAATATTCGGATACTCGGAGCTTCTGATTAATCTCTTAAGCTCTGAAGATCATTTTCGTAACCCTGTTTTAAACAAAACCTTGCAACGAATTTGAAACTTATTGAAATAATTTGACACAGTCGACTCATACCACATTCTGCGGGAGTTAAACAAGAAATTAGATTCGCTGGCAAACAAAGGTTGTCTTCTATCCTTAGGAAATCTCAGCCTTAATGGAGGACCTTGCTCGACTTATCCCTTGCCTTAACAATCCTACAACTGACAGATCTGCGCTCATTGGCCCCAATATTCAGAGTGAGAGTTGTTTTAGGAATTCAGCAAGTCACATTCAGGAACGCCAACCAAAAAGCAGAATGAACAACAAGCATAAGGAATAGCCTCAAAAGGAACATCAACGGAAAGAACAACTAAGAAAAGGAACAACAGCAGATGGAACAGCTAACAAAAGGAACAACAGCAGAAGGAACAACAAGAATAAGGAACAGCAATCAGAGGGAACAGCAGCAGAAGGAACAACAAGCAGAAGGGACAACAGGGAAAGGAATAGCAAGTAGAAGGAATAGCACACAGAAGGAACAATAACAAAAGGAACAACAAGCAGAAGGAATAGCTACAAGAGGAATAGTAAGTTGAAGGAACAACATCCGAAGGAGCAGCAAGCATAAGGAACAATTGTAGAAGGAACAGTAGAAAATGGAACAACACTCAAAGGAACAACATCCGAAGGAACAACAACCCGAAGGAACAACAAACAAAAGGAATAGCAGTAGAAGGAACAACATCCAAAGGAACAACAGGTGAAGGAACAACAAACAGAAGAAGGAACAACAAGCAGAAGGAACAACAATCAGAAGGAACAACAAGCATAAGGAACAACAAGCTGAAGGTACAACAAGCAGACGAAGCGGAAAGCAGAAGGAACAATAAGCATAAGGAGTAAAAAGCAGAATGAACAATGTTATGTAAATTTTCTTTTCTAGAGGGACAATACATAAGAAAATATTGAAGAATAACTAAAGATCTCAATGCATTTTTGAATATAAGCAATGGAGAAGGGACTACGTTCTCAGATCATTCTCATTGCTTAGTTTTTTTAAGTTACAGTTGATTGTCATAGGAGCTTGCTCCACCTTTGGCAATATATCCATTACCCGTTCTTGTTAAAAAATAATAATAATAATAATAATAATAATAATAATTATTATTATTATTATTATTATAAAAAATAAATGCTTTTGTCTTATTTAAAGATGTATGAGAACATATAATATCACATATAATTCATTATTAATTTATGACATATATTTCTTTCAATTCATATTTGTTATAAAATAAACATAGACATTTTTCTATTACATACATTTGATTTAGTTTACTCTTGATTTAAAATAAAAATATGCATTCTTCTCCACTTATATTTTTCTATCTACTTTTTTTTCAGTAGACAATAATGAGAATTTAAACCACTGCTTTTTATTCAATTTACCTTTAACTTAATTTACCTTTGATATAAAATAAGTGTAGACATTCATCTCAATTTATGTTATTTCATTTTCTTATTTTCACAACTCAGTAATGAGAATTTAACTAAATTAACCAATTATCATTTTTTATATATAGATATTTTCTCATATAGTTAATATTTATTTGTATAATTTTTTGTCTCAATGCCTTGAGCCTCTATATTACCTTACTTTATACCAATTTTTTATTAGATTTGATTCTTTTATATCAACAATGTTCCCTAATAACCCATTTTTTATTACCTTACATTCCATCGAATTTGTTGTTTAATTTTAACAATGTTATTCTCCTTTCATAACTTATCTTTTTAATTACACCATAAGGCATTCCCCTCTGAAATCAACTACTCCAACTACCACTGTGTACTTGTCTGAACCATTCGATCGGATGTTAGATGATTAAAAAGTTCTAAACCCTTGGATTAATAGTTAGGATAAGAAAAAACCTAATAGTTAGTTTAGGTTAGTTTCTTATGTTCGTTTCTGCACTGTTTTTCCTGCTGCATAGAATTGCCTCAAATATTGTTGTTAATTCTAAGTCGGTTCGACCTTTCATTCTCAAATCAAGGAGTTGCTGAGATTAAAAATATTGTTCCATTCCAGATGCATAACAATGATATCACCCCGTTTGAAAGCCCTCACCTGTTATAGAGAAAATTGTTTTCGATGTTCCAGCGTGAAGGAGATGGTCTAGTTTTTAGATGAAGCATTGGTTTGTTACAGGTGCATTTTTCCCAATTGTGGCTATTATATTGTTCATTGTGGCAAACAAATACTTTTGGCATGGTGATCAACAAATTCCAGAAGTGAAACTAGCCTATAAGATTGAAGGCCATCTTATTCATCCATATAGTATCCATAGGCTAAGGATTGACTTTGAAAAGGGTATTGAATCCACTCTGTGTCTGACAAATGTCTTCCTAAAGAAAAAGTTTAGTACCTATCACAAAGCTATCATGCCTTCTATCATTAGTTATTTACCAAAGAATCTCAACTGGAGTGACATAATTTTCAAATCGGGAAGCTACCAAAAGCTTTCTACATAACTAGAGAAGTAGGGGAAGATAAGGCATCCCAACATCCTGACACCCTTGGAACATGTTCTAGGCATAGATTATGCTTAACTTTTCTACAAATATCTTCATAAAGATAGCCTCTCAGAATTCCTTCACACTAGTAATCTTTCTATATTGGATTGGCCATCTCATTGCACCATTTCCATAGGTCTAGTGCAAGGTTTGGTTTTTCCACATGGGTGTCAGCATCCAATCGTCCACCTTGATCTCACTGCCATAAAAATTCTCCTAAAGTCTTTAAAAGAGCAACAAATAGGTGATATTTACATTTGCAAGATTTTTGATCCTTCCAAGAGCACATGGAGTATTTATGCAATTATTGGTTTAGTTGGATACATCCCTCCAGGTATGCTCTAGCTACTCACTTATGCCAAAACAGTAAATGTTGTAGAACATAGTGTTTTATAGTTATTTTTGGTTGTATAAGATAAACCATAATGCAAAATTTCTCACAATTATAGCTCATTATGATTGTAGAGATGCTTCAGTAAATAGAAGTTATGATTGTCAAATTATTGAAGCCAGCAGGTTGTAGAAGGGCATTCTAGCCTGTCAAATGAAAAATTGCCTCTGCTTCAAAAAAATAAATATAACAAAGAAATGTGAATAATATAAATTTGATATCGAAGATGTTTTACTTGATTTCAACAAAAATCAGAGAATAATTTCAGACACAGGCATGTCATCCTCAAATGGCAAGTTGTGTCTAAAGCTCTATTATGAGTTTTTGGAGTGTTGTGTCTTAGAATATTCCATTCTCCCTTTAGAAAGCATCATGTTATAGGTAACCAAATATTCCATTGCACATTAAAAAAATATTATTTCTATGTTTTTGTCAAAGATAAATTTTCCATGTGATTCAACTCCAAACAAACATTGGAAAATAACACTCCATATTTGTCCCTCTTAGCTTCTATCCATTTTATTATGCTTTTTGGTCACTGCAATAATTGCATGTTATAGCTACAAATATCATTGGCATCAATTTTGGGAATTACTCAGGATGTTATGACACAAACTGGTCCATGAACTAAATGCAAACATCTTAGCCTTTAAGACATCGTGGGTGTTCCCACCTCCAAGCGCACTACTAAGCAGCCATGTCTCTGGGCATCCCACTCTCGAAGCTTTATGATCAACCCAACATTCATCTTTTCATTGATGGCACTGACAAATTTGACTTGGAGCTCAATCTGGTGAAGGGCCACTGTGGTGTGTTGCTCCGAGAGAAGATGGTGAAGGCTACCTCCACCAAGTTCGTGGTCATCATCGATGAATCAAATCTCATGAGTGGCCTTAGTGATAGTGGTATGGAAATCACTGTGGAGGTGGTGCCATTTTGCTAGAAGTACAACACTTCAAGGATGCAATCCCTTTTTCAAGCCGAGGGCTGCGAGGCAAAGATCAGGATAGATGGTGATAAGCCATACATTATAGATAACACTAATTACATCATGTATTCGTATTTCAAGACTCTGACCAAAGGTTCTAGGGCCGCATCAAAGACATGTTGGCTTTTGAGGGTGTGGTCGAGCACAAGCACTTCTTGGACATGGCCACGAGTGTAATCATTACTAGGGTAGAAGGTGTTAGCATCAATACCAAGTGAAAAGTTTTTGGGTTACCGTGATTACTTTCGGTGTTCAGGTAGCTTTCTGTAATCAGTCAGAAATAAATGCAGTATAAATATTGCATTCATTTGTATCTAGTTATCAGGATGTGTTTGATTAAATTGAATTTCCCTTTCATGCTTGTCATTTGAATTGTAGATCTTGGTTAGCCCAACAAGATGACCATCTAGGATAAATAGAGTCAAAACAAGTTATTTGGGTAGGATCTGTCTCCTTCCCAATAATCCCAGAAGCCAACCAAGGAGATATTAACCAGAAGAATTTAAAAAAAAATTCAACCAGATTACATGCAAGGCTTTTCTCAAAAAAAATGTTGTTCTTTCACTTTCTAACTTCGACTTCTTGTAGACAAAAATAAAATATCGCTCAATTCTAAGTGATCTTTGAACTAGAATGTGTATTTTATGTGAATTTAGACAGGCCCAAGATGTTCCATGGCATAACTTCATTGAGAAAAGGAAGGGATTTTTGCCATCTCCTCCTAATTATCTTTAAGTCCTTCCAAAATCTATAGGAGTTTGAATTTACAGTTGTTTATGCAAATTAGTGGTCCAAGGTTATGATATTGGAATCTTTAGAAGACCATTATTTGAGTCTTTAATCAATGGGTTGAGTAGAGGGGTAGAGAGCAAGCTCTATGACCATCACATTGTGAGTAAGGCATCAAGGTGGGGTGAAACATTTGTTTTTTGGGTGGGTGCTTATTGGAGACACCTGTAGTAGGGGCTTTGGCAACATGAGCCTTTAAAGGACCATTTTGTCTTTTATTCTTCTTTTTTTCAAACTACTTTCTCCCTTTCACTATCAATTTTATTAAGGGTTGAAGAATCACTTTGAGCTTGAATAGCTTGGGTGACAGGTTCAATACTTTTTGTACAGGTGTTATGCTAGGCCATCATCAGCTAATAGTCCTAGGTTTTGTTGTCTAGACTTTACACTAAAATAATGTAGTTGGGAGGTGGTTGTACTTCACTAATTATTGTTTCAACATCTTATCCCCTTTCCAAAAGAAGACAAATTCCTTATAGTACTAGGAAAGGTTGTTGAAGAAGAAAACCCCTTTATGGGGTTGAGTTAAAGAATTTGAAGACTCATGGTAGGTAAACCCTCCAATCTGTTTAGAAAATGGCTTTGAGGAAAGTCCAAGATTGTATGGATGGTGGGGAAACTTTACCCACACTCAACAACAAAGTCGATTTAAAAATTATGAAGACTCATGGCAGGTAAACCCTCCAATCTAGACATTTTACAAAAGTGGAAATTTGTTTCAAGGGATGCAACTTAAATTTCCTTCTCCTACATCAATCTTTGTGTCTACTACAATTAGGCCTTTAGTTGTTTGTTTTACTTATCTAGGTGATAATTTATATTTTCTTCATCAAATCTAAGGAGTTTAATTTCTTCTCTCATGTGATTCATTTCATCTTCCATTTTTCTAATATCAGTAACTCCTTTAGATTTTCCAATCTTCTTCTATTAGTCGTTCTCAACCATCTCCTTCTCTAGAGTGAATAATATTTGTGGTACTATGTGTACAGGAATTGTTTTTCCTACCTCAAACTAGGAATAGAAGGAGTTGATTCTCCTTTGAACTAGTTTCATTTATATGCTTTCAATCTAGAACTTTGTAGGCCACACGTGTAGTTTTGAAGGATGATCCTATAACAAGGTAGTCTTCTCCGGAAACTGTGAACTTTATCCATGATTCTCATTGTACTTGCAACCTCATTTCCTAAACAGGTGTTTGAATTTATGTTATTGGTAGCTTTGGTTCCTTCAATTTCTTCCCTCCTACATCCTAAACCTCTCCTCTTTCAAGGATATCGATTTCTTTAATGGTGATATGAGTTGGAGATGGAGGCCTTGGTCTTCCACTATACCATAATTTGGTACATTTTCTTCTTCTGAAGTAAGTTGATGGTTGATAAAGTCTAATTTCCTTAGACTTTGTGGGATTGTTAAGTACTGCCAATGTAGCTATAATTTATTTTTCTTATTCCTCCAAAATTTATTCTCCTCTTTTCTATGTTATAGCACTTTCTACTGCTTATTTATTCTTCTTTTTAGTTGGTCTCTTTTGTCGATCCTCAATCTCTTCCTAAAGTTCTATTAATTCTTCTTTGGGATCTATCATATATTTCTGAAACTCTATCTACGGGTGTACCCATTCAAACTAGGTTCTTCTGACTCATTCAATGATGTCTCATCCAAATCTTCCTCTTCCAACTCTATCTGAGAAAACACTGGCTATGGCTCTGCTAATTCAACCTAGACCTTCAAAAAGGCCTATCTATCCATGTCATAAAAATCTACCTAGGGAATGGGGCATTGGAGATGTTATAATGTATCAATGATTATTAATATTATCAAGCCATGATGACCCAAGTAATTTGTTTACCCTCTCACTTTGGTTCTCATGTCCTTTACAATTTGGAGGAGAAAATTTGGGATACTTAACCTTTCATGAACAGGTAGGTAAACTTGGAAACTTAATTGACAAAGGCGATTAAATAGATAAGCATAGAATATTTATATATATATATATATTCTATATAATACTACCTAAGCACCCATGGGGGATTTGAACCGTTGACCTATCACAAGGAGTGCCTTAACAGTACACCCATTCACCATCAATCCAATGCCCTGTGGGCAAGCATAGAATATTCTTAATGTTCCTTCAAAATAAATATATTTCAGTATGTGATATGTTATTTCATCCCAAGGGTATGCTAGGATTTCCCTTCTAATGCCATTTTTGTCTTCATCTAGTTGCTCACTATGGAGGAAAATCCCTCTTTTGGCATTAATGGCTTCATGTCTCTCTTATTTACTCCATCGCATCCCCTTTGGAAGGTTAGTCAACCTGCTAATTAAGTCTTCTTGAATGTATATTATCAACCATTTAATAGGAGTGACTACCTCATGGCCCTCACGGTGTTGCAAGTTTAAGGAAAATTCTAGGCAAATTTCATTGTTATATCCCATAATTTTCTTAAATAATCTTCCTTAGTGATAGTTTTCTCTGATGACAAGGACATTAGGATTCTAATGAATCTGAGTGGTATCAATAAGTTCTCTGCTATGGAATCCCCCTTCCATTTTATCACACAAATTTCATAAGTTTGGAAATGTTTTCTCTTGCAAGGAAATGTTGTTTTTATGTTGCTATAGGAAATAGGGTTTTCATGTGGCATGTAGCTAAGGGAGAATGCACAATCCTATAGCCAATTCTTCTAAAAAACATATTACTCCATATTTTGAATCTTTGAACTTTCAGGACAAAGAGGAATAACCGATTGTCCCTCTGCTTAGTACTTAAGACCCTTGACATAAAAAACTTCCTTACTAATAAATTCAAGTAACTAAGCATCAATCATTCTGGAAAATGTTAGTAAAGGACTGGAGAAATGTTGGAATTAAATTTTTTTTAGGATAACTTAATTTCTCATCTTATTGGAGACCTCTGTGAGTGGTTTTTGGTCAATTATGTGTCGTATTGAAAAACCCTTTGTATCTTCCAACATGTTAAATATTGGTTCTTGTAGCTCATATCTTTTCAAGGAAATGTCCAGTAACCTTCTCTTGCAATGATGTTAGTCTTTTTCGAGTCTATTTAACACTATTTTCATGTACAAGGTGGAGTGGGAATAGGTGGAAATATTGAAGTCGATCATGAGGTTAAGTGGAGATAAGGTCGATGGGTGATGAGAGAAAACTTAGGGCGTGGTTGTTGAGATGGCCCCCACCTACCTCTTGTCATTATTAGTATACTCAAGCTTGACTTATCCTTGTCATCAATAAGAGATAACAACTTAATTTTTAAATTATCCCCTATTTTAGTTTTATTCACCCTCAACCATGTGGAGAACTTTGAGAAAAAGTGAAGTTTTCTACGAAATTTTAACGCAGATACCTATAGTAGTATTTTTTGCTATAAAACCATTTTCTTTTTTCACTCATAACATCGTAGTGATTTGAATGAGTTTAAATGGTAAGGTTAGGAGATCCTCATACGTGATGTTTTACCTTTTGATGATGTTGGTGGCTTCTTTAACACTTTTGCAGGTGTTTTAATGTTAATGGTGTTCAATAGGTGATCCTGTAGTAGTATATAGGTGATCACATATCTACTTGGGGTGATTTTTTGAACTTGAAGGTGTATCTAAACTGATAATTCTACTCTAGAGATATAGGAATTTGTGCCATGTAATATTTGTTGAGAGTGCTAGAGACTTGGGCCTGTACGGTTTCTGTAGGTTGCTATAGGATTGTGTAGTCTCGTGTAGTAGTATTACAAATCCCTCGTGGTCATCAAAATATCCTTATAAAACATCGAGAGATGTTAATAATTGATGGAGGAGCTAGTGATGGTGATGGAAAATCTGTTGATGGAGGTTGTGATGGAAAATCAGGGGATTTGAGTTGTTGCATGATTGGAAATGGTGAATAGTGGAGGGGCAGTTTAGAAGTAATTCATGTTGATGGAATGGATAAATTTTAGGATTCCTTTGATTCTTTTCCTTAGCTTACATTCAAATAAACTCCTCGATTTGTAGGCTTTTATCAAATCTGGGATATCTTGTAGCATTATAGGATATAAATGTATGGAAAGAATTTGGAAATTCAGGACTGATGCTATCGACCGTGGATGATGATGGAAAGTGGTGTACATGTACTTTATTGGTTTTTTTAATGGTTCATGAGGTGATTCCCTCAGCCAAATGTGTAGGTTGGTCTTTCCAATTTGTATTGCTGATTTTTTTGTGATACTTTCACATAGGTCAAGGTAAGGTAAAACATTTTTTATTATTTTTATAATGTTCTTCATTTTTTCTTTTTCTTCTTTCCTTTTCGAGACCCAATAGCTTACTCATGGAGGTTTTCAGTTAGTAGGTCTACCCCAGGTGCCTTGGAAGAGGTTTTCAGCGAGGGTTATTTATTATTTTTTCTTTTTCTTAGAATCATAGGCTGCCTCATAAAAGTTTTTAGCTAATGAGTTTACCTCAAGTGCCTAAAAGGAGGTTTTTACTTGAGTTTTGTTTTTTTCTTTTTTTCCTCTTGTGGGTGAGAGGTTGAATGAATTGGGAGCTATTATAATTTTAATGAAATTAAGGTCCTTAATTATTAAATCAATAAATTAAGCTATGGAGAGGAATGTCTTGTAGAATTTAAATCAATAACCATTTACCAAAATTTGAATCTACTCTTCATGCTTAGTTTTGATCTAAACTAAACCTTTATCATCGCATTTTTCAACTAGATAAGGCCCTAACCATCTAGTCATGAGATTCCCTTTAAAATCCTTAAACCTTGAGTTATATAAGAGAATCCAATCACCCTCCTTGAAGGCTCAATTTTTTATATGATTTTCATGTCAACTTTTTCTTTGTAGCTGGAACACTTCGATATGTAATAAGGCCTACATCCTATATTCATCAAATGCATTTAATTGTTATATAATTTCATAATTTTCTTTGGTGAGTTCAATGTCGAGTGAGGCTTCCATCCTTAATGTATCGTACTAAAACTCATTATATAATAATTCCATATTTCCATATACTAGCTCACACGTGGTGAACTAGTAGTGGTCTTCTAGGTGGTTTTGTAGGTCTTGGTGGCATTAACAATATGCTCTACCAAATCCTTTTTATTTCTACTAATCACCTTCGTCAGGGTGCTTTCTAATGCACCATTGGTAACCTCCGCTTTTCCATTTACTTGAGGGTGATATGGAGTAGATTTTCAGTGTCAAATGTGATGTTTCTTTATGATTCCCTTGATGAGATTGGAGGTGAAATGGGAGACTTGGTCTGTCACCAATTCTCTTGGAAAATCAAACTTCTAGAATAATATTTCTCTCATAAAATCGACTACTTTCTTCTTGGTTGTTTCCTTTACTACTTTCACCTTAGCCCACCTAGTCAGGTAGTCAATGCACATAATAATGTATCATTTTTATCTGTATGGAGGATCAATAGGACTAATGAAGTACATGACCCACTTCTCAAATGGCTCAAAGGACACTTGAAGTTTAAAATGAAGTTCATCCTTCTTAGTGGGTTTCCGGATACTTTTGCATTCATCACATTGTGTAATGTATCTATGGGCATCTATGTGAAGGGTTGGCCAATAGTATCACACTTGCAAGATTTTGTAGGTTGTCCTCTTAGGAGAAAAATGGCTCCCATAGTGTCCATCATGGCAAGCTAAGAGGATGTCATAAAATTCATATTTCCTCACAAATCCTCGGGATCTGATTATGCCCCAACATGAAAAGGTTACCCATAATCTCTTTCTCACAATCTTGATTTTCTCCTTTGAAGATAAATGAGGTGGAAACTAGCCAACAATTATGAAGTTGTCTATGTTAGGGAACAATGGAGATAAGAGTGATATGGGAAAAGAGATTATCATCAGGGAGGTGGTCATCCACCACTTCTTCATCATTTGTCGATGAGGTAAGTATTGACATAAAATATGCAACAACATTCTCTTTTCCATGTTTATCAACAATAGTCGAATCAAATTATTGCAACAACAATAACCATTTAATTATGTGATAATTCACATATATTTTATTCCTTAACTATTTTATTATTGCATGATAATTATGTAAAAATACATAATAGCTAGTAATGTAATGCCTAAGCTTGTTTAGAGAACCTACAACAATAAGGAGTTCTTTTTTAGTAACTCTCTAGTTAAGTCCATCTTTGGAATATTTGCTGATAACATTAATGGCATAGAGAAGTCTACCTTGGATTTGTCCCAGTGCTACCTAAACTACTTTATCTGATGCATCTATAAGGATATGGAAGGGAAAATTCCAATTTGTGCCTTCAAGAACATGTGCAGAAATTAGTTTTTCTTTTATTTCCTCAAATGCTTTTTGACATAAAACTATCTAGCAAAACTATGCATATTTAGCTAGTAATGAGAATAAAGGAAAATAAATATTGCTAACACATTTGATGAATCTTAAATAATAGCCGGCAAGGCCTAGAAAACTCCTAACATCTTTTTGAATTTTAGGAACATGAACCTTTTTGATGATGTCTATTTTGTTAGTATCATCTTAGATTCCTTTTGAAGAGATAAAGTTCCCTAAGACAATCCCCTCATTCATTAGAAGCAAACATTTCTCATGGCTCACAGAGGAATTCATTTATTTAGACCTTTACAGAATGTTGCATAGGTTGGAGAAAGCCTCTTGGAAATCATCTTTGTAGTGTGTAAAAGCATCCATGTAGATTTCCATTGAATCATGCACAAGGTCAGAGAATATACCAAACGCAACCCTCTAGAAGGTGTGAAGGGAATTTCATGAAGAAAATGGGAGAAATATATAAGTAAAAGTTCCCCATGGACATGTGAATGGGCTTTTATCCTAATCTTTAGCGTTTATCTGGATTTGGTTTTACCCTATGAACCCATCAAAGAAGAAGAATAACCTTTTCCCTATAAGTACTTCAAGAACTTGGTCAATAAAGGGCAAGGGAAAATGATCCTTTCTAGTGGCCTTGTCAAGTTCCCTATAATCAACAAAAATTCTACACTTTCCATTCACTTTAGGAACAATTTTTGAGGGAGACACCCATTCACTATCGAATATTGGATAGATGAATCCCACATCCAACAATTTAAGCAATTGATCTTTCACATTGTCTTCTAATGTAAGGTTCATTCACCTTTGTGGCTAGAAAACATGTTTATGATCCTACTTGTAATATATATATATATATATATATATATATATATATATATATATGTATATATATATATATATATATATATATATATATGTATACCTACTTGTAATATATATATATATATATATATATATATATATATATATGTATATATATATATATATATATATATATATGTATATATATATATATATATATATATATGTATATATATATATATATATATATATATATATATATATATATATATATGTATATATATGTATATATATATATATATATATGTATATATATATATATATATATGTATATATATATATATATATATATATGTATATATGTATATATATATATATATATGTATATATGTATATATATATATGTATATATATATATATATGTATATATATATATGTATATATATATATATATATATATATATATATATATATATATATATATATATATATATATATATATATATATATATATGGTGAGTGAACACAAAAGGATATACTCTCTTCATCCCTTTATATTCCCATTCAAATACATCAACATGTTGTTTCAAAACAATGAGTAGTTGGCCCCCT
The DNA here is from genome assembly GCA_031772625.1 of Pinus tabuliformis. Lineage (NCBI taxonomy): Eukaryota > Viridiplantae > Streptophyta > Pinopsida > Pinales > Pinaceae > Pinus > Pinus tabuliformis. The sequence continues at coordinate 769,942,401 of CM062808.1, read as the reverse complement.
GATGAGTTGGGAGAAAGGGGTTGATTTTCAAGGTTTTGGAGGGGATTATTTCTATGGATTTCACATTATTTTTATTATAACAAAAAAGTATCATTTCTTCCCATGAACTATCTTGAAAACGTCAATTTTTTACTGTAGATTCATATTTTAGGCCATCAATATTCATGGTAGTTGGGTATTCATTTTGCACAAAATTATTGATCAAATTATATTCATCAATTTGCTGCTGCCAATGCCGGTTTCTAATATACATATAGGGCATGACGGTGATAAACAAGAGTCTTATTCTTCTTCTTCTACCCAAATATGAAAATCATGCTCAATGGGAGGTTGAGCATGTAGATATAATACAAGTTGTTTTTTAGATTTCCCATTAGTGATAGTCATATTTCTATCCCTACAGTTGATGTAGGAATCAATAATTTCTAACCAAGGTCTTCCTAAGATGAGAGGGTATCCATTAAACTTTTTCTTGGGTTGAAGGATACAAAAATTAGTAGGATATTCCCAAGAATCAATAGATTCCATAACATATTCAATGATGCCTTTAGGTGCTATTGTGGAGCTATCAGAAAGTTGTAGCATTGTGGTGGTATTCCTTAGAGATCTATGGAGATTGATTTTGACTATAGCCTCCTTATTCATGACATTTATTGCAGCTCCTAAGTCAATGAGAGTGTTAGGAACCACAATATCATCGATGTGGACATCTACTACTGGGCTTCTAGGATCTAAGTACATCGAGATGATTATTGTCCCAAGCATATGATCACCTAGTTTCCTTATGACATTAATTGTAGGAGTGTCTATTTTAATACTCCCTAGACTTATAATACTTTCTTGTTTAATGAAATTATTATAGATAGGAAAATTCTTTATGATTTGAAGGAGAGGGATTTTGACACAAATTTTTCAATTCTCCTAGAATTTCAGTTTCTTCTAGAGACTGTGATTTGTGAGTGGTGAAGCTTTAAAGGCATGGAGGATTGGTTTGGATGACCTGAGGCATGGTATTTTCCTTATTTTCCTCCATATTTTTAGTTGGAGAAGGTGGGTGAGGATTTGGAAGGACCTTCCCAGACCTAAGGTTGATCTCTTTAATGTCTACAACATAAGTTGGATATGTGGTGTCTTCACTATAGATTGGTTGAGGCTACTTATTGTTTCGATATGGGTTTGGTTGAGTTAGCGTCCGAGGTTTCCTTAGAGGATTATTTTGGGATACTTTTGGTTGAGGAGGATAAGGCATCAAGGAAGGTGTTCAAGTTCCCTAAGGTCTCCATCTTGAATATGAATTACCCCATTGAGGAGGCTGGTATGGATATGGATGAAAAGGAGGAAAACAAATTCGGGAGAATAAGGACATAGATTGGACATATACTAGGGTGAAGGGTTATGGGGACACCAAGGTTTATGACGTGTGTTATAATTTGTATTTAAAGGAGAGGGATATGTCATATCTTGTTGTTACTTCCTGTGGGCTTGTGGTATTTTATGATTGAGAAAGAAGAGTTGCTCCATGCTACATTTTTCTCCTTAGTATACATATTTCAAACTTGGAAAAGATGGAGATTTGTCAGTGGAATCATTTTATTCACATACAAAACATATTCAACACTCATTCCTAGGATGTCTTTTAGTGCAATTAGGGAAAAATATAGCTTATCCCATTACTGTTTCTTATTATTTCATATTGATATATAGTGTATCCATATACATGGAAAAGGTGTGTACGATCATAATATCTAGGTCCTCTAGCATACCTCTTATCTCATTCCTAGTAATCATGGAGGAAGATGAGTGACTTACCAAGACTTTGTTTTCTCTACCTTTTTTTGTATCATACCTTGAATGATTTTTAAATATTATTTTGATGTCATCTTAGTTGAGTTTATATATGTCTAGTATGTTGAGTGTTTCCATAATTTTTCTCTAAAGCCTCATACTAAAACTAACTTCCAGAAATATAGATCGATAGTGCATTTGTGTGCTCCTCTATAACTCGACTAGAGTCTTTCCTCAAAATCTTACAGATTTTCATTTACTCCTTGATAAATTCTAAATATCTCGTCTCTAATGTCTCTTTCTCTATAATAATCCCCTTACTTGGTGTTGAAGGCTTGCTGCATCTGCTCCCATGAAGTGATGTTATCCTCTTCTAGTCGCATGAAGAAAGAAAGGGTTACATCCTTAAGAGTGGAATGGAATAGTTTGAGCTTCTTCTCATTAATTGTGTAGTCATAGCTCCTACAAACTATAGAAAAATCAAACATAAATGTCTCAGGATATTCAGTTGTCAAACCATAGAAGTGTGGAAAGAGAGATGGATTGATTTTCTTTATCTTTGCTTCTCCATATGTTTCTCTAATGGGGAATGTGAACACTTGAGGTTTCCTATTTTCAGCCATGTTATTGGTGGGTTGTGAATGTCCTTCTTATTTTTCAAGCTCCTTAGAGATCCTCGCTCACATAAAAGGGCCTGAATAGTCCTCGTGGACAGGGTTGGAGGCTCATAGTCAACAAAAATAAACTAGATACTTGTGGAAGCGAGAGTTTTTGGTAAGAACTTTCCTATTTTATCCCTAACTCTTCAAGGTATAAAAGGAAAAGTATATTTTTTTGTTTTTATAATTTTTTTGGAATCAAAATGGTAACGTAATGCAAATTTTATGTTTTTGGGAATGAAGAATGCCTAATGAAAATTTTATTTTTTTCTCATAAATTGAAATGAGAGAAAGAAGAGATAAACTATGAAAGAATAAAATACATATATAACACCTCCTTAGAAAGAACACCAAGATGGCCCTCATTATTTCAACAACAATGTTGTAACTCCTAAGGGTCTCAACTTTAATTGCCAACTTAGGGTTTGTAAAAGCATGAGGGGTTGACACTATATGTGAAGTAAGCATTATCCAATAAATCAAACTCACAACTTAAATAAAGCTTTCAAATAGAAAACCCTAATTCTGTTGGAAAAAAGGAAATTTATATAGAAAACTAGGTCAAAAGATCTACTTGGTACATTTGTTCCTAAATTCCATCTTTAGGTTTCCATGGAAGTTTTAACACACAGAAGAAGGTGAATCATGACTTGGATGCAAATTGGCATCTTTTCTCCTAAATTCCATATTTAGGGTTCCATGGATGTTTTAACACATAAAATAAGGTGAATCATGATTTCGATGCAAATTTGGGTGAGTTTTAGAAGAAAAACGAAAACTTCTACAAGAGTCTTAATTTCTCTATAGGAGAGTTCAACGAGCTGTAAAATGTGCCAAAGATGTCGCTTGAAAGAAAATCGGTCTAAGTAAAGGTTAATAAATGATTAGAAACACATATCCTTGTCATCACAGTCTTGGTAAAATAATTTATTCAGCAAAATGTGTGGATGCAGAGTTTCTTGTAGTTGTAAAAGAAAAAGACTCTGCAGTCACAACAAAACAATAGTGAAGGAAAACCACTAAATATCATAAACTAAATTGAAATTAGAAGCATAAATAAAGGTTCTAAGTAAACAATATAGTTGCTATAAATTATATCATATAATACTCAAATACTTTGGAAGAAAATACTATTTAGAAACAAGCTGATTAACCCTACATAAAATGATATTCAGAAATAGATGAAAAAAATGCATAAAGAATAATGACATAGAAGGGGTCTTAAGCACCTAGAGTGGGCCCTAACTCAATGAATCTTAAATACTTGGACATGTATGTCACGAGCTATGATAGACCCTTTTCTAGGGTCATGATAGGTCATTACAGGAGTATAAGATAAATGTGACTAGGCTATAATAGGTGGTATACCATATTCTGACAAATTGTAATAGGTTTACAATGGTGTTAGGATGCCTATATAGTAGGACTATAAGCACTAAAGGCGTGGGCTTAAAAAATGATTGGCATGGTTATCTAGGAGTGGGAAACAATTGTTTTTTCTTACACTGCTAGTATGGATAGGTGAGTTCAGGTAACCATGTTAGAATTTGTATATAAAGAAGTCCTTTTATGAAAAAGGAACTTAGGTGTAGTATAAACATAATCAAGGACTAAGTAAGGTATTTGATTATTGAAAATTCTAGAGATTAAGTATGGATGAGATCTGCATGCATTTGTATGCATATTGGAATTATATCGTGCATGTATGCAAATAGTTTATATAGTATCCATACAATATGGAAAGCCAATTGAATAAGGAAATGGTGAAGACAATTTTTCCATGACTAGTGAAAAAAGGGAATAAAACCTAGGGTTTTTACCCAGGATCAATACAGGGCTAAATTCCAATTTTGATAGATGGAGATGATTTAGTAATGAGGTGACAAGAAAATATGTACAAAAACTGTGTCATTTAAACATGTTAAATATTATTTGAAACATATACAAAGCAACAAGAGTAATGAAAGTCACAGAGGCAGAAACAATAAAAAAGAAAAAAAAATGTGTACAAGAATTGTATATAGTAACAATAGTAAGTATGACTACATGGTGATTGTATGCATGAGTCAAATGTAGGGATGCTATACATGGATGGCGTATAATGATGACATGCAAGAACAAGACTTCCTATTGAGACACAAGAAGGCCAACGTGGAAGGAATTTTTGCATGATTGTTATAATGCATGAAATTTGTGAACTAACATTTAGTTAGATGAATGTTTGCATGCATATGATTGATGTTGTCCTTTTTGAAATTAGGAATATGTATATATGAATGGAAATGAGTTTTTGTTGATGTTAATTAAATTTTTGGATGTCCTCTAGGTGCGCTGAAGATGTATCTAATCTTGCATGCTTACCAATATTGGGAAAGAACCTATCAATCTAGTTGAGCGCAAAGGGAATCGAAAGTGTAGAGGAAGCCCCAAGAAAATGTTAAGGAAGAGGATATGGATTGGGGGAGTCTCTGAAAACAAATTCAAATTCTAGAAATATCATGCACTAAGGAAAGTGCATAAAATAAGGTGGGGAGAAATGTAATACCCCTACCCGACCTTGTGTTGTATATGTATGTATGTGGATATTGAGCCTTGGCCGTCTCTAGAAATATCCACATGGTTTGGTCCATGGGACGAGTATGAAATGATAAGGCTAGAGTGCCTATGTAAATAATGTATAGTAATATTTGGGCTAATGAACCAAATTATTTGGATAATTAGGCTGTTGAGCTTAATTTTACAATATAAGTCCTGCATTCCCATGTAGCCATAATAAAATAGGGTGTGAGGCCATCGTGCCAATATTTATATGACTTTAATGGATAAGTGGTAAAATATCCAGATTGTAATTACATTTGTACAAATATTATAATAATAATAAAACAAGGTTGGTTGCAGATCCCACTCCACGAAAAGAGTATGGGGGTGTAACTAGATAGATAAAAGGGATCAGTGAGGTTTTGGTGAAAAGTGCACTCTCGAGCCCACATGTCTTCAATGAGTGCCAATTTGGCCAGTGGAGTTCATGCATTTATAAAGGATTTGCAGGTCCTTGTAATTACCATGCATTATTATGCATTCAAGATGTAGTAAGTGGTTGAATAGACAATGGAGTCTAAGTTGAGCGAATTCGATTATGGATTTGGTGAGAATTTAGTCATGAGGGCTAATGAGCCAAGGAATTATCTAATGGTGAGATTAATCGGTTAGCAACACCAAAACAGATAAATACTATTATGTGAGCTCGAAAGAAGCATCGAGATCTTGGTGGCTCTAGGGTTTGTTGGCTCTATTATGGTCTGTTTCCATGGATTTTTTATGAGGAACATGGTTGGAGATAGCTAGTGAGTCTTAGCTGGGGTTTCGGAACTAGTTTTGGGGATTTAGATTTTCTTGTTCAACACTTGGGAATCGGGTAGTATTGGGGCTCCTAATGTTCCAGGCAAACATTGTCCAAGCATCGATGAGGGTTTTTGGTTACGCTACGTAGGTGCCAGTCAAGGCGATATGAGCCTATGATTAGAGACTAAGGCTATTGGGTGTAGGTTTTAACCCTGTACAGAAGTTACATGCATACGAATTCTAGAAACATAAAAAATAAACAATGTGAGAGGATAACACATAAAACACATATACACATAGATTTTTTGCTGGATCCCAAAATCGAGACTACCAGCTTGATTTTTCATTATGTTCCTTTCAATGTTACAATACATATTTATACATGCTGAAGCATCCAATACCATGGACTGCAAACCATCACATCCAAAACCATGGACCGAAAACCATCGCATCTAAAACCATGTGCCAAAAACATGCACAAAACAATAGGTAGGTCCACCCAACCTAACATAGGGTCCAAAACCAAAATATTCCGGGGTGTTGCCCTGAACCCCATAAAGTGGGGTTACCTGCACCCCTCAAACCCCCTATGAGCCCCCCGCTATGCAATCGACACAACGAAGGGGGGGATCTGCCCCCCCTCTAACCCCCCGGTTAACTACGTGGGCTAGTCATGGAAATAATATAACACAACCGAACATTCTCCCACTTGTTGTTTTCTTTCCACAAGGGGCCACAAGAGAGCTTAGTCATTTATCCAGCCCTGCAGCACCCATTGTTTCTCTACAGCAAAAGAACTTCTAAGAGCTCATAGATTTTGTCAATGCATCTGTAGTATTCTTCAAAGTGTCCACCTTCACCAGCAACACATTTTTTTATTCTATCATATCCTTCACAAAGTGATATTGAACATCAATGTGCTTTCTCTTTGAATGATAAGAAGGTTTCTTTGCCAAGAAAATTGCACTTTGGATGTCACAATCTATCCTTATAGCTCCCTGTACTAACCCCATACTTGAACACAATCTCTGCAACCAAACTGTTTCCTTTCTTGCATGAGTGGCTACCATGTATTCTACCTCTGTAGTTGATAGTGCCACTATACATTGTTTCTTACTCATCCAACTGACTGTACCTCCAAATAGGTTAAACACATACCCACTTGTAGATCATCTCTGATCCAAATCTCCAGCCCATTCTACATCAACAATGCCATGGATATCTAACACTCTGTCCAATCTTGGTCTTCCTTGGTAGCACAAACCATAATCACTAGTGCCACGGAAATACCTGAAAACCCGCTTCACTGCTGTCCAATGCTCCTTTCCTAGTTTTGACATAAACCTACTTAATACTCCCACTGCATGTGTAATGTCTGGTCTATTACTGACAATTGCATACATCAGGCTACTGACTGCACTTGCATATGGAACACGAGACATGTCCTCTTCCTCTTCTTGTGTCTTGGGACACTGTTCAGTAGATAACTTTACACCTACACGAATAGGAACCATCACCGATTTACTATCCTACATATTAAATCTCTGCAATATTGTCTCGACATACTTCCTCTGGTTTAACTAGAGCTTCCTCTTTACCCGATCTCTTTTAATTTCCATGCTCAAAATATAGTTTGTAGCACCAAGATATTTCATGTCGAATTTCGAGGACAATTGGCTCTTCAAATCTTGGATAATCTCTTTTTCATTTCCAACCAGCAACATATCATCCACATACAAGACCAAATAAATAACACGGTCACCAATTAATTTCAAATACACACAGTGATTGTCTTTACTGCTGGTGAAGCCATGTCCCCGTATAAATGTATCAAATTTCTGATACCACATCCTTGGTGACTGTTTTAACCCATATAGAGACTTCTTTAACTTGCATACCAGTTTTTTCTTACCCTTCACCGCAAAGCCTTTAGGTTGCCTCATTTAGATTTCCTCTTCCAGATCCCCATGAAGGAATGATGTCTTCACATCCATCTGTTCTACCTCAAAATCAAAAGCAGTAGCAATAGATAAAAGTAATCTAATAGAAGTTACCATGACAACAGGAGAAAAAATATCACCAAAATCAATTCCCGACAGTTGGGAATAAATTTTGCTACCAGCTAAGCTTTGTATTTCTTCACCTTTCCTTCTATATTTGTCTTCTTCTTGAACACCCATTTGCTGCCAATGGGTTTCCTTCCAGCTGTCAACTCCAGTAGATCCCATACCTCATTTTTGCGCAAAGATGCGATTTCATCAACCATGGCCTCTTTCCATAGTTTTCCATCCTCTGAATCCACTGCTTCCTTCAAAGTTCTGGGATCATCATCAGTAATAAATAACGAAAAATTTGAACAAAAACCATATGGACTATACCTTTCTAGTTGCCTTCTTTCTCGAACTAATCTTCTCACACCCGAAGTTTGTGGTTCTTCATCTTCTAATTCCTCCTCTGATGTAGATTCTGATTCTTCCTCCATTAGCTCAAACTCTATCTTCTCAGGTTCCTTTGGTTGGACTTCATGTTTAATAACATCTTTCACCTCTCTGAACACCACATCTCGGCTATACACAACCTTTCTTGTTACTGGGTTCCAAACCTTATAACCCTTTAAACCATTGTTATACCCCATAAGGATGCACTTTTCATATTTACTATCTAACTTGGTTCATTTCTCCTTTGGAACATGTACATATGCATCGCATCCAAATACCCTCAGATGTGAAATAGAGGGTTTCTTACCGGTTCATACCTCTTGTGGAGTCTTATCCTCCAACACTAATGTAGGTGATCTATTGACTAGCTAACATGTTGTCTCCATGACCTCTGCCCAAAATTCCTATCCTAACTTGGCACCACTAAGCATGCTTCTTGCCCTTTCCATCAATGTTTTGTTCATTCTTTCTGCAACTCCATTTTGTTGAGGTGTATATGGAGTAGTCTTCTGTCGTGCTATACTACACTTCTTACAAAATTCTTCAAACTCCTTACTGCAAAACTCTCAACCATTATCTGTCCTCAACACTTTATCTTCTTCTCTGTCTAGTTTTCCACCAGAGCCTTAAATTCTTAAAACTTGTCCAAGACTTCAGATTTCTTCTTAAGGAAATATATCCATGTATTCCTTGAGAAGTCATCTATAAATGATACATAGTACACAGACTTACCCAGTGATGGAACCTTCACAGGTCCAAACACATCACTGTGCACAAGCTCTAATATCTGTTTTGCCCTCTTACCACCAGAGGGGAAACTCACATGATTTTGCTTCCCATATACACAATTTCCACAGAAATCAAAATCCAGAGAGCTATTACTCATACCTTCTACCATAACTTTACCATGAAGTATTCAAAGGCCCTTCTATCCAATATGTCCAAGCCTTTGATGCCACAGCATGGTCTTCTCTCTAGAGACCACTATATTTTCTACTCCACTTTTAGGAACCATGGAACTATTGCACCCATCAACAATAGTGCTACCTTGCAGCTTGTAGAGAGTTCCAATTCAAGCTCCCCGCATCAATACCAGTGCCCCCTGAACCATCTTGCAGGTATCCTTCTCAAACACCATTTTTACACCTGCATCATCCAGCTTGCTTACAGAAATCAGATTTCTGACCAATGCGAGGATATGTAGAACACCTGGAAGTGTTCTAACCCTTCCACCTTGCAATTTCAACTTTACTTTTTTGTGACCAATGATTCTAGCCTTCTTATCAACCCCTAAGTAGACATCACCACCATCGTATTTCCCATACTCACAGAACCACTCTCTATGGGGGGTGAAGTGAAAGGATGCACCTGAGTCAATCAAGCATGCCTCATGATCTACATGTGTACTTGAAGAAGCCAAGTACACATCCCCACCTTCATCTGAGGTGGTTTTCACCTCTACGAAAGGAGCATCATTAGATCTCTTTCCTTTATCAGGAGCTTTAGATTTACAGTCCCTTTTGTAGTGCCCTTCCTTTCCGCATTTCCAGCACACCACCTTTATAGGTTTTCCTCGAGATTTAGATCTCCCTCTAGATTTAGATCTCCACTCGATGACTTATTTTTTTCTATTCTGGGATCGTCCTTGTACAGACAAGGCATCACTATTCTGGCTCTCCATATTTTTCCATCTCATCTCCTCCATTAGTAAGGATGAGACTATTTCATCAAACTGTAAGGCAGTAGCATTGCTCTCTATTGCAATAACCAAACTATCCCACAAATCTGTTAGAGAACACAACAAACTAATTCACTTATCTTCATCTGAAATTTTGATATCAACAGATGATAACTGACTTACCACAGTATTAAACGCATTTAGATGCTCTATCACCGAGTCTCCATCTTTCATCCTCAGGTTATACAACTTTTTCGGTAGGAACAGTTTATTCACCAAAGACTTAGATTGGTACAAAGTCCCTAACTTGTCCCATAAAGCCTTCGCCGTAGCTTCCCCTAATACATTCAGCAATACTGAATCTGAGACACACAATCGTATTGTGCTCTTTGCCTTCCTATCCAACTTCTTACATTCTTTATTAGACACTCCCATTGGTTTCGTACCTGGATCTACCACGATCCACTGATGTTTATCCACCAACAAATCCTCCATCTTGAGTTTCTACAACTCAAAAATCTGACCATTAAATTTCTCGATCTCTATCTTTCCACTGCTCGCCATCTTCTTTCACCACCAGAATTGATCTCGCAGATCTCCCACTAAACAAGGTCTACCACAGGCCCAGTGAAACCCCTCAGCAACAAAGGCATCCCCTTGAAGCCAAAAAAACTCTAATACCAAATGTAGGTTTTAACCTGTACAAAAATTACCTGCATACGAATTCTAAAAACACAGAAAATAAACAGTGTTGCATAACACATAAAACACATATACATAGAGATTTTCCCCTGGATCCCAAAACCAGAACTACTAGCTTGATTTTTCATTATGTTCCTTTCAATGTTACAATACATATTTATACATGACGAGGCCTCCAATACCATGGACCGAAAACCATCGCGTCCAAAACCATGGACCGAAAACCAATGTGTCCAAAACCATGTGCGAAAAACATGCACAAAACCATAGGTAGGTCTTCCTGTTAGTTTCAGTCTTTACAGCCTTCCTCTAGTGATCAAACATGCTCTTACAAAGTGATTTTAATGTGTCAAGGTAAAATTTTGTCATTTCAGCGAGTCTTCAAACAAAATTTGGTCATTAGGCATTGGGTCTAGGGTTTGATTTTACCCTTGTCAAAGTGTCCAAATGTCGGTCCATGTCACAGCTCAGCTGAGTGTACTGTCATTCAGAGAGTTTTCATTATCATGTCAAGTCCCACTAGGTCATTTTACACCTTGTTCATGCTTCAATTGCGCCTAGGTAAGGTCATTTCCCTCTCCTAGGGTTTTGAAGGCAATTTCTCTTGGACGGCCAAATCATTGGAAAAACTTGTATCCTGATGTTCATACACCTTCCCCTATCCTTAAAGTAGCTTATCAAACACTTCCCATCACTGAGATCCCCCAAATTCCTCACTTTCGCACAAACCCTAGTCTCTTGCTACAACCTGGCAATTTTCTAGGTTGGGCCTGTGTTTTGCCTTTTTGCACCCCTTCCCCTCACTCAATTTCTAATATTGCACTTTTCCCTACTTCCCAACATCCCTCCCTACTTCTCGAAATTTCCTCAAGAATTTAGAAGCTCCCTATCCCCTTCATTTCGCTTCATTTCGACCAATCCCTTGTTCGACACATCAGGATAGGTTTCACTCAAATGAGGTTTCTGAGAAATAAAAGATGAATTTTGGAAAAATGAAAGTGGTTTTTGTCCAACACATGCCAAGGAAGAAAAACCTCCTACACTCTTTACACAGGTGTCATGGTTTTAGAGAAATGTCAAAATACAATTGCCTCGGGAGAATTGATGCACCTCTGAAGTGACCTTGGGAAAATCAAATTTTCTCCTAGCTTAGTTTGCCAAATGACTTTCTTGATGAGTCAAATGCTTACTAGACACAAAGATATTTCTAGTGAGCTATCATGAGCTCAATTTGGAGTTGAGGAAGGCATTCAAAAGTTGACTGTAACAGCACTCTGCCTTTAGGTAGCCTCATTTGGCACATTTTGATCAGTCTTGAGAGATTTGACTTTTGATATAGCAAATGAGCTCTAAATTGAAAAATTCCACTTGGGTTAGAAAGCAGACTCAAAGACCTTTCTAATGAGCTATCCTGTGCCCAATTCAAACACCGGGAAGGCCTTCAAAAGTCTTCTGGAAAATGCGTAATGCACAGAGGGAGGAACGTGGCGCACATAGAGCGTGCGACGCACTGGGGAGATCTACCCAGTGTTAATTTCTAACTAGCATGATGCACACAGAGCACATGGCGCACTGGGCTTTGCACGCGGTGCACAGAGACAAAGTGCCCAGAATTTTCCAAACTTACTCAAATTTCTTTATGAAGCCCGTCTAATTGCAAAGTAGGCTCTCAAACTCACTTGTGCATCAAATTTGAAAGAGATACGATGTTTTATGATTATAATCAAATGCAAAAAAAATGTTTTATAAAACAAACACAAGATGGCTATCTTCAAAAGGAGGCAAAGGGTTCAAGGAGGTTGCAGATAATGTGCATAAGATGGGTCTCAAGTTTGGCATTTATGTCAAGCGTGGAATTAGTACTCAAAGAAGTTAATGCTAATACTCCAATCATGGGATCCCAGGGTGTCCCTTATGAAGAAGGTGGGAAGATTTGGCATGCTAAAGACATTGGTCTAATCAATCAAACTTGCTACTGGATGCCTGCATGTTCATGAATGTTCAAACTAACCTAGGAGCTGGGAGGGCTTTCCTCAGATCATTATATACAAAATATGTTGAATGGGGAGTTGATTTTGATCTTAAAAGAGCTTGATCATCCTATGGTGTACTCTCTCTCACCTGGAAGTGATGCTACACCACAAATGGCCATGCAAATAAACTCTTTTGTCAATATGTATCGAATAACAAATGATGATTGGGATAACTGGAGCGATGTAGAGTTCCACTTCGATGTGTCAAGAGATTTTGCTAAATCTAATTTGATAGGAGCAAATGGTTTAAGGGGGAAGTCTTGGCCAGATTTAGACATGCTTCCACCTAGATGGTTAACTGACCTTGGTGTAAAAGAAGGTCCACATCGCTTTAGCAACCTTAATTTGGATGAACAAATAACTCAGTTGACTCTATGGGGGATGGAAAGTCTACACTCATGAGGAGGAGACCCACAGTGATTCACCAATAGAGGTACATGCACCCAGGAGGCCTCATAGAGCTGGAAAACATCTGTGAAGACCAACAGGCTGCCCAAAGAAGCCTAAATGAAAGGACACCTATTCAGCAGGAGATAGAGGCTGATTGAGAGGTTTGGCTCGAGAGGATCCACATCCACTTAGAGAAGCTGTTGGCGAAAGAAAACAAGGACAGGGACATGCTCAGGCACATGAAAAATCACTATTGGGCACGGAACAAGGTTTGCAAGGCACGAATAAGGAATTTGAAGGCAAACCTAAGGAAGGCATCAAAAGGGAAAAAGAGGCAAAAGAGAAATATCGGCTTCAAATCTTGGCTGAGGTTTCCTTGGCACATCATAGCACTGCATAGAGAACTTCTAGCCCAAATTTCAAAAAATTTGGGCAAATTTTGGTCACAGGGAAATTTTTTGGGCGAAAAATAGGGATTTTCTCCCTGTGCGTCGCGCACCCTGCGCGACCCTAAAATTCTAGAGCTCCAATGAAGAAATGGCTTGCATATTTAGATTCAGCATCAAAAAATACGCCTACTGGGGTCCGAGAAGGAAATTTTGATAAGTTTTGGGTCTCCTAAAGGTCAAAAAACCCCCAAAAATGGCCTCTCTGCCACTTTTTGGACACAGAGAAAGTAGTCTTGGGAGAATGAAGTTTTGGAGGGGAAAATGAGCTTCAAATTCAGAAATTCCAGTGGGGTTAGAAGGCAGACATGCCAAGATTTCCAACAAGCCCACTTGGGCACATTTTGGACACATACAAGTGCCCCAAAACAGGCCCCAAAGTAGCGCGACGCACAGAGAAAAGCGCGTGGCGCACAGAGGAAATTTTGCCCAGTTTGCTTCGCGAAATTTCGGGTTGTGAATTCTCCAAGTGGGCCCGGTCATCCACTCTTCATTTTTTGGCACCAAAGTAGGCTTTTGAAGAGTTTCCTCTCCATGTTGGCATCTATCCAAGTGGCAAAGAATGCAAAGGGTCACCACACGCCAAATGTCATGCTTAAGAGCGTTGCACCTATAGCTGATGGTTGGCTCTCCATTTCCATTTCGAAATGATTTGAGTGACTTCCCAACCCCTGGGCGTTCCATCTCTTCTCCACACATTCTATATATTGTATACATTTTTATTTGCAAAGGGTTGGCTGGCTTGTAACTTTTGGGAGACTGTGGGAAAGAAACTTTGTTTCTGCATTGTATATTTTTACAGAGAATTAATGAAAGGTAGCAGCTCTGTTTCATGAGATTCCTGTGGTTGTGAGTGTAGCAAGTGTGTCTCTTATGTTTCATATGTATCTTGTTATGTTCCATATTTCATTTCATATTCATTTCTGGTGAAATTTTTCGAATGAGATTAGGTAGAATTCAATTTTATTGCTCTACCTGTGGGAAAATTTCATGTACAGTGTTCATTCTTCTGTTGAAAAGGATTCATGTTGTACATGCCCTTTTCACCTTCTTAATCAATCTCCCCATTTCGCCATATCTTAAAACTAAAATTGCTATACTTTCCACCTACCTTGGCTCACGAAATAATCTGTGCCTTTATGTTAAGTTCTCTGTTCATTGAGGTCCAGTGGTCCCATAACATCCCAGAAACACAGTCATTCATAAAAATCCCTCTTTATGTTCATTTTCACTTACTAGCCTAAGATAAATTGTTCGTTGGAAAGTCATCTCAGTCCTTTTTGTTCATCTATTCACTGAGTGTGACTTGGAGAGAGCCCTCTTCTGTTCTGGTAGGGCTAGCTACCAGACTAAGTGTGGTTTGTGGTTACCCTGAATTTTTCCTTCTTTCAGCCTGAGGCGGATTTAGGTGCTAACACTTCCCAACCTAACGTAGGGTCCAAAACCAAAATTTTCTGGGACGCTACCCCGGACCCCATAAAGTTGGGTTACCTGCACCCGTCAAACCCCTTGTAATCCCCCCGCTATGTAATCGACGCAATGAAGGGGGGGCTCTGCCTCCACTCTAACCCCCTGGTTAACTTGTGGCCTAGTCATGGAAAGAATATAACACAACCCAACATTGGGGTTGGTGTTGTGGGCTAGGTTTTGTGTTGTTATTATCGAGTGTTTCCTTTGGAGTTGATTTCCCAGCTAGGGGGTGACATGTGGTTAATATTATGACCCACATAATCTATGACTAGGAGAAACATGGAGATCCCATAGCCATTTGGTGCTCTTACACATATAAGTGTCTTTACCTGATGTGTGTTGAATTATAGTTTAATGCTTGAAACCTTAATTTCAAGGTTATACATTGGATATGGTGGATTACAAAGTAAATTAAATTGAATGTGTTATGTTTACAAAATATGTGCCATTTTGGGTTTTGTGTGCATTTAATTACTTAGTAATATATTATATGATGCATATATGTGTTGTATTTATAATTATATGCCATTTTTGCTATAAACTAGTATCTCATGTTAATGTTATCAATTCAACTTTAATTTTGTTGTGGACGATAATGGAATGAGATTTGCAGTTTAATTATATTTTTTACATATGGATTTGAGTTATTGTTTGGATAAACCCCAATTCTATGAGTGATAGTCATATGCTATCCATTGTCAATGAACCCAAGGTTGGGGTTTAGTTATGGAAATTATAGCTTATATGCTTCCACAAATATATTGGTAAAATTATTCAAGGAAATTATGATTTTGGGTATGTAGTGTTGGCCGGATGGTGGCGGGGGACATTACGCTCTTTATCAACTTCAATTTGAGCTTGGTGTGGCCTAATTTAAGTTTACAAACAAAAAAATCATCCTTATAGTTGGTTGGCATAATTTTTTAAAGTTGAAGAGATCTACATCTCAAAGACATGGTCACATTCGAATCATGCAAGGTAACATATCTATTGTATCATTAGAGTCCAAGATAGAAGAGGTCACAAATGTAGCAGAGGAAGAAGGTTATGTAGTCTTCCTGTGACCAAAAAAAGGAATTATCCAGACTACGAGTCACTTGACACACGACACTTTAATAGGAGGAGAAATGAAAATGACAAAACACTATAGAGAGAAGAAATGTTCATCACATAGATAAATGATAATTTTAAGACTCATGTAATGTAATCTTTAAATTAGGAAATAATTGTGAAGGAAGTTTCTCTTGAAATCTTTCAAAAGGCCCGCTATTTTAAATTAAAAGGATTGAATTTTGATGGATTTGAAACTTTAATTTTAAAG